>JBBPFP010000002.1:4171099-4185104 GCA_037974795.1 Kaempferia galanga
AAATATGACATCTCAACATACAGTGTGTTCATGAGGAACAACAAGTTCTAGAGGTTGTAAATAAGTTTATAGAATAACCTATATCACAACATAGACGTGATTTTGATACCTATAAGACATGGAAGAAAAAGGGCTCCACTATTAAGGGGATATTGATTAGTTCAATGGTAGACGACCTAATATTTAAATATGAGCCATTACCATCAGCTCGTCGTCTGGGTTGTTCTAAGAGAAAAGTACAGTGGAGTTAGTTTAAGCAAGCTTTATCAGTTGACAATCAAGTTTGACAGCTGTAAAAAGCGCCCGAATGTTACCATGGCATGACATTTGAGGGAAATGACAAATATGATTGGAGATTTAAAGGTTGTCGGTCATAAGTTGACTGAAGAACAACATGTTTAGATAGTTATCTGTTCCCTTCCGGATTCGTAGGTAACGATGAAACCGACTTCACTAATGTCTCACGCTATATTGAAATGGAGATGTCGAGAATAGAATTTGCAAGGATTTCTGGATGAACTTTCGTAGCTGGAGTTTCTATTGGAGCATTTGGATCCAAGAATAAGAAAAGATGGTTTAAGAAAGGAAAGGGAAAAGGAAATGAAGCTGGTGCTACTAGACAAGACCCGATCAAGAAGAAAGAAAAAGGTATGGAAAGAAGCCTAAAAGCAAGCTGCTTGCTATAATTGTGGCAAGAAGGGTCACATTGCTCAGGAATGTATTTAGTCGAAAAAAGGCAGATCTATGTTTATCTTCTTTTCATGAGCATTAGGTTGCTAATTGGTTTACTGATTCTTATTCTTTGTGGATTATAGATTTAGGAGCAACGAACCATGTAGCTCGTGATCAAGCTACATACGTGGTGTACTATCGGGTACCAACTCATAACAAATGGATATATGTGGAAAACAATTCAAGTTTGAAGTAAAAGAACTTAACACTTACAAATTCAACCTACGTGGTGGACATACCTTATTTCTATATGATGTCTTGTATACTCTTGAGATTTGACGGAATCTGGTTTTCGTTACTAGTTTTCTTGATTTGGGCTATTATATAAACTTTTACCATCATTGTGTGAAACTAAGAATTAACTCTGTGTTAATAGAATATAGTTATGTAGAACCATATATTAATTATCGGAATAATGATTGTTTTTTAAACATTGCTCTTACTAGGATATGTAAATGATAAAAATTTAGCATGCTAGATCAGGATATATAGGACAAGAACGAATGAATAGATTAATTAAAGAGTTTCTGCTCGGAATTCATGCTAAAGTTAATTTGTCTATATGTGAGCATTGTTTTGTTGAAAAAGCAACTAGGAAACCATTTGTTAAGGCTATTGAGCTGAATTATTATTGCACTTAATTCATTCGGATATTTGTGATTTAATAAATGCGAAGGCTAGGAATGGAAGTTCTTATTTCATTACATTTATCAATGACTTCACATGTTTTGGTCTTGTGTATTTGATCTCTCGTCTGAAGCATTAGATTGCTTTAATCGTTATTTGAACGAAATTGAGAAACAATTAGAACGTAAGGTTAGAACCTTATACTGACTGTGGAGGTGAATATTTGTCTATGAGTTCAAGAGAATATGTAATGAGAAAGGGATTATTGGACAACTATCCTTGAAACTCTACAGCAAAATAAGGTTGCTAAAAGAAGAATTCAACTCTTCTAGATATGGTTAGGCTTATGGTAGAGAATATGTAATGAGAAAGGGATTATTGGACAACTATCCTTGAAACTCTACAGCAAAATGAGATTGCTAAAAGAAGAAATCAATTCTTCTAGATATGGTTAGGCTTATGGTAGCTCATAATACTTTTCCAATTTTCTATTGGGGAGATGCATTATTAGTTGTAGCCTATATATTTAACCGAGTGCTTTCTAAATCTATCCCATCTACTCTATATGAACGTTGGCAGACATAAAATCAGATTTGAGTAATCTAAGACCTTGGGGGTTAGCTGCTTATATTCTTGATAAAACTCACAAATATGGAAAATTAGGACCCAGAGGTAAAAAGTGTATCTTTATAAGATATTCTGATGCTTCTAAGGATTATGTTTTCATTGGTGAACAACAAGATGGAACTATCTCTAAAATAGAGTTTAGAGATGTTATTTTTCTCGAAACTAGTTCCCAATTGATAAGACAATTCCTTTATTTGCAATAGAGGAGAAGGATAATATTCCTTTATCGACAAACAAGTCTTACGAGAGATGCCGGAATTTAGTTAACTTAGTAGGAGTGAATTGCTGATGAATGAGTTAATTTCTCAATAGTCTAACCTACCGGAAGTAGTCGTCAGATTATTCCTCGGAGAAAAATTGACATTGAGAATGAGGCATTAATGATTCTCTAAGTTGACGATGAGGAACCTTGAATGGTTGAGGAAGCATTGAGAAAAATGCTCGGTTAGAGAAAAATGGAAAGTCATAATGGATGAGGAAATGAAATCTATGATAAACAATTAAGTTTGGATTTAGTCTATCTTTCTCCGACTGAAGGGTTATCCGGAATAAATGGATTTTCAAAATTAAGAGGAAAGCAGATAGATTGATTAATCGATACAAAACTTGACTAATTCAAAAGGATATATTCAAATGGAGGTTATTGATTTTGAAGAGACATTCTCCTCAGTTGTGAAGTTTGTGTTAATACGTGTCATCCTAGTTATAGTAGCATATTTTGATATGGAATTATATGTAAAAATGACTTTCCATAATGGTAATCTTATCAGGAAATCTATATAGTATAACCAGAAGGTTATATTGCTGAAGACAAAGAATAGATTATTTAGACTTAAAAAGTCTATATATGAGCTAAAAAAGAACATAAGATTTAATGAAGTCATTTTGTCTTATGGTTTCGAAATGATTACCTAGAAAAGAAAAAGGAAATCATTACATGTTGATGATATGCTAATAGCTAGAAGTGACATAAAGTATGTGATAGAAGTCAAATCGTGACTTTCATCACAATTTGACATAATATGCATGGGAGAATCTGAGTACATCTTAGGAGTAAAGATCATTAGAGATTGATTAAAGAGGTTTTTGGACTTGTCTCAAGAGATTTATATCATTAAGATGCTACAACATTTCAATATGTATTGCAATATTTAACAAACACTTGCAGTGAAAGATACTGCCCAAGACTCCTGAAGAAATAGCCGAAATAAAGAAAAAATCATATGCCAGTGCCATTGGTAGTTTTAATGTACACTATATTGTGTACTCATCCTATTATAAGCTATGCTATTGGCTTAGTTAGCCGTTTCCAATTAAACTCGGGATCAAGAAGACACTGAAAGAGGTGAAGAAGATATTCAGATATCTTAAAAAGACATCAGATTCTTGTCTGTATTTTTAAGGATCAAATATGAGCCTAAAGGGCTATACAGATGTAGATTGGGCGAGAGACATTAATGACAGAAAATCCATACCCGACTATACCTTCTTGCTGAATGGTGGCACCATCTTATGGAATAGCAAGAAACAAGCTTGTGTACTGCTGTCGACAATGAAAGTTGAGTATGTGGCTTGCATAGTGGTTGTACAAGAAGTTATCCGGTTGAGAAGGTTTCTTAAATATCTGAAAATTGCTGAGGATCGTGAGAGTCCAGTACAGTGGACTAGTATGTGATAGTTAAGCTACTATACCTTTTTCTAAGGATCCCAAATATCAGAACAAATACAAACACATAGAAATTAAGTATATTTTGTAAGAAATTGTTGGCAAGAAAAAAATAATTCTTGAGTATATCTCTATCTGTGCTATGCTTATAAATCCTTTCACTAAGCCATTGACTAAAGAATCATTCAAAGATACGTGAAGTCTTTACGATTTCGAAAAATATAATACATTGTAAATCAAATATATGAAAATGTCATGATCTATTTAGGTATATGTTATTTGTTACATTTGGATAAATGTCTTGGTGAGCAGGTTGAAAGGTTTAGATTAGTCCACTCACATGGATAATCATCTCTATTTGTTAAGTATAAATAGATATAAGAGCTTGTGTAGCTATGAATAGAGATATACCGATAAGTTGGATTGCCTTAATAATTGTGCCAAGATGAGATCATTTATGTATTAATAACCATTTACTGAATTTGTTAAAGGCTAGATTGGAATTCATAAGTTGAATTCAACATTAGACATTAGGTATGTCTAAATTAAAATCTGTACGTTCTTAAATTTTGAAAAAAATATGCACTCTTTTTTGGTGAAGAGAAAAACATTATAGCATATGATATGCTACAAGTGCTATAACGACAATAAGAGTAGTAGGAGAATGGATCTTGCTTCTTTACTATCTGAAATTCTTGAGATTATAAGTTAATCTTAATCTTACCATAAGTGATTATTTACTGTCTACTTGAAGTTTTAATCCGTCACTAGCTAAAAAGGAGAATTAAGATTGATTTACATCTTTGGTATTTATTCGACCGGTTACATTTTTTGTTGAGTACATAAAATGTAATTGTGAATAATTATATTGATTAAAGATGTTGAACATGCTCTCGACATAATAGTCTCGAGATGTTCATATTGATATAAATAATTTAATTTGAGGTAAAGGCAAGTTATTGATGCCTTTGATTCATTTTATAGAGCAATTAAGTTAAGTGTAACAACTTTCTTAGCAGTAAATGCTAGTGTGCTTGCTATCGCACGAACCATTTTTCCTTATGTGTGAATTGGATGTTTGTTGTGACAGGTCTTTGTGACTTAATTCTAATATGGTCTTTGTGACTAGATCCTTATATGATCTTTGTAGCTTGCCTTGGACGAGTGAGAGACGTTGGAGCTATTATACTATGTGTGCAATAACTGCACATAGTGCCCTATGAATGCATTGCAAAGTGCAGTTTTGAAATGGCACAATAGCATTATAAATCATGCTTGCGTCCAAGGAAGAAGATAAGGAGAAAGATGACCAGTTCATCAAAAGTGAAAGTAGAAGATGATCAGTTCATCAAAAGCAGAGGAAGATGATGATCAGTTCAAAAGAAAAAAGCGCAGCACATCCAAACTAACAAGGGATTTGGTGTGGCATTTCGAAGGGCTTTCCGATTACGTGATCACTCTTCCGACAACAAATAAGAAGCATCAAGGTTAACAGTGAATCCACTGGAAGTGTTTACAGTTTCATTTAATCATGCATTTCGTACAACAAGTTCAAGTGGGGGCAAGGAGAAGGAAAGATTGGGGGATCTTATAAAGAATCTTGGTAGAAATGTAATGCATCTCATTGAAGTATAGGATCCCTATTAGTTTAGGTGGGGCATGGAGAAGGTAAGAATTGGGTATCCATTACATCTGCCTAAGCATATTGAGCTTGTTTACAATCTCCGTAGAGGTTTTCCCATGCTTGCTTAGCCTTCTTAGCTTGCTCCCTAGTAGGAAGCAAGACGTGGAGGGTGGTCGTCTTCTATGCATTCTAAAAGGCACTTAAACAATAGAGTTACTAAGGAAAAGAAGTTAGCAGATAACTAGGACAATTTTTATCAATTTGGTAAAGAGAATTTCACATTACTAATTTGTCTTTTTTTCTTATTTAAATTAGTTTGTAATTTGATGATTTTAAGGTAGTACAATAATTAAGAGTTTAAATCATGATTATTGGTATATTGCTCCTAAAGGTGATTAGTAATCAAGGGTACCCTTAGGACACTTGATTAAAGTATTGTCGATCGAAGAGATGTGTCACTTAATACGGTAAGAGTTAGTAGCATTGTCCATATTGGATCATTTCTAGAGGAAGTAGTTTACTAGGAGGTTCCTTTAAGGTCAAGCACTATGTCACTTGATTAAAATATTGCCAATCTAAAGAGATGTGTCACTTAATACTGTAAGAGTTGTAGCATTATATTGGATCATTTATAGAGGAAGTAGTTTACTAGGAGGTTCCTTTAAGGTTAAGCACTATGTTATTAGTTTAACGGTCAATGATGTCAAGTGAAGACTTAGGTGTGCTAGGAACTATTTTTTGTTGTCCTAACATCGGACTTGCCTCTAGGTCTCTAATTTTCTTCTAGAGTTGTGGTTGAGGTACTTCATCAAGTGACTTTCCATAGATTGGATCTTTTGACTCATCTTAATAGATTGTTCACCTAAGGAGGTGCCACTTCTACATTTCTAAGGTTGACACTGCTACTAAAGCGGTCCTTTTGTTGTTATGTTTGGGGGTTTGAGGTTTTTTCCTTTGTTATGTGTGGCTTTGGTTTAGATTTGGAAGGGTTAAACATGGGCAATTTAAGAGAAAAATGTTACACTGTATCTCATCTATATAGGATCCCATATGGATAGAACCTAAGACATCTCTCTAAGGGAGAAAAGGATGTTTGATCTAGCCATACAACTTTACAAGTATTCAAGTGAGGTTGTAGTGAGTTGGATTTTGGTAAGTTCCTTTTATAGATAACATTTATGAAACCACTTCTATCTAATGATAATTTTGCATGTTGTATCTCTACATAATCTATATGTATAAAAAATATTAGTGTTTTTTCATGTGTCATCTAATATTGAGCCAATTAGATAATTATTATGTTATGTATTGTAATTTATTTTGATCTACATTCATTGGTTCACCTAGAGAGGATCTATTCTAAGTTGCCCAAGTTAATTTTCTTTGATCTAGGTTCATCTTGCATTTTGGTTATAACAGGACCTTTGCTATCTTCCACACTTTTCAAAATAGTGGTGGTTTTTTTCTTTAATCATGTTGATCTAAGATGATTAATAAGCTATAGTGCTTAAAAAGGAAGTAGCATGATAAACTAGACAAAATGCACAAAATGTTTTTATTATTTTTGAATGATGGACGATTCTAAAATTAAATAATCCATTGCCTATATGAAGATCTTTTTTCTTCTATATTAATGATGGATAAGAAGGAGAGTCTTAGCGCAGCGGTAAAGTTGTTGCTGTGTACAAGTTTGAGTCTTAGAAACAACCTTTTAGAAAATAGGATAAGGCTATATATAATAGACTCTTGGGATCCCACATTGACACGATCTTTGTGTATTGGGTTGTCCTTTTATATTAATGATGGATAACCATAGTTTTTTAATAAATTTATCAATGTGATAGATGATAAACTATGATACAATGATATGCCATGGTTTTCTAGGAAAATAGCTAAATGTAGAATAATCAAACTAACCAACTAGTTTAACAAAAGGTAATTGTCAAAATAGAATATAATTTATTTTGGGATTTTGTAAATCAACTTCATTTTCATTTTTGAAGTTGGCGATCAATATCTTGATGTGAATTGTTTGCAAATTAACTTAAGTGTGGATTATAAAACTAATCCACACGTCAAGTTAATTATCTAAATATAGACAAACAAATATTAGAAACAGTCAAATTAAAATTTTAGAGCATTATAAAAAAACTTCAACTAATGTTTATGCCTTACTAAAATTAAAATGACCATTGTGCATTAGACGCAAGCATAGGTTCTTGTAGCATCCTACTAGAATCGACCTGTATAATTTTTTAAGATCCCTATTAAGTAATGTAGTTAGGATATCTTATTTCTTAGTTAACAAACATAGTTGAATGGACTCTAATGTCACTCTTTTTTTTATTGTTGTTGGTGCTCAAGATGTTGCTTCCATATTCAAGTACTCTCTTTTATAGTATTTCCTCCTTCCCGTGACTTGATAGATGAAGTTGAACGATGAGTTACGACTAAGTCTATTTTTGCCTTGGTTGATATAAACGCTTAATCATTACGATGATTTGATGTATCATGCTAGAAATAAAAAGAGGGAAGAAGATGAGAAGAGGAAGTTTACCTAGCGGTGAGCAGAGTAAGGCTGGTAGCAAGCTGCAGGCGGGTGTTTTAGGAAGGATAGCGAGCAGGTGCTACTACGGTGGCATCGGCATGATTCCAGATGATGGTAGTGGCGATGAGTAGTGATCAGTGGGTTGTGGCAGTGAGTGGATGGTGGCATCGAGTGGGTAGGACTAACGCTAGTGGAGAGACAAAAGGAAAAATAAATTGGAATTATATAATATTTCCTCCTAATCTTTTAAAAATACTACTAAAATAAATACGAATGAACCATTTGTATAAATTTGGTCCAATTTTAAACTAACCAAAGTAAATTCATATTGAGCTTGATTTTAACCTACTAAATCCTAATCATTATTTCTATTTAATAGGCTTCATCTAACACAAATTCAACTTTTATTTTACTCCCAAAACTCAAAATATTAATTAAATTTAGTTTAATCAGTATTTAAATAAAAAAATAAATAATGTAAAATTTGATAACTACACTCAACAAACATTTTGAGCAAATAATTAGAAAATTATGATTCAAGGAGATCAATATTTTATTCATTTGTATCTTCTCTTTGGTTAAAATATAAAAAAATAGAATTTGACATTACATTTTAATTAAATGAAAATTTATTAAACTAAATAAACATAATTTATTTTTTTATTATTTTAAATTTATTTTATTGAAATATCATTTAAGATACATGATAATTACAATACCTGCATTGAATAGGTCTAGTTATTTTTAAAGAAAAAAGTTCTATAAAGTTCAATTTGGAAGTATAATTTTTTTCGGACAAATTTAAATTTAATTTTATTAAAAATATCTTTAATCTAAATATTTTAAATTTAATTGAGCCAAATTTGTGAAATTTTATATTTCCATTTTTAAAATTATATTTATAAAATGTAATTACATAATTTAAAATCTAATTTAAGCCTAAAATCTAATATTTTACATCTCAAAATTAAAAAAATCTTAAATCTTTTAATTTTTCTTTCATTTTAATAACACTAAATTGCCATGAAATCCCCATGCAAACTTTCACGTTTGTGATATGTTCCCATGTCAAAAGAAAGGTGTTTCCACTCACTAACTAAACATGTTGCTTTGCTTTAACTCCCTGATCTATACCAATTAGTCATCTTGTACAATTATACCCAATTAACCTACATATATACTTTATTTTAAATATTTTGTATCTAATAGTAATAGAATGGATTATGTACCTTGATCAAGTATGTACATTGATCATGTATTCATATGATGTTGATGACCTATTGTAGACAATGCTCAATTGGATAGAAAATATATTAGATTTTAGGGTAAAGGGTGTTGAATTTCGGAGGAATTATACCTCCTGTTGGAATTTTTGTACCTATATTTTGCCATGTACCTTTAAAAACTGCGCGCGGGTAGTGTGTCATATATATTTGACTTTGAATATTTTGTACCTAATAAAGTGGATTATGTACCTTGATTAAGTATGTATCTTAATGATCTTGATTGACCTATTGTAGATAGTGTTTATTTGGATAAAAAATATTCTAGATTTTAGTTTAAATGATGCTGAATTTAAGAGGAATTATACCTCATTTTGGACTTTTTGTACTTATATTTTGCCCTGTAGTATGTCCTAGGATTAGGGAGTTGAAGCAACTTTGAGTTTTACATGGGGTGTGGAAATATTTTTTTTTTTTTGACATGGGAACTGAATGCAAACTTCAAACTTTGCCATGAGGATTTTAAGACAATTTGCCCTTTTAATAATTATAGTTAGAAACAAAATCCTTAACAATGAAAACCTTTCGGACCTTCTAATTTTGTGTAATAATGTTACAAATTGAAGAATAAACTATGCCCTAAGTTATAAAAAAGTATAAAAAAAGTCTCATTTCCTCATTTCTTGCATAACTGATATTCCCTGCAAAAATTAAATAGACTATAAGTGTAAAGAGAAACAACTACGTAATTTACAAGCGGCAAAAAAAAAAAAAATTAAAATTTAATTACTTGCAAACATTTTTAACTTTAAGGACTGAAATGATCAAATTAATCAACAAATATAAAGAACTTAGTATTAATTCAATTGAACATGTATTGAAACCATACCAAATGGCATGAAACAGTACAAAAAATGTATTGTTTCGATTAAAGACTGAAATCACAGTACAGTTTAAAATTTTGAACTTTGATTAATACCACTAAAATAGTGTTGGAACCGTTGGAACAGTAAGATTTATCAATGTCGCAATGGTTTCCATATTGGCCGGAGGCTTGAATGATATGTTTCCATTTTATCGACTGCTATCAGACACATGAAACCTTGATTGTGTGGCCAAACCCATAAACCTACTCTAATTCTTGATTTTATGACCAATATATTAATCTCATTAGTATATGTCCAACCAAATGAGTTTTTTTAATCATTCTTATATCACGGAAACTATTTCCTTTCTTTCTTTGTTTTTTTTTTTTTTGCATATAATTGATTCATTGTAGGTTTTGAAACTGGTATAAATGTGAAATTTCAAAGATACCTGACTCAATATTTTGACTAAAAAAAAATCATTTTTTGCCTGCTTTTTGGATTTTGACTAAGAAGAACTTTTCTTCATGCAGTCAGCAACCTTAAGTGGGACAACATGGTATGGTATGTCGTCCATAGAGGTCGGACTAGTGGTGAGTTAATATCATGCTGGTATTACAGAAAGCAAGGTATATTTGTCTAGTTCTAATCACTATTTGCTGTTAATTAAATTTTTATATGACAGGTCAGTGGATCTCTTTATGGTGCCTTGATTGGCTCAGTACTCGCATACATCATTGCTGACTTTTTAGGTCCACTGTACAATTCCTTGTACTTTTGATGTAAAGATTGAGCATACTATATATCTTGAAACTAATACAACAGTGTATTTCATTGAAGGTAGACGGAGGGAGTTAATCCTCTCTTCTATTCTATACTTTGTTGGAGCTTTGTTAACAGCACTGGCACCAAACCTTCCTATTATGGTGGCTGGACGCTTTATTTTTGGTATAGGGATTGGATTAGTAAGTCAACTAAATTATCTGGCATTTATTTATTTTTTGATTAGAACATTAACTTGTGATTTTGTTTCCTAAGCTTTTTATCAGAGATGCACATGTTGGGTATCTGAATGCCAATGATCTTCTAACATTTGTATTATTGTTTTTCTTGCTTGTTCTCATGACAATTCTAAATTATAAAATATGTAGAATTTAGCAAATAAATATTGTATGGTTTATCTTATAATGAGATATATATGGGTCAATATAGCTCATGTTAAACTCCTAAACCTAGGACTATTTATGTAAGACTAAATCCACTAGATTAATAACCTAATGCTAACACGGTCAAACTAAAACATAGATACTACCTATTTTCAACTTATTATCTAAATTAGAGAAATTTTCATCAGCAACCATAACTAGATGATAAAATTGGAAATAAACATAATAGTCAAATGTAGACAAAATTAAAGAGATAATGAAGCATGCAACTAAAGATCCCTTAGACCTTTCATTAACAAAGCTCTAAAAATAGCTACCTGAGTACATGAGGGTAGTTGGTTTGAGGGCAAAGGCTAGTAGTAGTGTTCTTTGTGTTGATGTGAGGTGTAGTCGTTGATAGACTATAAGATTAGGTGCAATGCTTGTTAGTGGTAGTGCTTGCGTCTCCATAAAGTCCTCGTAGATACTAGTGGGGACAAATCTCTACTATACTTGGTTTTGATGTAACTTTTAACCATACACAACTATTTAATACTTCACTAAAATTTCCATAGGGGCTTTGATAAACTAGTTTGTTCAATTGTCATTGTTGGTAGCTTTGTCAAAGGCTAATGCAGAAGCGACGAAATGTTATGGCAGTGAAAATAATTGTAGGATCGATGTCCCAATTGGGTGAAAAGTGGGTGTGTAAAAAGACAACACAAAATCCTTGCACAATCATAAATTCGAATAATCTCTAGCAACAATTGCATATAAAATATCGAAGTTTAATGTGCATAGTGAAACTAAAATTAGAATAAATACACACCAATAAAAAAATATACATGTTGTAGAATGCCCAATTATCCACGACCTGTTGTTTGGATGCAACACCCTTAATAATAAAATCAATTGTCTTCTCTTTAACATGAGATAATGGAGCAAACCTCTATAATAGAAGACGAAACCTCAACAAGGATGAGACATCGACGAATTCCGGATCTTGGCCCAATCAAAGCTTGACCCAACCAATATGACTTCCATGAGCTAGAGAGCTCGACCTAACCAATAAACTTCTATAAATTATAGATCTTAACCCAGAGAAATGCGATTTCCGTGAGCTAGCAACCCAACCCAACCAATGGGACTTCCATGAGCTAGAGAGCTTGACCCAACCAATGGGGCTTCTACGAGTTAGAGAGCTAACTCAACTAATGGGACTTCCATGATTTAAGAGAGCTCAACCCAAACACACAGAATTTGTGATCTAATCTCTTATTGATGTTAAATTCAAGTCATAGAATAAACCTAACTACTCACTCTAATAAATTAAACTCTAACCCTAGTATGAACAGAGTTACCAGGAGAACTTTAACAAGGATGAAACCATGGATTAAAATCTCGAGCCGTTTCGTTCGATATGGGTGAAACATCTCATTCTACATGCAAATTGACATAGACACAAACACGCCTACGGTGCCAGCATGCCGCGACGTGTCCAAACATGTTGTCGGGGCCTAGGCGACTCGTCCGGACACGCCCGCGTCAGGACGCGTCCAGCGACGTGTCCGGACTCACTGCTCAAGTGCGACAATGCATCTAGATCAGGCGTAAGGCGTCTGGACGCGTGAGCCCAATAATGCTTCCGAACTTGTCAGCCAGGCTTGAAGACGAGTCAGACGTATCACGTAGGCTGCACTGTAACTCTTAGCCCCAATTCCCCATACTTTGGGTAAACCCTAAATCCTGGACAACATTCTTTTGTAATCGCAGTTCTACATTCTTCACCCAGTTGTGGTTAACATTTACTCCCTTGAAAGCATTATAACTCTTAGCCTCAATTCCATACTTTCCGGTAGGATTCCCACCTGCTTCATGAAGGATTCGGATGTAAACGAGTGCGTAGCTCCGGAATTTAGCAAAGCATATATCCTACCTGTGGTCACAATACTGTCATTTCCCATCCGAATTTTTCTTAAAATCGATTATAAAATTCTGGAGACTCCCTAAGGTTTTAAATGCATCTCTTCCTAGCTTACCCCTTACCTTAGCAATAATTTTAGCATTCAGACTTAACACTTCAATAAAATTTTGCGATCAAAATTTACTAAGTTAGTTGTAATACTTGTGATGAGAGTAGTGCTTGGCTTAGCTTGCTCGACAAAATCACATAGGTTCTCCCGGTTAAAGGTTGTGTCAGCTTTGGGCAATCACAAGACTGGTGTTCGTCCCCCAGCATAAGCACTTACTTGGCACTTTCCAAAATGTTGACGGTTGCATTCCTTGCAAAGGGCTTTGCCCCCGAATTTTAGGCTAGCGGATCTCAGGGGTTGCTGCCTCTGCTGTCCCTGAGCCCTTGCGGTCTTGCAAATGAGTCCTTGTTCTGTTGTTGCTGTTGCGGATACTGCCTCTTCCTTTGCACCTCTAGATCGATATCCTTCAGGGCCTGCTTTGCCCAGAAGGCTTTGGTAATAGCAGCAGAATACTCGGTCAGGATATCACGGCGCATCGAAGGTCGCAGACCATCCACGAAGTCTCTCAGTTTTTCCTAGTATCATTTGCAATTAGGGGCACAAAGTGATACCCCTGTCGAACTTTCGGACGTACTCTGTGACAGATAGGCTCCCTGACAGAGACTCATGAACTCCCTCTTATCTTTGACCATTCGTAACATCTTTTTGAACACCTCCCATGTTAAGGTGTTCCAGTCAACTCTCTGCTCCTTCCCACCATAACGAAGCATTCTCCTTCAGTAAGTAAGTGGTACAGTGATTAAAATTTCGGACAAAACGGGCGAAACTGGCGAAACCGTATCATTCCGCCCGCTGACCAGCACCGGCACGAACCGGCACCAGTCCACTGGCGTCGCAACGGCGGCAGCAGCACCGGAGGGGAGATAAGTTTTATATAAGTTGTATATTGGGTATAATTTAAAAATAAGTTGTAT
>JBBPFP010000002.1:4245557-4257989 GCA_037974795.1 Kaempferia galanga
GGTTTCTCGACCTAATGGAATAAATACCTTGCATGAAGCAATAGCTTCACAAGCTGTGTTTCCCACGACAAATGAAACTGAAGAGGAACATGTTTTCGAGAACTTTCACATAGTAAGCTGATCAGGAAACTTGTTCTCAACTCCCCTAGTTTTTGAGAACTTCATTCTAGCAGGCTAACCTTGTAAAGGTGGAGAAGATGATGATGATATGTCCTAGAGCTTATGCTTGGAGAGACATTTGAACAAGTTGTTGAGGAGAAACAAGATTCATAGATATGGATCTTCTAACAAGTTTGCACTCTGTTTTCTATGTTATAATTGCTATGTCTATTGCAATTTGTGATAGTAATCAGAACCAGTTACTTGGTTAGTGATATGTACAGTTAATTTTGTAAAGTTTAAGATTGTTTTAGGAGCTTATTAGGGTAAATTTCTTTTTCTTATTAACGTGTACAATTAATTTTATAAATCTTAGTTGGTATAATTTTGTAAATCTTCTTCTTTTGTACTATTAATTACATTTCATAAAGAGACAATTTTTTCTTATAAGGATAACTATTTTTAACTATTAGAAAATATAATTATAAACAATAGATTTATACTAAAGTTAATTAAACTGTTGTTAAAAGTAATTAAAGACAACGATTTTAAACTAAATCCTCAAGAAACCCAATGGTTTTTATGTCAAAAGTATCTATCACATTCAAACAAAACTATTGCAATATTGCCAATTATAATGGGTTTTAAATGTTACAAGACTGTTGTCTTTGGTATCAAAAGTCAACAGTTTAAAATCGTTGCAGTCCTGTTGTTTATTGCATTCAAAGGTAACAATTTTAAACCGTTGTTATTAATCATACTTTTAACAATACTACTAATTATAACGGTTTGTAAGTGCCTACGACAATGAATTTTATTTGTTATCTTTTAACATTTTTATTGTAGTAAAAATTGGATATATTTCAGAAAGTTTAAAGGTTGTTCAACGATAGCAATTTTATTATAGACCATATTAATTGATTGATGGATATGATTAATTGACTAATAAGAGGTAATCACCTTGATCTAAAGGCTTTAAAGATGCATTTCAAGAAGATTTTTGGGGTCGGCTCTTGGAGGTTTGAGAGTGGAGTGCTAGTGCATTTTTTCATGCCAACAAGAGGCAATTATAAGCAATAAGAAAATGTCCGAAGCTATGTTCATTTAAAGTTGTTTATACTTATTGTATTTGCTTTCATTCCTTTTGCTCTTGTTGTGTTATGTAATCAAAGGTTGTAAGAGGCTTATCTGCCTCTGGAAGATATCCAAGTACGAGAAGATTTAGTAATAGTAGATCACTAGAATTAGACTTTGGATTAGTTACCTTAAGAGGTGAATATCAAGTAAAATCTCAATATTGTGTATGTGGTATCAAGGTTAATTTAAATATTCCACTGCGCATTCAAACAACGAACTCGCAATCGAGACGAAGCAATCGAATCTATTCACCCCTCTCTAGCTCGCAAGATCTTAACAAATGAAATAAATTGAAGAACTAAACCGTAAAGACTTGATAACATAAACGATTAATAGAAAATTAAACACATGATCAAATTTGTAAAATTAAGTTCCATCAAAATTCAAGAACTAATTCTTATCACTTGATTCTTTTCTTATATCCCATTGGATTGATTCTAAATTCAGTATGAATTTTAGATGTTTTAAATATTCACTTTAAAATTTAATAAAACTAGAGTAAATATAAATTCAATATATAAATTCAATAGACTATATATATATATATATATATATGATAATTTTGAAGAATTTTAAATCAGTTTAAATATTAATACATCACTTATTTAATTGTTATAAAATTTGAAATATTTTTAATCAAATAAGTCCTACTGTAGTGTGTAAAGTTGCTAGATTCATTATAAAATTAATATTATATGTATAAATTTATTAAAAATTAAAAAAAAACTTTATTTGTTAAATTATTAAATTTAGTTGGATTTCATTTTTATTTCTTAGAAAATAAAGTTTAAATTTGAAAGGAGAAAAAAAAAAGACAAGTATTTAGGGTGGCAAAAGGCGATGCGCTCGCCTCCAGTGCCTCCCCCGATTCGACCCCTGACCAATACGAAGAAGGTAAATCACGGGAGGCTACTAGCCATTAGGATAGGGACCAACGCATGCGGGAAAACTTTTTACTCGACTTTGTCGAGTTTTGAACCTCAGACTTCATGATAGTAACACCACATGCGCTTGCTACCCGTGGGGCAAAAAAAAAAAAGGACTAGTATTTAGAAGAATATGCAAACGGTTATTAATTAGATTAAACAGATTAAGTAGGTAAAGACCACGACCATGAAATATATTTTAATAATTAATTTCGAAAGGATGCAAGACAATCTAGAAAGGAACTGAGACGTCGACGCTTCTGCTTTTCTTCACCTGTCGCTTTGCCCTTTTATGCCGTTTGAAATAAGTGAAAGCTAGACTAATGGTCAGATGAGAAAAACCTGGGCAGTCGAGCAATAGGGAAGGGAAAAGGAGGGTTAGAAAGTAGATTAGGGATTTCTGGTGCAGTTACTTTTAACACTCAAGTAAGTAAAGTGGAGGAAAAATGTGGGAGATAGACAACAGAGGAATCTGAGATGTGTTCAAACCAAAAAATAAACCTGGGCCTACGGGTGTGAGTCTCATACTCCATATCTTTACAAAGATAATGTCTCATATGCTTCTAACAACTTCATGCGCAACGTTAATTATGAAATGAGATCCTGACCCGAAAAACTCATTGAGCTTTCTGGGTATGATCTAAATAGTCGGATAATGGATCGGTAAAAAAGAGGGTCCAATCTCTCATCATTGGGAGGCTGGTCTTCTGTCCATTTTACAGGGAGTTGAAGGGTGATTTCCAAATGCCAGAAGATCCGATCGGAATGATGTAGGAGAGTAAAGTCACGTAAGTTGGAGATGCAATCAACACGATATAGTGGAGTAGAGAGTCCCGTGAGTTAGGGATGTAGGAGAGCAAAGTAGCGTGAGTTGAGATCCTCCAGGCTGGAAAAGTGAAGTACAAAAAGAGCATGATCCGTGGGATGGAAGTTGTCCAATAGTACGATTCCCGATCGACCATTCACTCGACCGGATTGACACACCTTAGACTTTGTCAAATTTGCAGAGGTGGCCGAGCTAGTAAAACAACCTACGCTGCATACCTCACCTTCAAGCTCGCCGACTGTTCCCACGCCTCAACCACCCCACTCAAGAAGCCTCCGTCACACTTGGTCTCCGTTCCTCTGCTACCACAGTCTGCTGGCAGCCCCGCAACGATGTCACGGTACACTGTCGGCGAGGGATGGTGGATGGATGTAGCAATGGGGGAGTTTTACGACGAGGAAGGGGAAGATCAGGCCCAAGGGTGAAGGGTGGGCATTGGAATCATTGGAAAAGGCCTAAACACATAAAGCAGCACAAGTTCTGCTTTCTCTGTTTGAAAAGGATCGAGAGTTATCGCAGATAATTTGTTTATTTGTAAACTATGGTGGATACCCTTTTCCTAAAAGGTTAGGTTACTCTATATATCTCTATATACTGATAAATATATCATTAGATTTGAGGGTTAAAGTTTCTCGTTCATGAGTAACATCTTTTCATTAAAAGCATGACTCGATCCACTTATTAAAAGCCAAAATCATCTGGCAAAGAATGTGATCGAAAATATCCCAAAGTAAGGAGGCCAAAAAAAAAAAAAAAACTAGTCAACGCAATGGGCGAGCTTGAAAGGTTCCCCAAAAGCTCCAATGTTACCTGGGCGAGAGAGCACAATCTGCATCACTCAAACATAAACCCGCATCAACCATGTGTCAAATAAAACTGATTCTTTTTTAATTTTTTCCATTGTTTATATATGATTTCAAATACCTGATAATCTTCTAGCGTGCATGACTTGAAACCAGCAGCACAATAGATGAAATAATACTCCCAGGTACGAACAAACTTCTCATCAAATCCTAAGGCGATAATTTTGCTGAAAATTCAATTGTCAAGAAATTATGTCAAACAATACGCCAAAACAATAGAGACAGAAGAAAATTATTGTTTAATCTCTTGATCCCTTAGGATTATATTTCTGTTTATGTTTTCTACGATTACTAATGCTCTATCATCTGTGTAGGCATCCATATAAAATAGACACTTACTCCTTATTTGCAAGTAAATTGTTCCTCCAGCATATGAGAGTCTGATAGTAATGGATGCCGATATTTTCGATGTGCTCAATGCTACAAGGTGAGCACACACATGAAGCCCAAAAAGAATAGGTAAATCACAATATGCACAAGTTCATTTTAGTTGTCACCATAGTTTAGATGAAGTAGCCGTCGCTGTTGTTATCCTATTCAGAGAAGGTAGGCATCCTCCAGGAAAGATGTACTCCTTTATGAAGTCAGAGCTTCTCCTGTATTCATCATAGCGTTGATCTGGAATCGATATGAACTGCAGTGTATGCAAATCAAACTCATTAGACTCCGGACTGGTGAGATTACTTAAGTGTTTAACCTCCACACATATACTATTCGATTTCTTTTTAAGTATTTAACATAGAAGATGAAACAGAAAATAGAATAATACAAGATGTAAATTAATACTGAGGCAATCAAAGAGAAAGTGAAAATAGTAACTAACTGAACAAACCTGGAGGACCAATATGCCATCTATAGATAGAAGTGACTCGCAACAACTGAAAAACTCGTCTATATATTCATGACCTACTGCTTCAATCATCTCACTGTAACAACTATCAGTATAGAGCTACCCGATACTAAGATCAAAAAAGTTGTGAGTTTAGTTAACAGTACCACGAGATGATTCGGTCATATTTGTGATACTTTGGAAGTTGCCGATAGTCCATCAATATGAAATTAGTGCAGTCCTGAAAGTAAGATTCTTTTGTAAGAATATGTTTTTGTCCAAACAAAAGGAAGGAGTTTTTATTGTTTGCCTAAAAGAACATTTTCTACAATCTTCACATTATGACTATAAATTCAATCTTCATAGAAAATCGATTAGCAGGTTATAATTAAGAAGCCTATATATTTTGTAATTAGTGCAATCCTAAAAGTAGGTTTCACATTATGCCTATACATTATATAAAGCAGGATTTTGATGAGTAAATATTAATTTCATTCGTCAAAGTAAATGCCCATTAGTTCCACAAAATAGTAATAGAAATGTTTCTATTCCTATGGCATGAAATCATGTTTTTGTTTAACCACTAGAAATCTACTTTAGTTGTCTCTTCATTAAACAAAGGTTAACTCAAGAGTTTTTTGACAAACTGGATTGTAAATACAACATCAACCTCGACTAGCAACTATATCAGTACAATAGTTAAACTTGCTACTTTTGAACAATCTGCCATTTTATTAACTGCCTTTGTAAGCCTTAATGAAGCAATGGTGATTAAAGACACAAACCATCAAAATTTTTAAGGTTCAATTTCAACCTGATTATCCACCAAGTGAAAATTTTGGATGAGAATATTTCGGTTAAGAGTATTTTAACGACAGCATAGACGCAAAAATAACAATATTAATTATGGAAGGAGTGCATAAAAACCTATGAATTCTAAGACTAACATATCTACAAACAAGATGTCTAAATGGAATTTGATGTAATTTTGATTAAAACTACTAGTTAGCTTTCACTTGCAGAATTAGTTTGTTGTTCAAATCAATTTCTCCATAAATCAAATTTTATGTTCATCTCTATTCATTGCCTTTAGTTAGGTTGTTAAACACCAACTTATTAACAAGGTCAATGAAACTTTCCGTTGTTGTGCACAAAGGAGGACAGATAAAGTGTTTCACTTACTGTAATAGAGAGACGAAACTAGAATATAACAATTCAGCTTAAACAATTCTGACGGGTTATATAAGTTCTAAGAATACATACCTCAAGTCCTGCTTCTTTAGCTCTTCTTTTGGCAAATGTTAGTTGCTCCTGAGATAAGGTGACGCCTGTATATCTGCAGCCAGTTTGCTTTACAACCTCAATCGCTAAACTTCCCCAACCACAACCAATCTCCAAAACCTCATGCTTCCCCTCAACTTGGGCCTTGATATTAAAGAAGATAATAAGGGACGTGTTAACAATGAAACAAGAAACACACACAAAAAAAATAATTCCAACAATATGCTCACCTTTTTAATTAAAAGAGAGATCTTGCGGAGCTGTGCTGTTTTCAAGTCCTCATTTTGTGTCTAGAAAATTTTGGAAAGAAATTTTAGATTCTATTGAAGGAATAACAATTGTATGTAAAACTTGTTAGAAAAGAACAATACAGTGGTGTAAACCAAGGGAAAACATAATAGTAGTTTGAACCTTGAAAATGGCAGAGGAATAAGTCATTGTCTCATCCAAGAATAGATTAAAAAATTCATTGCTCTGTCACAAAATGAAGTTAATTCCAATATTAGACTCAAATAGATAAGAACATTGTTAGTTCATAATCATTCTCGTGTAATAGAGGATTCTATTGAAGTAAATGGGTAGTTTATACTAACTATATTTACATGTTAACCTATTTGCAAACAATATATCCAGTTTTCCCAAACAAACTAAAGCAATGAAAGTATGGCGAATACACTGAACATGCTTAAAACTCAATAAAGTTACATATATGAAATACTTTACGATGAACGTAGCAAAGTAGACTCAAGTCTAACCAGATCGTAATGATTAGAGATGTTACGACGTGCTTGTGTTATAGTGTTTTGTCTCAAAGCGTGCCGGAAAAAGTATTTTGCTGATGAAACTCCTGCTGTCACAAGTAATGGTGTCCACCAGCCTCTGAGCATTTTATCGAGATAAAAAGTTTAATAAGTGGAAGCAAACAAAGTTTGCATCTTAGTACATATTGACAATAGTATATTCAGCAAACTAACAAGAAAGCAATGTATGGAGAAACCTTAAACTCTTCCCATGGGAATTTCTAAGATCTCTGTTGGCAATAAGAACCTAGAAAACATTAAAAAAAAAAATAACAAAAAATGCTAGTGGCAACAAACTGTGTTTAATATTTTAACTTGTCCACTTGTAAATTTACCAAAAAAAGATCCAGAAGACCATTTTCTTTATCGACAAATGAAAAGTACCCATTTATATAAGCATCTGCAAGACCTATATCAACCTCGGTAGCGATCTGTCAAAGTATATCATAAGTAAGGTTTTGGCACATGTAGCGAAACAAGGAATTCTTAATTGATCTTTAAACTAGGATTTTATTCAAGAAAAGGCAAATGTTTATAGAGAAAACTGAACCTTCCAATAAAACAATGGATTATGAACTCTAAGAATAGCCTTCTTGGTATTGTTTGTTGTTGCTCCTTCGAGGAGGTAGATGTTGCCACCTTCTTCTAGCAATCTACAAGTATGATATAAAATAGGATAAAAAAACTGCAAGTGATGTCTAAACTAGAACAGTCACCGGATAGATGATAAATAGTTTTTGAAGTTCATGCAAACGATCTCAATTGCTTGCACCTCTCATTTGTAGAAATCATTTATTGCTTTGCTAATTAAATTCTTAGACAAAATTAATGTTGTAACAATGGAACTTGTGTGATTAAAGATTACTGAGACACAAAAGCTACAAGTAGATCAAAGACTCAAATGTCAATGAAAATTGATTTAGTCTCTTCCTTTTAATAGCTATAATTGTGATCCTCATCTTTTAATAGGAATATTGTCAACCATGTCAATTTACTATCTCATTTTAGGAAACTATTAACTACTCTTTTAAACTAATATCAAATTTTCTATTTAAAAGCATCAACATGAAATTCTTTTTTTACACATTATCATCATCGTCTTCATCAGATTGTGATTTTGGAGTAGTTTACATGAATCTTATTCATCTATTGAACTATTTATAAGGCTCAATAACAATGAATGTTCAAATTAATTAAACTATTTTGACTATAGAGTTTATTGGTCGTTCTTGAACATAACCACGGTATCTCAACCTATTTCTTCTTGTTTTTTTTTCATTTATTAAAGATTACACCTAGTGGAATAAATGCTTGGTTATTGTTGTTGGTGCTGTATTTAAAGTTAAACCTAACTTACTCTCGAGGATTAATTTTTTTATTTTTACATTTCCAGGAACTCGATATATCCATCTTAGCATTTTCATCATTATCATATTACTTTTTGTATGTGTTACTTCCTAGCAATCTAACAACTCTTCGTACACTTCGGTTAAGCAATTGATCTCTTCCAATATTTACTAATGATGAATCTTAATAAGCAAGCAAATCTATGCACTTACGTTACACAACCAGTTGCGATGTAATTTGCAAGAAATCTAGTCACAAGAAATCTCGCTCCACATTCCATCAGTGATGGTACCATGTGTTTTGGGTTTCTTAATAGAACAATGTCATTTTTAAGCACATTGTCTGCAACAGCAACTCCAGCCTGTAGAGTATAGAATGATCGTAATCCATGATATTCGACATTTCAATGATCATCTAGTGAACATAGAATATGCTTCATTCTACCTTTAGAACGAACTGACAGAGTAAAATTCAAATACAAAAAATAGCTCAATTACCTTCAACCCATCCTCATGGAAACCATAACCTACAAATCATAACACACACTCACAATATTAAGGTCTCTGAACAAAAGTTAAAATTAGAGGTTAATGAAGTAAATGAGTAAAGATTCATGTTTTTGCTTTGAGTACAGTTACATTATACCTTGGTATGCTCCAGAGAACCATATTCGTCTTTTCCCTTGTATATTTTCTAGCTTTAAGGAAGCTTTTGAGGCTGCAACAGATGGGAAAGGATGACTGGTGCACCATTTAAGCAAGCTATGTTTAGGGACACGTTTGGGGTTCAGAGTTACAAGAAATGGTAGTTTAGTTGAATGTAGATTCTGTAAAATATAGTGATTATAGTTAGTAACTCTTTTCGGAAAGAGGCTAAAACCAAAGTTTTTTTTACAACAAAAAGGATTATAGTTAGTTACTCCTTTCGGTTAGAGACTAAAACCAAAGTTTATTTTACAACAGAATACAATGGTTATAATCAGAAACTCCTTTCGGCTAGAAGCTACAATCAAAGTTAAAGAATTCATGATGGTAAACTAATCATGTCTAGCCAGTTGCTATGACAAAAATAAAGCACTGACCTGTAACACATTTAACCAATACGTAATGCACACACCATGTTGTGTTGTCCCAAGAAAGTTCCAAGCACTCCATGCCTTTGGGTTTTGCGGCATGAAACTTTTGTCATGATGAAGATAAATGTCACTGTGCATCAAGAAATAGAAAGACTCCAATCAGTCGAGAGGGTGAGAAAGATAAAATTTTGCAAGGACATATATGTGATTGATTTTGAACAAGAAGAAATGTGAAGTTCCCTCAAGTTTGCACTTGCTAACATTTCTATCCTAGAAGACCTTAAATCCCCAAATTTTGAGCAAAAATTTGTTTCGTGTGCAAGATGATTGATCACTGAATCGTAAGGAGTTATGAATGTCAAAGTCTTATTTCTCAGCAATAAATTAAAGATGGAATTAGATAGAATTCTCTGTCAAAAGGAAAAGAAGTTGTATTGCAACACTTGAGTCTTATTTTGTGATTTAAAGTTCCTTTATTTCCTTTAAAAATTTTTTGAATCAGTAATGCTTGTTGGGCTATTTTTGGAAGAATGAACTGGAGGTGAGAAAGGTGTTCCCTTTAATTTGTTTGAAAACATATCACTGAGCACCATGAGAAAAATTGAGATCCTAGGGAACCATTTGAAAAAATCACCTAGATTCGAAGCTATCAGTTATACTCAAACTAAGATCCTAGACTTTCAGCAAATAGTTATTGCATGAACACCCAATTCTTAAAATTCATGAGCTTCTACGATTTGAATGGCTTTCTTGCATGCACTTCTCCAAAAACAAAATATGTGCATATATATCAGCATACCTATATGCATATTGAAAAGCACCAAGTATCCTTGCTTCCTCAAATGTTGCTTGCTCTCCCAAAAACCTTAAAGCATCCGGTGCATGAGTACTAATTATGCATCCATCATATATATCTTTGGAGCAATCTTCTCCTACCACATAGCATCCTGCCAAAAAGCCATTTTCAGGAACTAACTAAAATGAGCACCAGAAATTCAATGTGCATAATGAGTTATTGCAGTTTCCCAAAAAGAAAAAGAGAAAAAATGATCTACTCATTGTATTCTAATAGTATATACTAAGATTCTGTTACAGGGTAATGTGAAACCTTTAAGTTTATCAATATAAATATCAATGATCATTGATTATGTAGCTGAAAATTGTTTACCTGCATCAGTACTCAAAACAGATTGCACTGCACACCCTGTTCTAATAGTACAAGATCTGCTCTCCAATTCTACTCTTATCTGATTACAATAAGAATCAACTTTGAATCAAAAGTTTACAGAGAATGAGTTCTCGACTCGAGGAGAGACAATACCTTGTCGATGTAGCTCTGTGAACGTGACTTGACAGTGAGCCACTGTGGACGACCGAATAGCTGAAATGTGAATAGAAGCATCATAGAGATCAAAATAAGTAAGAAAGGAAATGGAGAAACAAGGGTGCTAAGTTGAATAAGCTCTAGCAAACAACAAAACTTCTGACAGCACAGAAGGTACATCACTAACATGTAACATGCAACTTATACAGTGACGAAGCACCAAAAATAGTGTGTACAAACAAAGTGCTAAACAAGAATGAAAATGAATGCTTTACTTTATAATTAACAAGGTAGAAACAATTGCAAGCGACACAAAAGGATATTGACCTGAAGAAGGTGGTGATTGCGGCAGAAGGAAAGAACAGTATAAGCAGAGAAACGCAATACTCCCTCGGAGGGGCATGACCAGATAGAGGCACAGACTGGAATCTGAAACATCAAATAATATACATATCAAATACCACACAATATAATAACAACAGAAAAGAAAAAAAAGAACCAAGAATAAATTAAAGGCTTGTCAAACTAAATAAATAAACATAGTGAATCTCACAAGGTAACCCTTCTGAAACAGCTCAGAATAACCATGCGATCTGATGAAGTGCTCTAGTGTCTCACTACTGTCCTTATCTGGATTGTTGTCGAGCTCCTCAAGGTACCTTTCAGGATTAGTAGGTGGTTGTTCAAAGGTATTGAAGAACAGGTTTTTTTTTTAAAAAAAAAAACTTAAATAAAACTCTCACACTAGAAAAAGTTGAAATTAAGCTTACTCGAGGACGTCAGCCTTGAATTTGAAAATTTCTCGAATCATTCGCCAAAAGTAAGGATTAAAAATATTGGCCTTTTGTGCAAATAAGCTGGAGAAGCCGTTGCGACTTCCCCATTCATATCCTTTGCCGTCATCTAAGCTTACAGAGAATGACATATCCGACGTCTCCATCTCCACGCCGAGGCTCTCAAACAGCTCCATCAAATTGGGATACGTCACCTATAAATGCTCAAAATGATATATTTTTTTTATTAAAAACAAAATGCGAAGGCAAAAGTAAGATTTAAATAGACATATCATCAGCATAATACCAAATTTACTTAAAAAGAACTTTCCAGGGAAGTGAAACAAATGGGACTAAAGTTTATGATTGTGAAGAAGACTAAAGTCTAAATTCTAAATAGGACAAATATCTTGGAGTTGGGAAAAAAATCTGAACAACACTTGGATTATAAATAAAAAAAATTAACATGCTTGACAATTCACATCTGGTTACCCGATTGAAAACCATAAAGCCGAGGTCGAGGAGGAGACCGTCCACAGAGACAGTTTTTGCGTGGCCACCTAAGTAGTCTTCCTTCTCGTACAACACCACCTCCACTCCGGCCTTCACTAACTTGTAGGCCGCCGCCAGCCCACTGATCCCGGCACCAACCACCGCCACCCGCATTGCGACTAGGCTTCGTCTCCGTCAATCTCCCCTACCAAAAACTCTAACCAAGGGAGAAGTGAGGGCTCAAATTAACCGAAGAAGAGAAGAGAAGAGAGATGAAGGATGTAGAGTGAGATGAGGAGGGGTTTAACAAGATGATGAGATGGAGGAGGGAATTAGAGATACGTGTTTATTCTTTTGCCCATTCGTGGTGTGTCGGTATATCTTCCAAAATGATTAGTTTGCCCATTCGTTATGTGTCGGTGTGGCTTCCCAAATAGTTCATATTTTGCCATGTGGCTATATTTAGGTATATTAAATCTTAAATTTTTTTTCCCCCTAACTGCATTAAGTGACTCTGTCCCACGGGTTGACGGGGGCGCTGGGAGCGAGCGAATCGCCTTTTTGTCACATTAAGTGACTCTGTCCCGGGGCTATGGTGCAGCGGTAAGGGCGTACAGTTGTGTCCCGGGCACCCACGGTTCGATTCCCAGCTACGGCGCA
>JBBPFP010000002.1:4278743-4294629 GCA_037974795.1 Kaempferia galanga
ATTTCTTTATTGCTAATTCTTAAATGATACTAATTATTTAATTATTATCATAGTGATATCTTACACACGTGTACTTCTTGCTCCACCGATGTACTCTTCTGCAGCTTCTCGTCCCTCGGAAGCACCGAGCTCAATCATCGACTTGTTTCTCGTGCTTTCCTTCTCGTCCGTTGTGCCTTCCGCTTGACTTTTTGTGTTCCTAAGGTCATACACACTTAGACACAAGGTTAGAAACCAACATGACTTAACCTAACTTGGTTGATCACATCAAAACTAACTTGGGGCACCAACACCTACAATCCAGGATCGTGATTTTGCAAACATGACAAGAGTCTATGCATATTCGAACAAAAACTTATGCGAAGAATGTATGCATTGATATTTCTATTATTATTAATTTAGTTGACAGTAGTATTCAGCTTATACTGACTAATCCTAGCGTAACTAGCTCGATTCTACGAAAATTTTTCATCGACCATCAAGGTAAATCACGAAGCACTCACAACAAGCAGCTAATCAGCTAGCGCTCTTAAGTCAATCGCTCATTCAGAAAAATCCATCTGTTAATTTGCCAAAGTTAAAACTCAATTCTTAAATGTCTAAAAAATTAAAAAGATATTTTACCATTCAGGGCGATATTGTAATTATTGTTCTTCGAGAGTACGCAGTTGATCATAAATATATTTGTTATGTGCATTTTGAATATGGTCAATTGTACATTTACATGCCATCTTCCTTGCTTGGTTTCACTGAGATAATTCCTCTAGCCTCTATCCATTTGAGCACGTTAGATATGGTTGTCACGTGTTGTTTAAGTGCAAATGCTATTAAATTCATGGGGTCAAATTGGTACCGGGCATGATAGTGATTATTTTACGGGCTAATTAGAGGGGAGATTGGAGGAGAAACTCAAGAAGAGAGATTGCCAAAAACAAGAGAAAACTCGTTATATTTACTAGAAAAAAATTTTATTAATAATTGACAGTTGAATTCTCATGCAATTATACATGTGTTTATATAGACTCTAGATCCTATAACCATGAAAGAAAAGAAATCCTAATATATGAGCTTTCATTCCAATCTTATAGAAAAAAGATGTTTCCAAAAAAGGAAATCTCTTGACATAAATTAAAATTAATAAAATAAGATGTTCTAATAGACTAACTATGACCCATAATTATTAGAAATACCAAAATTACCCTAAACATCATAAAATGAAAATTAATAAAAATAGTAATAAAATCTTTAGAGGCTCAGTTGAGGGCCTAAAAGGTAGAATTTAGGTTTGAAAGTTGGTACAGGTACCTTGTAATAAATATAGATTTTTAAATTTTGCACACATGAGATTCCGTAAAGCCTAGTTTTGAGTCAAAAGTTATGCCTTTTAAAGTTCAAGGGGTCATGTTGGGTTAATGCTACATCATAAATGTGGGTTATGCCATGAGTATCCTGCTTGCTATAGGTCAGCAGGATGTGCTTACGTGGCCCCATCCTAAGTTACCAAGCTAGTTTGATCTATCTATCTGCTGACCTAGTTTGACTTGTCAAGTTGCCAAACTAGTTTGACCTGTCGAGTTGACAATTTGCTGACCTCTCGACACTAGTCTGACTTGTTGAGCTGACGAGTTATCGACCTCCCGACATCCAAGATCTAGTCCGACCTACCGAGCTAGTTTGACTTGCTGAGTTGATGAGTTGTCGAGTCATTAGATTGAACCTCTATATACTACAACAACAACCAAGCCTTTTCCCATTAGGCGGTGTCAGTTATATGGATCCTTTTATGCCATTGAGCTCTATCTCGTACTATATCATTATTTATACTTAAATAAAATTTATCTTGTTTTGTTCCTAACTAAGTCTTTTTTTAGTCTCTCTTTCTCATTTAATATGCGTGTTTGTCATAGTTTCACATCACCTAACTGGAGCATTATTGGTCATCTAAGTACACGTCTGTAGCACCTTAAACGTGTCTGTTGGAGTTTTTCCTCAATCGATGCAACTCCACCTTTATCTCTAATACTCTCATTTCTTATTCTGTCCATCCTTGTATGTCTACACATCCACCTTAACATCCTCATATTTGCAACTCTCATCTTTTGCTCATGTGCTCGAGTTATAGCCCAACATTCAACTCCATATAACATAGCAGGTCTAACTGCGGTTTTGTAAAATTTTCCTTTAAGTTTTAGAGGTACTTTACGATCATATAAAACACCGACGCTTTCCTCCATTTTAACCATCCTACTTGTATTCTATGTAAGACATCCCTCTTAATCCCTCTATCATTTTGCAAAAATGATCCTAAATATTTAAGGCTCTTAGTTCTGGGCAACTCACCATCTCCTATCTTAACAAGTGTCTCATTACGTTTAATATTGCTAAACTTAAATTCCATATATTCTATCTTTATTCTACAAAGCCTAAAATCTTTCTCTTCTAATGTCTCTCGTTAAGATTCTAGTTTAATATTTATTCCTTC
The DNA here is from genome assembly GCA_037974795.1 of Kaempferia galanga. Lineage (NCBI taxonomy): Eukaryota > Viridiplantae > Streptophyta > Magnoliopsida > Zingiberales > Zingiberaceae > Kaempferia > Kaempferia galanga. Next base: position 4,281,226 of record JBBPFP010000002.1, read on the forward strand.
ATGTGTTTTATCTACCAAAATAATATCATCTGCAAACAACATGCACCATGGCATTGTGCCTTCCCTCTTCCTAAAATTAATTAAGAAAACTACTCCATGTAGATGATGAAGTTACAACCAAAAGACATAATAGAAAGCATTCCATAACTCAAATCAAAGAGAGAAGAGATAGAAAGTTTAGTCTTCGATATTGTAGTTGTCTTCATAAGAACTCCAAACTCTTGGGAGGACAAAATCTTGGCGGCTCCTTGGAAATGACTCTCTTAAGGTTCCTTATCACAAGGAAATCCCTCTGATCCTTTAACATGAAGACCCTTTGGTCCTTTTAAAGCCTCCAAAACCTTCCAAATTCATTGAGGCCTTCCAAAAATACCGAGCTCCACCACCGTACCACGACTATGTGCAAAAACAAAGCAGGGTTATGTCGGCTACTAGTAGTCTCCTCGACAAGCAACAATGAGAAACACGACCGTGCCCTCGACATGGCATGCCCGTGTTTTTTTTCAATGAAAGTCTAATCGTCTATCCATTTCTCACCTAATTCTTCAATGATACACGACTATGTTAGGGGGGACAAGGTCAAACCTGCATTATGATGGAAAATCACATTCAAAAGCTCTTTGTCTCTATTTTAGTTCTGAATTGACCTTCCGTCAATACAAACGTGTAAAGAGCTTATCTTCAAACATAAAGGATAAAAACAATGCAAAAGTAATAAATGTATGCCAAATATGCTCCTGTAATGGAACAAATGCATGTAAAATAGTATCAAAACATATGCATGAAACACACATCAAATACCCTAAGACTTAAAATTTTGCTTGTCCTCAAGCAAAACCTGTAATCTAAACCTATGTGTGTAAATGACACATCAAAATCCCTAGCAAATTTATCAAGTCCTATCAAATAGTTTCACTAGTGAGCAAAAGCATATGAACCATTTAATGTAGCCTAACATGTGTTCTATGTGCGCAGTGCAATGTGACTTGACTTTCAAGTTTCAACTACTAATCCTAGTAATTCATCATGCCACTATGTTTCCAAAGTCTCCTGCGCAAAGCACTTACGCTTGGCATTCTCTACACAATGTCTCAAATGAGCACTTCCAATAACTCGGGATCTTAAAGCATCACCTAACTTAGTTTTTTCCCAAATCACTGTATCTTAAAGGGGTATCATGTCGTTTTCATTCATGAACAAACTTAAGTCTTTTCATCCATATTTTTTTTTTATTGTCACACTTTCAAAAGGATAAATATCTCTTTTTTTAATGAGATCTACGACTTAGTATTTCTCTAGTAACCAAAATATAGTGGGGTCACCTAGGAAACCAAGGTACTAGTCCAATTGTATGATTCATAACTATTTTCAAAATCAAGTATAAGTGAAAATAAGATACTAGCAAGTAGACCAATAGACCAACACCAAAATTATCCAACTCAACAGTGCGCATGTCATGCTACATCATATAGGAAAAAAAAAATACAAATCGCTAAAGATATGAGCATACTTTTCACAAAAACATAGAGTTCATCATGCTAATGTCGTACTATAAAGAACAAACAAACAATGAATGATGGCATGGTACACATGATAATATAACAAAAACAAACATGATGATGAGATGAAAACATGATGAAATATGCAAAAAAACAACAAACTAACAAAACCCTAATCCCAACTAAACTAACTAAACCCCCTACTTGAATAAAGAATTGTCCTCGATGATAAAAAAATCTACTGTGGAAGAAGTGGAAAAAGAGGGAATTTAGAGGGTTACAAGTGATGCGTGTCAGGTGTACAAGTCATTCATCTATTGACTTTAATCTTCTTCTTGTCGATAATGATGTCAAGGGATGTGTGAATCTCTGAAAAGGTGTCCCCTTTTGGATGATGTGCTCTTCCACTTTGCCCACAAGCTTGAGCCTTTTCTACATTTTGCTTCAAAAATATTATACATTAATTATAAAGTATGAGCCTCCAAAAAGGCTTTATATGATGTTTTTCGGGCCTAAGACTTGGCCGTTATGGGTTCCACATTGTAGATCTCTGAACGAGCTTCAATTTGATAGATTGTAGGCCCTATGGTTTATCCCATCAAAAGTTATAGCCTCTCAATGTTGGCTGCATCAAGTCAACATAGGTGTACTTTTCCATACAACTGTGTTTTTTCACACGACTAGGTTATGTTTCTTACTAGAGCCTTTGAGCTGCCATGATCATTATGGAGCACGGTCGTGCTTTTCCACACACTAGGTTGTGTTTCTTTCTAGAACTCCTGCCATGCCCGTAGTTGTTGCCACGACCCTAAAATAACTCAAAACAAAAACTAAGATGAAGAAATAAACGAAAAAGAGCTTGGGTTGCCTCCCAAGAAGCATTTGTTTCTTGTTAGTTCTAACTTAGAGCTTTTGGCTTTAGGGGGGTGTGTGCCCATCACTTGTGGAAATCTTCATCTAGAAGCCCAAGTTTATCCTTGCTCGTGCCGGAATGATGTACTTGTTCATCTTTCTCACGTCATCACCTGATTTTTTCACATGATTGCTCAACTTCAAAAGATCATCTGGCGGTCGTCCATAGGTTTCTTCTTTGTCTACCTTCAACAAGCTATCAACCATGTAATAGATATTCTCAACACATGATTAATTAAATAAAAAGACCTCGTACGGGTGCAATTAGAAATGTCACTATAAGACCGAGTGTCCAAACACAAAGGAGGTCAAAAAGAAGAGCAAGAAGAAAGCCCTAAAGGCGACATGGGACGAGTTCTCATCAGAAGAATCAGACGAGGAGGAACAAGGTCAAGCAAGCTTCTTGGTGCTAATGGAAAAAGAACAAATGGTTGAATCCAAATCCGAATCCAAGTCTGAGTTCAAGTATCAGTCAAGTCACGAATCGGTGCCCGATTCAGACAAACCAAACCACAAGGTAAACTCTCCCTTAGTTGAAAATTTGTATGCCATGATTTCTTATTTAACTAGAAAACTAGCTAAGTCGAATGTTCAGGTCAAGTCACTCCTTAAGGAGCTAAAAGGCCTTGAGGAGAACACTAACCTTAGTCCTTCAACTGACCAAGTTTAGGATAGAACCTCAACTTAAGTTCAAAAATTTGAGGAAGAGAATTCCCTTCTGAAAAGTAAGTTGAAGAACTTAAGGGATCGTTAGAACAGTTCACATCAGGTTCTAAGTACTTAAACATGATACTTGGAACTCAAAGAGTCGTATAAAATATATCTGGGCTCGGATTCAAATCTAAACTCTATGCAAGTCCTATATGTCTTTACTTAATTAGAATGCTAGAAAATGAATCATGCATGGGTTCCAAAATTGAATTTAATTAATCAAGTATGACTAAATCAATATTGGATCCCCATGGATCAAATTCTTTCTTAGATAGACCTTATCAAAATTGTGATCAGGAGCCAATAGGAAAACTTTTTTCTCTGTTATATAAATTGCATGCTTGATTGAATTAATAGTTTTTTGTTCTATGAATGTTAGTTTAATTTTCTGCTTAATCTAGAATGATTAGATATGAAAAATGATGACTTGATTTTTGACAACCTAGTATGAGGTCACGATGAGATGATAGTAGTATCCAACTTGGTTCACTTAGTTAAGAGGGACTAATGAAAGCTACCTCACCATATCCTTAACTAGTTAGACTAGAGTTTTTCATTAAGTTGGCTAAGAGTACAATTTTTGGAGCTGACTTTCTTTTAGGAAGTGGTTGTTGATCCGATAAGAAGGCCCCTTGACTTGTCATGACCTGGAAGCCAACTTTAAAAATGTTCACTTAATTGATTAAAGGTTAAACTTGAATCTAACTCAAGATCAACTAATCTTCATAATTAAAATTAATTTTAAATTATGTAAAATTGGAAACCATCTCACAGAACTGATAATTTAGAATGAGTGAGATATTAAGTTAAAATCAATAAACTGGTCATTTCTTGCATGTGATTGCTTAATCTATAGGAATTAGGTTATGGTTAGATAGATAGAATAGAAATATTTTATACTATTATATTATATTATATATATATTTTTTGAACTAGCCTAGGTCTTACGTTAGAAATCATGAACTTATAGACTTAAACATCCATCTCATCTCATAAACACCTTAGGTTAACTTGTCTTTGTAGTGAGTAACATAGTTCAGCGTGAGATGCATAGGCCTAAGCCCATATTTCAGATACTTATATCAAGTACACAATATAAATCATGGATAAAAATATCAAATTGATCAAGTTAAGTGATCTCTCAAATTCACAATGGATATTTCAACACTTAACTTGACTAACCTATTAAAGGTTTCTATCTTATGGATAGCTAAGCTAGACATAAGAGGTTAGACATTCTTTTTAGGTCAACTTTTAGATGAAATAATACTTTATTAGATTAAAATTTATTAACTTTTGGTCTACCAAAAAATCATTTCAGGCTACCTATCAACCATCTAAAGACCACCTAAGACCACATGTCAAAAAAGACAAAACAAGACCTATCGGTAGACTGATAACCCTTATCGATAGATCAAACCCAGTAAAAAAAAAGTTAACTATCAGATTTGACTGTCAGTTTGACCAATTAACTTAACCTATATGTAAATCGATAACCTATAATTGGTAGACTGAATTGCATCCGAACGCTAAAAAGCTGCAAGATGGCCTTGACCATTCACCCATCGTAGATCAATACACACGGATTGGTTGACCAAATTACCTTGGGAATCTGAAATTTTTCCTTGGAAATTGATTGGTTGACTGAACATTTATGCATTCAGTTTACCAAACCTCTTATCGGTAGACCAATCCTGCCCTATAAAAATAATGGTTGGTTAAAGTCAACCTCACCCCAAAAACTCTTGCTTTCCTCCTTTCTTAAGTTGTCGACCGAAAACCTGAAGTTCCAAAGCTTCCAAATCTTCTGAATCTTCTGACATGCCTCAGTAATGATCCCTAAACCTTCTCTTTCCAAGTTTAGCAGCAGCAGCAACAACAACAACAACAACAACAAAGTCTTATCCCACTAGGTGAGGTCAGCTCTTCTCTTTCCAAGTTCAAGCATCTTTATTTAATTTAATATCTTATTGTAGCCAAAAATGCCAAGTTGACCAAGGTCCTGCTCACTCTAGCCAAGACCCTAGGTTTCTGTCTAAAGAACTTAGATTGCCCTTTAAGTCTATAACCCATATCGTCATAAACGCACGATACTTAGATAGTGCCGTTTCCCATGCATACTGCCTCGATATAGATGAGATAATCAACTATTACGCCCTCACACAATTGGTATACTATAACCATTATATCAACCTTGATGTGTGTGGAGTTTTACCACAACCTTACTCCTATAGATGATCTGTACTATAGGACTAGGGTTGTTACCCAAAACATCTTTATTGATGTTGAGATCATTAGAAACCTTTTGAACATCTGAGGGGTCCAACAACATGTTTACTCACATATCACCTTAGACATGATGCATCAGGAGTTCTTCCATGCCCCCTATCATAAACATGTATATGCAATCAACTTAAACATTCAGGACAACATACTATACAAGTTTATTGTAAATTGTGTCCTACCATTATCCACTAGAGACTAGTCAATAATTCGACCTTTCCATTTGTTTCTTATGTATGCATTTAGACAGGCTAGATGTTAACATAGGACTACTAGTTTTTAGAGCCATCGTCTATTACTCCGGATATAACCTCCAGAAGGGTGCATACGATATATTGACACATCATCATTAGGCTCATAGCATCCTTGGAGTAAACACTGCATTAGGTAGAGTCGTGTATTTATTGACAAAGCATGGCTTAGGCAACTCTCCCTAGCTAGCATAGGATAAAGGAGTGATGAGATTTTCTATTATAAACCTTGACATCGACCTACACAGCCAACCAAAGGAGCTTGAGGAGGATGGACTTGAAGGAACTTAGCCAGATAGTGCCTTACTAGTGCTGCCTCCACCTGACCAGCCAGAGCCTCGTTTACTCAGGCATGCCCCTCACACCCCAACGATCCATATGCTCACATCCTAGAGGATGTCTACTAGCGTTTCGATTCACACAAGTAGTGAATTGATAAGTCGATCGACCAACGATCACCATCACTCACTCACATAGCAACGTCTGCAGTAGCATGAGCAGATGATGGACATGATGCGAGCCTGACATTTCGGCCAGCAACATCCTCCCTTTTCCAATCAGAGTAAGCTTAGTTCACTAGGTCTATTTTGTGATCATGCTTGACTTAGTTAAATCTAAACTTGCTTAGTAGTGTTGCTTAACTTAAACTCTTACATGGCTTGTAGAGCCTATGTTTGATTTCAAATTATCAGCATTTCACTTATCTTTTTAAATATGTTTGCTCAAAATGGGATGCATACTTCGACTCTAAGGACCCACTCAACCTTGCTTAGCTTAATTCCTTTCTTGTAACGACATAATTTCAATTAAGTTTAGCTTGAAAGCATTGATATTTTTTATTTCAAAATGTTTCAAAAGTATTCAAGTTTCATAATCTTTAATCATGTATAGAATTTCAAAATGTTTTTTTTAAATCTTTTTACTTGAAAATCTTGTTTAAAATTTCAATTTTTTTTAAAAAAATCTTTTTTCTTGAAAAATCCGGTTAAGAATTTCAAATTATTTTTTAGAATTTGAAAAATTTTGTTTAGAATTTAAAATATTTTTGGAAAACTTATTTTCTAAACTTCAAAATATTTTTGTAAATCTTTTTAAAAAACTTATTTTCTAAAACTTCAAAATATTTTTAAAAATCTTTTATGAAAAACTTATTTTCTAAACTTCAAAATAGTTATGAAAAATAGCATCTTTGTTAAAATCTTTAAGAACTTAGCAAAAATTTAAAAAATCTTTTGAGTACTTGAATAATACCAATTATCCAAACTTAATTGTGAAACTTTAAAATCATTTTGAAAACATTTTTAGTTCCTTAAAAATATTCTAAGTGTTTCCAAATTCTTTTAACTTAGCACTTGAGAGAAAGCTTAGTCTTCGATGTCGTAATTGTCTTCAGAAGAACTCTAAGCACTTGAGAGGATGAAATCTTGACTGCTCCTTGGAAACGACTCTCTCCTAGGGTTCCTTGTCACAAGGAAACCTATCTAATCCTTCAACATGAGCCCCTTGGTCCTTTTAAATTCTCCAAAGCCTTCCAAATTCGTTGAAGCCTTTCAAAATACTAGGACACCACCATAGTACTATAGCCATGTCAAAAACATGGTTGGGCTGTGTTGGTTACTAGAAGTCTACTTGGCAAGCAACAGTGAGAAACACAGTCGTGCGCCTAGCATGACCTGCCCATGTTTTCCTCTGAAAGTCCAATGGTTGATTCGTTTCACATATAACTCTTCAAATGATCCACCGTCATGTTAGGGGACACGGCTAGACCATGCTTCATGTTGAAAATCACATTCCAAGCTCCTTGTCTCCATTTTAGCTCCGAATTCGTGTTCTATCAATAAAAAAGTGCAAAGAGAAGATCTTCAAACAAAAAAGATAAAAGCAATGCAAAGGTAATGAATGTATATCAAATATGCTCATGCAATGGAACAAATGCATGCAAAATAGTATTGAAAACATATGCATGGCACACACATCAATAGCTCATTTCTCGGTTAAATGCAAGCGTAGGTAGACTTCCATCTAAAAATAAGTCCAAATTACATTCCCTTGTAAACTCTCATGCGCACGTTGCTTCAAGTCTTTAATGCAGTTTCTTTGAGTCTTCAATGTCGGTAATGCTTCTTGCCCTCAATTCCACCTTGCTCTGAGCCTCGAAACCATTGAACAACATCTCACTTGTCTTAATGAGCACAACTCAACACCTATTGAGTCAAGAGCTTTCCATCTTCACAACACTTGCCAAGCCCCTGATCAACCTTGACCTTACAAGCATCCTACCAAGCATTTGGTCAAGTTTGGCCTCCTTAGACTTCTACTAAGACCTCTTGTACTTCCCTATCTTCCTAGCATCTTGTAACCTCGACATCCTTTCACTTTTACGAAGATCTCTTGAACTTTCCCATCCACCAAGACCTTTTGAATTCATCAACCAACTCAACACTTATTGAGTCACCAATCTCTTAGCTACTAGTTATCCTCGACCTTTTGGTTAATCATGGCACTTGCAATTATATGTTAAATTCTGCACCTGCACACTAGACATATCCATCAGAATCATAAATAAATCCTAAATTAAATACTTTATCAACCACATTAAAAGAAGTTGGTCGGACTCAATCATTGGAGCATGACTGCACCAAAAGTATAATGATAATGGCAGAGAAGACATGAACAAGAAATGGAGTTAGGCCTTATTAGTGAAACTTTACTTTATTGCATTGCTTAACTCCCTTTTTTTTTACTTGGACACCTCACTTTATTCATCATAAACCATTCAAGAATCCTAGAGAACACAAATGGACTCAGTAAATTTTTATATGTTATAAGGCATATATTTAAGAAAATATACATAGGCCTAATGGTTGCTTTGGTCAAAATAACCATTGATTTGATATCCATAGTAATTTCATGGGTTTCTTTGATTTAAATAACCATTATCTCTTTGGTAATTACATGTGTTACTTTGTCTAAGCAATGAATTATTGAATAAAATGTATTGCAAGTTACTCCTCAAGTGAATTTACTCTTTTTGCTCTGAACATTGGTAGTCTAGATCATTTTCCACTCCATCAGGCAAAACAAGAAAAGAAGGTTAATTAAAAAGTCATCAGAGTTACAAATTTAAAATATTTTGATGGTCTCACCTGGTAACTCTGATTCATTGCTTTGTTGTCTTATTGGTGCTATAATTTTTGTGTCTCAGCAATACTACATATCCACTTCTAGAGAACTATCAAGGTTGCTTGGGCTATGTAGGGCTCCTGTAATCCAGCATTTTGCAGAATCACTGTCAGGATCAGTTTCAGTTCGGAGCTTTGACCAAGAAAACGAGTTCATTAACACTAACTATAATTTGTCAAATGATTTCTCTCGAATACAGTTCCATATTGCAGGGGCAATGGAATGGCTTTCTTTTCGTCTTGATATTCTCTCAATACTTACATTTGCCTTTTCTCTGATATTTCTAATCTGCATGCCGTATGGTGTAATAAATCCTGGTACTTTCTTTGCATAAGTTCCTATTAATTTGGTTTTACAGAAACCAAAGGAGTCAGTTTAACTGTCACTTCTCACTTTGTTTGTCCTTTTTATCTAGGTATTGCTGGTCTTGCAGTGACATATGGGCTTAAGTTCGATATCATACAAACTTCATTTATCTGGATTCTCTGTAATCTCGAGAATGAAATTATCTCTGTGGAAAGAATTCTACAGTATAGTAGCATTCCTAGTGAACCACCTCTTATAGTAGAAGATAACAGACCTGATCATAGCTGGCCATCAAACGGTGAAATAGACATTGTTAATATACAGGTACTTTTGTCTGAGCATATATCACTCTGATAAGGTCTAAAATTGGATTGATGTTTATATCTTTTGCAGGTTCGCTATGGCCTCACCATGCCTTTTATCTTAAGGGGACTCACTTGCACTTTTCCTGGAGGAAAGAAGACTGGAATTGTTGGCAGAACAGGAAGTGGCAAATCCACCCTTATTCAGACTATATTTCGCATCATTGATCCTGCTGTTGGTCATATTTTCATAGATGGCGTTGATATTTCAACGATTGGGCTGCATGACCTCAGGTCCCGATTAGGCATCATCCCACAAGAACCAATTATGTTCCAAGGAACTCTGCGCAACAATTTAGACCCGATCGATGAACACACCGACGAAGATATATGGGAGGTACTTCACCTTACCAATCCATCCTCGAATCCAGTTACTTTTTTCATAGCAAGTCTACTTATTACCCAGAGTATGCTCCTTTTTTTTTTTCTTCCTGTTATAGACACTGGATTGCTGTCAGCTTGGAGAAGAGATAAGAAAAAAAGAACTGAAGCTGGACTCTGGAGGTATTATAACTTAGAATGTGTTGAAATAGAAGTTTTTTCTCACTAGAAGTTTCTATGATAGGATTTTCCTGATTTATTTGAGTTGCAGTGGCAGAAAATGGTGAGAACTGGAGTGTTGGACAGCGTCAGCTTGTGTGTTTAGGTAGGGTGATCTTGAAAAAAAGCAAGATACTGGTTCTTGATGAAGCAACTGCCTCAGTGGATACTTCTACAGACATTATAATTCAGAATACCTTGAGGCAGCAGTTCTCTGAATCAACAGTCATTACCGTAGCCCACCGGATAACTTCTGTTATTGGTAGTGATCTTGTCTTGGTATTTGATAATGGTTAGTAAGATTAAAAAGGTTGAACTTTCTTTTATTTTCTCTCTCCCTTTAGTTACTATATTTCAGTTGAATTTGTGCTGAGCAGGAGTTATAGTTGAACATGGCAGTCCTAAAAATTTATTGGCGAACAAGTCGTCCTTATTTGCGAAGCTTGTATCTGAATACACTACGAGGTCTGCTTCAGTTTTATACAAACTAAAGAAGATGTAAATTGTCTTAATAAGGTAACTCATATTAATATGATCATTTGCAGATTTTATGATGCATCTAAATAATGTGGTCATGAAGTTTCTTTCTCAAGGTATTATTTTCTCATCTTTCTTTTTCCCATCTGAACAAAATTGGAGGTACTGTGGCCATGCTACTTCTTTTGGTTTATGAATTCAGGGTTTAAATCAATGCTAAGAGTCAAACCATCTTCAAATTCAGTGATTTGAATAATCCATGGAACAGGAGGAATCATCAGTAGCTGATTAGATTTGAATAGTATTTGACTGTATTTGAATGATGGCCTTGTAGAATCTTTTTATTTGTCTCTCTGGTACGAGTTCAAGATATACAAACATATGCTCAAAAGATTCATTGAATACATATTCTACTGCAATGTTATTTAAAAAAAAATGCAACTTTAGCCTTATAATGTTATTGATAGAGGTGATTTATTACTGAAATAAGTAATTCCAAATGTTGGATGATTTGAGGTTTCTCTAAATCATATGCAAACATATAATGTTGAGCAATCTAATATGCTCAGAATTTGTCCACATCTGTTATTTCAAACGTTATGAAAGATATGCCTAATGTGCATTTTGGAAAATTACTCTGCTCGACTTCTCCACTGATTTATTTTGTGAAGAACTAATATAATAGATGCTTTCTTAACTAGTAGGACATGCTTTTAATAAACAGTTTACTCTTGTAATTGGATTTTAATTGTAAATTTAGCTTGTCGCTGTGCTATATTGCTATGTTAATCTTAATTTTCAACTTTGGTTTGATTCTAAATATCTTTTAAATTTCTACACCAGAATAATTATGTAAAACGAGCTCTGATATTGAACAATTCTATATGTAACCTCTTAGTTTTATTTTTATATTTTTATGGAAATTATTTACAGAAAATTAACATTGTGGTTGACATTATTTGACATGCTTTGTTCTTTGGTCTAACTGAATAAAAAACTACACTACTTTTGTTATCTTTTTTTTTCACTTTTAAAACGAATACAGGAGTTTGGCACAAAACTTGCACTATATTTATAATACTCTTCAGTGACTTTCGACACTTCTAGCTCGAGCTTAGTACGATATTCGTGATGCTCTTCTATAATTTGTTTGTTTGAGTTTGTTATTATCAAAAGGTACAAGAATTTATTCATGTATAATAAAAGAACGATGATTATCTGGGGATAAATGCAGGTAAATATTAACCAAATACTGATGGCAACACTTCATGTGATAGCCACTAGACCATCACAAGGGGACAAATATTAACCAAACACGTATTTCTCAAAGATGGATAAGATTAAAAGTATTAGTTTCCGAATGATATAGTTAATAACCATGCATGCTGATATCCAATAGATCCATTACGCTCGTGAACAGTCCTATCGAACTCAAGAATAAGATGAACTACAAATGAAATAGTTGAAGAGTTTTGAGTAGTTATATTATTGGGTTCAGTCGAAAAGCGCTAGAAAAAATAGTATTTCTGCCATGAATTCTGAGATGAATTTAGAATAAATTTTCATCGTAAAAAAATTTGCGATGAATTCCATGACGAAAATGTTTTCATCACAAAAATGTCGTTGCCAAATTCTGCAACAAAAAAAAAATCAAATCGTTGCCAATTTTGGTGACGAATATTATTTTTGTTGCCAAATGCGTCACCAAACCCAAATCTGTGACGAATTTTTGATTTCACTCCAAATTTGGCGACGAAAGTGATTTTTGTCGCACATTTGACAATAAAAATGGTTTCGTCGCCAAATGTAGGATATCGATATTCTGCGACGAATGTTTTTTATCCCAGATTTTGTCCCAAAATCTAGGACAATTTGGGATGAATTTATTGATTTGTCCTTAGATTCATTCCCGAATTTAGGATGAATTTTAGGATGAAATATTATTTGTTGTAGAATATTGATACTGTAGTAATTTATGATAAATTTACAACAATTTTTTTCGTCATCAAATTCATCCCAAAATAAAAAAATTTCCTCACAGAACCATCTCATTTATGCAATTAATTCTGTTAATACAATATTAACAAACCATCCAATACACTGTTGCAAACAACATTATCACATCCTATTGACCAGTTGACTTGGTTTCACCAACCCTGTTAAAAGATAATTAACAATATTAATAAAAAATACAAAATTTAAAGGTTGACAATCCATGGATTAATGTTTAAAAACACTACATATGAGACAAATAGCTTTCATACATAATTAAAATCACGAAGAACCTTCACCACAATCATTGTTGTCATCGTCATGATCCCTTTGCAACATTTCTTCTTGATCCCTTAGCGCTTATTATTGTGTCATTTCTTGATCTCTTTACAATAATATCCTCAACTGACTAACTTCTTCAGTCCAAGTATTTATTTGAGCACTTACTCTTGGTAGGGTGAAATAAGATGTACTAGTAACTCTTTGGGTTCTACTCATGGAATCCAATCCCAATATACTTCCCCCTTTGAGTCTCCCACTTGCTTCTAACCATAAACTTAGATTATTTTCAATAGATGACTTAGACCCCTCAGTATCAACACTAGCTTGTGAGCATCTTCTGTGCTAGCTCAAGCTTGTTATATTTATCCTGTATTTTTAAAATGTATAATATTGATTAGATATAATATATAATATTAAGAGAGAAGTACATAACTAATAGAATCTAAGTTAAAAATTAAGATCAAATAAATTATAAGCTCAACCTTTACAGCTTTAGGCCTCGTTTGGTAGGTGGTTTTATTATATCTAAGGTTTAGATTATTTGGGTTTAGATAAACATAAGGTAGAGGGTTTAAGATAAAAAATATGTTTGGTTTGTATGTTTGA
>JBBPFP010000002.1:4373235-4383858 GCA_037974795.1 Kaempferia galanga
CAAGTAACCTTCAGGTAAATCTGTGGCGGGATATGTTTCTTCTATATTGTCCCTGCCCACGATTTGCAGGCTCTAATATCTTGGAAGAAATCAGATGCCGACACAAGCATCATTATTAGAATAAAAAGTGGAGAGTGCTAGCAACCAATAAAATTTGTTGTCAACTTTGGTTTTGGGAATGCCTTCTAAGGGTCCTGAAGTGACTATTGAGATGGGTTGGGTTGTGAGGTAATTAGTTTAGTTACAACTAATGTAAATTTAGAGTAATTATGTTATAATATTGTTATGTTGTCAAATATATGAAGGAGTAGAAGGAATTCTAAATTGGTGTGTGGTGGCCACATTATATTAGTGGTGTTGTTTATGGTTTGAAATCTCATGTCATGTCTGGTAAAACAATTGAAATGTATCATTCTAGTTAATCATCGAAATTAGATACCACTTGACACCAAAGTTTAAAATCTCGAGCCATGCCATAGTTTTGGTCTTTAATTGAAAAGATATTATCATAGGATCATGTTGACGGTTTGATGCGTGGTGTCGATAATAAATTGTAGGTTGAAAGAGGAAGGAGACGGAGAAAGGAGACATTGTTTATGCTGAGTGGGATCGAGTTTGGGCAATTTAGTGGAATGATGTGTTTTGACTGAAAAGATATTATCATAGGATCATGCCGACGCTTTAATGCATGGTGTCGATAATAACTTGTAGGTTGAAAGAGGAAGGAGATGAAGGAAGGAGACATTGTTTATGCTGAGTGACATCAAGTGTGGGTAATTTAGTGGAATAATGTGTTTTGACTGTTTTTCTCGTGGTACAATAATAAAACCATTCTTCATCTCCTTCTTCATCTTCATCTTCATCAAAATATTGATATGATATTGACCACTCAATGACCAAAACTTCAACATGGCTCGAGATTTTGAATCTTGTTGTTGTTAAAAGTGTGGGGGCAGTGGGATGAATTCTAAATAGGTACAAGGAAAATTGATTAAATTTAATTGATTGTAAGTATACTCACTGTATCTAATTAAAGAATTTTTTAAAGCTAACTGGTGCACCCAACTCCCCACTAGCCATAACATAGTTTCACTTATGTTGACAACAATGGTAAGTGTGGACGTTGACAACTAGTGGGGTGAGTTTTAATAAAGATGGGTCAAGAGAGGAAGGTAGTGACGCTACTTCAGATCTACAAAAGGGACATGTTCACAATCAATTAAGGTATCATGAGCCATAGTAGAATTGTAAAGGATTAATTAAGGTGTGGAGGCCCTGTAGAGGTGAGGGATGTTGGTTTGGGTACCAAAGTCAGAGAACATGGGCAAAAAAAAAGCAACATCAAGAACCAACAGATGGACTCAAGGGGTGGTTGGTCTAGTTGTACAAAATCAATTTAATATTAAATAGTGTAGGAAAAGGCAGAGTATTGAACACCAAATTATGAATTTAGCTCTTATACCACATTATGTATCACAAGATAAATCTCCAAAAGGTAAGAATGCTCACATAGAGAATGATATTCATGAAAAGAAACTTATTAATCCTCATGAAGAGAAAATTTATTAATTAGAAGATCTTTAACACAAACCTAATCAAAATTGGATTTATACTAATAATATTCATGGAAAAAATAACCATATACTTCAATGGACCCTATCAAATTTGGAATAAATCTTTTATTCTCTAAACAAGATAATTATTAAATAAAAAACTTTCAAAATCAATTTATTCTCCTAAATAAAAGATCTATCAAAATAAACTTTCAAAATGCCCATAAGTCTTGAAAACAAAATTCCTATTTGCATAACTATTATTGGAAACTTAGGAAGGAATTACAACATCTAAAAGATTACAAGAGGTAGGACTTGGAAAGTATGTTTATAAATTTTTGAAATCATTGTACTTAAGAATTTTATTATGATATCAAATATATTTGTAATTTTTTTATGGTTAAATGAAAATATATATAAGAGAAGAATGTATATCTCTGTTGGGCATATCAGAGCCCATCTCAAAAACATGAACATTCTGCCTAAGAATCAAAAGTGAATAAATGTTGTCTGTATCTTAATAAGTACCCAGTCTATATTTGTACACTCAGTATCAAACAAACACTTGTTCCTAGTCATCCATATATGGTAAATCATCCATGGCATGGCCAAGTGTCGTCCCTTGGTCAAAAGTTGAGTTTCTCAAAACTATTGCTTGAAGACACACATCATTCTTTGATATGTGCTCATCTCATGCTTCATCCCAAGCCAAGTCCGCACCTTGTAACATAACATGCTGCTAGTCTGGCATCAAAAGAATAAGTAGTCCTAGGTCTCCTCTGCAGCTCCACAGAACACACAGATGTTGTTTTGTACATGCAATAGTCTATCCCGTGACTTGCGACATCCATGTGCCAAAAGCCATATCGTGAACATAGGCTGAGGTTGGATGTTCGATTTCCAAACCACACTCGTCCATCGTTTTTTGGTGGTCTAAGTCCTAAAAAAGTCATAAACCATTGATGCACCTCTATTGTGTTGCTCAAACCAACTCTGAGACAAGCTACTACTAGCTCAACCGTCGAATAGACAAAAGATTCTTAATAAATGGGGAATCTTCATGTTTGGCTGCCCAAGTCCAAACAACTATTCTTGTAATTGTGTCAAAATATTTATACATAAATCCAAACATTTAAACTGGTAGTATGAGAATTATAAATTCTAGGGAGTCTAACTTTTATATTCCCTTTTAATAAAATTGGTTTCAAACAACTATAGTGATCACATAGCAGATTTTTTTTATAATACAAATTCTGTATATAAAAGTGAATGGAACTTTACTAGTGATATAGCCTTGTACAAAGTTCATTAGAAGGATAAGGTTAATTGCTGTGACAAACATTGCTTGATGATGCTAAGGGTGATGAAATAGGTATGAATGTCATTTGCCTGCAACTTTGCAAGTAGGCTTAACATTTGATTAGTTGGTGCCAAAATGACCAGAATTAAGAGATCATGATTTATTATATTTGCTGAAAAAGTAATTGAGCATCAGTCTGACAAGAATGACCAAAGAAAGGGAAACAAATAAGAGAGCCAAGAATGAGATGGTTGTTAATCAATCATCAAATTTAGATACATTTTCTCTCTAGTTATCCCTCTAATAAAGCTCTTTATTGTGCTGCTTTGTTATTTTATTGTGGTTTATATTGCTTTTGAATATCTTAATTTTGAAACAATTAACAGACAAATAAGTAAATAAACAAATAAAGTGTCTTAAACCTATTATATACTTTCAAATGAGCCATGTAATAAATTTGATTATATCGGAGGTAGCCATTTGGTAAGTTTGTGTACAATAATAGACCCCATTGGTGCGAGTTTCGTGCTGCCCTTTTATTGTTCAGCAATTGATGGAGATCAAATTGATACTAGAAATGTGATATAAACTCGTTATACATGTGGATGATTATAGTATTATAAATGTTATATTAGCTATTTAATTGAATCAAAGTGTTCTAATAATCTAAAGAACAAAAACAAAATTGTTAACAAATTTAAGTAAACTTAAAACTCTGTACAACAATATCAAAAATATGTGCTACAATATCCAAAGAGAAAATGACATGATTTTCTATTACTGTCCTGTTTTGTCGAGTTAAGCACCTCAACCAACTTTGCATTATAATTTTGTTAAACATTCATCTGACAATTGTTCATTTTTATTGTTGCTCAAAGTCCAAAAATTTGGAATGTATAGTGAATCTCTTTTCTTCATATGTTAACTTTGCAACTAGTACTTTAATACATCTCTTCATCACTATACTGTTATCCAAATACTTATATGGCTTGTTCTGGGTTTAATGCTTTTACATTTTATCTGGATGGGCAAACACCAATTTGCCAAGGAAAACATTTGTTTACATGTTTATAATTTGGCAAGATGTACTTGCTAACTGAATTTTCAAATGATGTTTATGCATTTGTGCATGAGAAAAGCTATAGACATCTATTGTTTTAATTTGCAAAAAATCCTGGTTAAGGTTATGTTGGCGATGCTGAGGCAACTGCCTCCACATTGGACCCTGAAGGTTGGTTAAAGACTGGTGATCTATGCTATTTTGACCATGATGGTTTCCTCTACATTGTAGATAGGTTAAAGGAGTTAATCAAATATAAAGCATATCAGGTGTGCAACCTTGAATTCTGATTTCTCATTCTTACTGTTGTTGTCATTTATTTGAATTTTTGTTATTTTTATGGGCTAATATTCAGGTTCCTCCTGCTGAATTGGAGCAAATACTTCATTCCCACCCAAAAATTGCTGATGCAGCTGTTGTTCCGTACGTATATCTTGACTTTGTGAATATTAATACTGTGTATGAATTCCATGTGCTAATTATTCCATGTGCTAATTATTAAAAATGTAGGTATGGATAACATTAAATTTTGAAGAATTTAAGAGATTAGGGTATGATTTGGTTAGCTAAGTTCTTCAATAAAATTTAAGGATTAGAAAGATTCCCAAGGAATCTAGAAAAAATTATCATGGAGATATATACAATTTTGTTTCATTTATAAAAGAATTGAGTTGTTGTCATATACGAAACTTCGAGAAAGATTTTGAAGAGGGAATGAGGGAAGTAACAAACATTTCCAGAACCATTTGATTTCATGTTTGGAAGTTTAACCATATCTGGCATTTATTTAATAAGACAATTGATAAAAAAATGTATATAGAAAAGGATTTGCATATGATTTTACTTAGAAGATTATTATAAAATCCTTGACAATTATTATGATGTAATTTAGAAAATAAAGAAATATCTAGTAATTATATAAGTGTGACACAGAGATGTTTGATAATGTAATTACTAGATAATGTAATTACTAGTGTTATAGCTAGAGAGAGAGAGAGAGAGAGAGAGAGAGAGAGAGAGATGTTTGATCTCCTTATCTCTCTTTTTTTTTTAATATATATTTGTACTAGAAGATTCAATCATATTCAACATAAACCTTCTTGGTGTGGCAACTAGGTTAAATTCCAAGTTTGAGAGACTATGCAAGACAGGGTATATGTAGCACTAAAACTGATCATATGAAATGTGATTTAGTAACTTGAAAATAATCAAGGAGTTAAGATGGATATATAGGAAATATGTAAGCAAGAGTTTAGGTGATCTATTATTCAGCAAGGAGATAAGGAGATATTGATAAAATATTACTTATAAGATAAAAGGAAGAGTAGTTTAAATGGAGATCTTTTGAGTTTTTTTTTTTTTTGGTTTGTGTTCATTGTGCCCCTTTGGACCTAATTAAATATTTATAAGACATTCATATGACCTTCCATAATCTATATGTTATGTATCAAAGTTTTTTAATAGCTAGGAAGTGGCATAAACAAGAAATTGGTCTACCAAAGGTGAGGATACTAGGATGGATACATGGATTTAGTTGAAAGGACAATATAAAAAATATTAATAAGCAAGAGCAACTAGGTCTTAGCGCCAATAGATGATAGAATGAAAAACATAGAGTGAGATATATGAGCATGTTTAAATTGGTGTGCCAAAGATGAGGAGACTAAGATGAATATATGGAGTTAGTTGAAAGGATTAAATCAAAAATATTAATATACAATAATAATTACATGCAATCCCAAAAGATGATAGAATTAAAAACATAGAGTGAGATGTTTTTCATCCACCATTGAAATTATATGTAAGCCTAATATGTTAAGATTTATATAAGATTTTTGACATTGCTTTGTGCTGATTCTCAATGCCTAACGCAAGGTTCAACCTTGATCAGCAAATTAAACTTGATATGTGGTTTAGTTTTGGCTGCACATGTTTCTGTACTGACAGCTTATTAGCAGGAGCTCTTTTTTTTTTTTTTTTGCTGGACATGACTAAGGCCAATGTGAAATTTCCGTTGCCCATATTCAAATTGATTCTATTTCATATTGATAGGTCTAATCTATCATGTTTGTTGAGGATGCATTACTTGTATAACTTGCAAAAGTATTACTGGACCAGCATTGTTAAAAGACACCAAATAGGATCCATGTTTGTAGCTGGACTTGCAGTGGTTGTGTGGGCTGCCACGAAAATTTCAATTAGCTTTGCCATTGGAAGAATATTTGCACAAAATCTCAACTAGCTTTGCCATTGGAAGAATATGTGCTATGTATAGCGAAAATGCCTGATTAAATTCAAATTGGGATGATGGAAATTGGATCCTATAGTTGTGGGTACCATAAACAAATTGTTTGAAAAGTGACCATTTGCCAACCAGTTGTGGGTACCTTACTTTTTAGGAAAACATGATAGTGATGCAAGTGAGGTTAAAAAGACATCTGAAAAACCAGAAATCAGTCATGAATCTATTGTTAGACAATTTAGACAGCCTTAAACCTTAAATAGGGGCCTTTATACATACATTAGACAATAAAATTACTCAGTAACTGTATAAGCTATACACTTATTGAAGACTAATTTTCTTAAAATGTAAATTATTCATATAATTAATGAAATCCCAATTGCATCATACATTAACAAGCATTTCTTGGTTGGCCTTCATCCACCTCTTTTAATACTCTTATTATTGTTGCTTCAGTCAACTAATACCTTTAGGTATTAAATGTCACTATGTTAAATACCTCTTCCCTTTTGCCTGCTATTGAGCTTTTCCCATCCATTTGCTATTTGAATCTCTCTCGTACTCTAGATCACTAATCATCCATTTTTGCCATGTGGATCGTTAGAGAGAAAATACATCAAAGCGTTCAGTTTAATGACGGATGCCTGATTGTTACTGAAGCTATTATGAAGTGGTTTTTGCACAAACTTCGAAGATACTTTTTTTTTCACTTGGCAGGTATCCAGATGAAGAAGCTGGACAGATACCCTTGGCATTTGTGGTTAGACAACCTGGAAGCACTATAACTGAGGAAGAAGTTATAGATTTTGTCAGTAAACAGGTACATCTTTGTTCCTTGTGTTGGATCAAGTAAATTCATTCATTATAGTTAATTCAGTCATGCTAGGGTCCTATATCTGATAGTTCAGGTTACCATATCATAATGAAAACTGTACTGAATGACTACATTTATAGAATTCTACAACATTTTGTTTTGTTTTCACATAAGACAATCTCATTATCACCATGAAGCAAATGTCAACGATCGTCTATAATACTTTGCTCTCATGTAGGTTGCACCATATAAGAAAGTTCGACGGACTGTATTTGTCAGTTCAATACCAAAGTCGCCAGCAGGGAAGATTTTGAGAAGGGAGCTTATAAATCAAGCTCTTTCCTTACCTAAATCTAAGCTATAACTAATTGTTTTGAGCCTATTATGTTAGCATACAACCGAACATATGTATTTCAGCAACTCTACACATCCTAGTTTAGAGTGAAACCATTGCCTTTTCCTGTGTACCTGCGATTGATGCTGAATGTATTGCTACTCTTGCATGCTCGTTAGGACATCATATGATGATTGGGGTAGGGCCACGATAGGCCCTCAAGGGAAGTGGTTGCATTTGTGATGAACTTCTTGAAATTGTAAAAGTAGCTGGTTGTGGCACGTTCGAAAGGTTAGTTATTGGGAAATCTCCTTATTTTCATAAAATTTCAAGCACTAGATACTTTGATATAAAAAAAGTTGGCAATATTGGATGAAAGCAGAAACATATATAAGGGCAATTGCCCTCTTTAAAGTTGATTATTATCTCAAAACAATTAGATGAACCACGCTTGATAATTAGAAAAATTCCAAAAACAAAAAAGGCTAGTCATGCCAGAGTTAAAGGTACCTTGCAATTCGATTGACATTTGCACATTTCATGAGCAATCAGTAGTAGTAGTAATAATAATAATAATAATAATAATAATAATAATAATAATAATAATTTTTAGTTGGTATCATTCAAGGTTTCATCAATATGTAATAATGTTTGCTAGGGCTATATCCTATAAGCGAGGCATCAAGGCAGGAGAAGTTCCATCCAATCCACTAGAGAAGTGCATGAACCCAATCAAGCACGGTAAATATTAGTGATTGCTATCCATATGACAGTGCTGATTGAGTCCATGTATAGACCTAGTGGATAGAATCGAACTTTCTTTTAAGGAGGGAGGATTTGTGGGATCACATGTTTAGTGTCTAAGCCAATGCACATTAATGAGCGTTATGCCTGACAAGGTTTGGTGGAGCTATCTTACATCATAATGGAGTAACAAAGGGAATACGAAGGGGGTGAAGCAGAAGAACTAAAAACACACGAAACAAAAACAAATAAACAAGCTAGTCGATACTTTTCACATATATCTCTAAATAAAGCAAGCATCATGTATCTTTGCAATTAATTATTTCTTATGCAAATATTAAGAATATATTTAGGTATGAGATAACAATAGAAAATGAAATTTTAATAATATTCAAATATGACTAGATATTTATGATCATTTACTTGATAATAAAAATTAATACTTAACTGACCATTCGTACGCTAACTCTATCACTTGATTTTTTAGTATTTAATTAAATTTTGATTATAAAAAATTTAAATTATTACAAATGCGTGAAAAGGACAGTTGTACAGAGATGTGCCTCAGTATATAATTAAATAAAAAAGTCCAGAGTAAATTATAAGGTAAATATATAAATGCAATTAATTTACATCTTGCTGCCTCTCTGTTAAAATACCTTTGATAATTGTGTTCTAGCTTCGCTTGATTATTCTTGAAAGCAGACGGTACCTATCAAATAAATCTAGAGCATCACATAATACATTTATTTGTTATGTATATATTATAAATTACCTTTATATATAATTATACATATACATAGTTAGGTTGCAAAATACATAAAGTTATTTATTATTTACCATATGGTTCATACAAATTTCAAGAATTATCAAATTATGGGCACAATACATTTTGATATATTTTTTTTTACCAAAAGACAAATAGCCTTCTTGTCTAATTTAGTCCCAAATTAAAATAAAAAATAATAGTTTTTCTCACTTAAATCCAATCAACCCGGATCAACTTGAACCAAATCGAGATAAAAATCAAAAATCAAAAATTAGTTATTTACCAAGAACCTCTAAAAAAAATATTGATGACCTTAACATTTTTAAATTTATGTGAAATTAATCTTATTCATTTTGAATGACCTTTTTTGTTTATTTATATTTTAATTTTTTGAATTTCTAAGTCTATCAATAAATCATTAATGACTATAAAAAATTTTGATTTTTTATTCTAAATTAAACTAAAAAGAAATGATTTTTTTTATTTTAAATTTATACCATTACCTCCTGATGGCCTCTAAATTTATTTATATTTTTTATTTTAGAGCCTTAATAATTAAATAAATAATAAATATTACAAAATAACATTAATAAAAAGTAAAAATTATTTAAAAATATTATTTTTTTAATATCTAATTATAAAAGAAAAGTGAAACAAAACTAAAAAAATAAAAAAAAAGAAACTAGCAAATTGAAAAATAGGAAATGAAATAAAAACTTATTTATTTGATCGAGATAGCTTTAAAAATCTAAAATTTATATCAAATTAATATTGTTCACTTCGAATGATCTCTTTAATTTATGTATATATTTCTTAATTTTTTTTTTTACCTTTTTTAAATTCGTCAGTTTGATAAACAAAATTATTGACGGTTATAATGAATTCAATTTTATTATAAGGAGTGGTAAATTATTTTATTGGCTATTTAAATAATTTTAGACTCTGTATATACAATCATCCCAAATCTACACCTCTATTAAGATGCTTGCTTAAAATATAAAAGTATAAGTTTTCATAACTAGGTGACTTGAATGCCATAAGTCGAAGGAAACTTACACTCGAGTTGCAATGATATATTCATTGACATATCTATATATGGAAATAATCATCTGAAGTCTCATAGTAGGTGACTCTAATAAACTAGTTACCCTTAACTAGCATCTACATTTAACTCTTGATATCCCAATGTCTCCAGCCAGTGAGGAGCATTTGCTGGGTTGACCAAGGAGTATAACTCATGCTAGTCTCACACATTCATAATAAACGATGATGTCTGAATACATCAATTTGTCGACTAGGGAAGATTTCAATACATTCATAATTACACATGTAGAGTGTAGGATCGATGCACACGTGAAGGGGGAGGGGGAATGAATCACGTGTATTTTAAAAATAGAGTCCTTTTAAAACTTAAAAGAAAATGCAGTGGAAAAACTAAGTAAAACGGAGAAAACACAAAACACTATCAGTTATGATCCGGCACCGGTCCTGAGTAGACGGACAGCTGGGAGTACACAGATGACCCGGTCGACGAAGGCTGAGCTGGACTGAGCTGAACTGGAGGAGAAGAGAGACCGAGCTGGTGCGGGACTGGCCGAGCGAACGGTAGAGGGAAGCAGATCCGAGCTGGCGCGGGACTGGCCGAGCGAACGGAGGGGAGCGAGCCGCGTACCGCTGGCTCAATAAGGCACTTTGTGTTCTGTTCGTCCGGTCACCTGAAAGTATTCGCGCAGACTCAAAGGAGCGTTAGCTACCAAAACAGGGGACGGGGTCCTCTGGAATGGTACTCCGACGCTCAAGTCAGAAG
>JBBPFP010000002.1:4393029-4405194 GCA_037974795.1 Kaempferia galanga
CCAATCCACTGATCCCAACAAATGGTATCATAGCCCAACGGCCTTAAAAGCACTAATCGCCGACTAAAACAACAAGAAGAATGGTCGGATCAAGCATTTACCAACCAAAATTCGAGATTGAATTCACGATATGGAAAAAGAAATAGAGGTATTCTTTAAAACTTGGTTTGATATTATGCATTGTATAAAACTTGGTTTCGAAGTGCCTACGAACAAAGATGGTGATGAAATGGAGGAGCACCTTTGGATTAAGAAATAGCAGAACAACTTTATGGCAACGGGAAGGTAAAATTTCTGCTAAGCATATTACCGCCTCAGGAAATCAACCAGATTGGCGCCTACAACTCCACTAAAGATCTCTGGGAAAATTCCCTAGAGCTTCATGAAAGAACCTAGAAGGCCAAACTAGCAAAGACGGGACCTGCTCCAAAATCAACTAACCAACCTCCGGATGGAAAAGGGAGAAAGGTGGCTCATTTACACGAAAATCTCAAGGACTAACCAACCTCGAAGAAACGGTGTCAAATCAGGATTCTCTCTGATACGCATTAAATGCATTTCCAAGAACCCCGAAATGGACATCAATAGTGGATTCCTACTACATTTAGAAGGACTTGGAGGTAAGTATTTTAGAAGAGTTATTTTTGACTTTGTAATTACACGAATCTCGATGTACAGGATTTAAAGACACAGAAAAGTCAAACAACATCGCTTTAAAAGCTAAGAAGAACAAATCAGATTCAGAGTCATTCCTCGATGAAAACGAAGAAGTATACATGCTAAGAAAATTCAATACCTTTTTTAGAACTAACAAATTTAATGAGAAACAGGCTAAGAAGGTTCTATGAGGAAAAAAGAAAGTGAGGTGCTACAATTGCAATGAAGAAGGGCATATCAAGGACAACTGCCCTAAATTAAAAAGCAAGGAAAAAGACAAAAGGACAAGGTCCAAGCAAAGGAACCTCAAAGCAACGTGAAGCGAGTCGTCGTCAGAAGAGTCTGTGACGAAAGAATATGTCAGACTAGCACTAATGGCAAGCCACCAAGAAGCAAATGACAAAGACACCTCGGGAGAGAGCATCGATGATGGGGAGCATCCACCAACGAATCCGACAGTATATGAGGTACAACTCTTACCTTATAAAAAAATGTATGATTCTCTTAAAATGCTATGTAGATCACTATGTAAAACTAAGACCAAATATATAAATTCAAAGAAAAACTATGCATGCCTACTAGAAGATTTTGATAAACTTAAGGATAAAAATGCAAAACTAAAAGAACAAATAGAAACATTGAAATTAGGAAAAGATTCAATGTGTTCAAATTCATATGCTCCCAAAAGAAGTTTTAGATATTAGGGAGGGATTAATTGGTATGTTAGAAATCATAGGGGCCAAATTGCAAAAATATCAAAAAATGATATTCTAAAAAATATATCTGATCATTCTATTAGGTAAAAATTTATAAATGGGTTCGAGAATCTTTATTAGACTATTAGATTTTTATGCTAAGAAAATTAATTGCTAGAAGTTAATTTGGTTGAATTACTAAATGCATTAGCAAAATTAAATTTTCATAAACTTTCTGTTAGATTATTTTTTTGATTTAAATTTTTTGTGATAAATAAAGATGTTATCAATTAGTAGAAAAATTTTCAAAATTTTTTGACCGTTATATAATTTCTTATGAAATTTTACTAAAAAAACTTTGAAATTAAAATTTTTTTGTAGATTAATTTTTGAAATTTTTTATTTTTCTAAAACTAAAGATTGGATTTTGAATGTTAAGAAAATTTAGCACGATTTTTAAAAGTCAAAATTTATCTTAAGCATTTATTTTACAAAAAATATCTATTTCTATAAAGAAAAATACCTTTTCAATAAAAGAAAATAGTTTGTTCGTGAAACTTTTTTCTATGATTAGATTGATTATGTTGTACATTGACAAATATTTTGATATTTTTCAAAAGTTAAAAATAATTTTCAATTTTCTAAAAAAACTAATGTTTAATTCTTAGATATTAGTTTATTTGAAAATAACTGCGTTAAAAAATATGTAGACTTGTATACTGTATGAACATTCCCTAGAAAAATTTTCATATTTTTTCTATATCATTTTCGTTTTATTTATCCATATTTTTTATATGATCAAAGGGGAGAATTAATGGGTGTCAAATTTAGGGGAGGACTAAATTGTAAAATTTCATGTTTTAAATTGTTTCAAATTGTTTTAACATAAATCGTTTATTGTTTGTTATCCCTAACTTTAACTCGGGTTGATACACATTAAAAATGAAGCGATTGTAAGTACATTGGGTTAGTTTTAATGATGATCAACCGAGTTAAGTCATGTCGTGTGTTTGATACCTTGTGTCTAAATTTGTAGGAACTTAGGAACACCAGGAGTCGAGCGGAAGATGCAATGAACGAGAAGGATGGTATGGGAAGGGAGTCCACAGGCTCAGTGCATCCGAGAAATGAGAAACTACATAAGAGTACACTGGTAGAATGAGAAGGGCACGCGTGACGAATCCGAGGGATGAGAAGTCGAAAGGAAGTCTACTCGAGAACAAGGTCGGAGTTGGGTTCAGGTGAGCTCAACTTTACACAACAGTCAACTAGAAAGTTAACCACGGGAGGCGCCTCCAATTAACTAGAGGCGCCCAAGTAGTTCGTAGACCTGAGGCGCCTCAGTAGCTAGCGTCTAAGATAAACTAAGGTGCCTCCGGTGCCCAAAAGTCATTAACGAGCAGATAAGCAATGAAGCCCATATTAGTTGAACTAAGCCGCCTCCGATGCCGCTATCTGAGGAGCCTTCGATGAACCAAGGCGCCTCCAATCTGCCAAATCAGAAAATGAATGTTGCGTGGAGATAAAACTTTATCCGATTGAGGCGCCCTCGACCACTCTAGGCGCCTCGAATTTTCACATCAACAAAACGGTTACTTTGACCAGTGAGTTATAAATAGCACCCTAGAGCTAGTTGTAGAAAACACACATGTTCTTAAACTTCTATAATTCATCTTGAGCTTTCAACTACTGTAAGGGGTTACTCCACCTCCAACCTTTGTCGAAGAAGGAGATCTTTAGTGTGCTTTCCATTGCTTTGGATTAGCAACCTTCCCGGTTGTAAACCAAGCAAAGCTTCGGTCTCTTACTTTACTTTTATATTATTTGTTTTTAATTAATTAGTATGTCTTTACTAGCTAAGTAGAAAGCAAGAGAAGTTGTAATTTACAATTGTAGGCTACTCACCTTTCTCTAGCCAGTCCACCGATCCCAACAATACATATGTTCACTAATATGGAGTATTGCACCAAAATATAAAATTCCTACCAAATGGGTACTTTATCAATATGAAGAACCCTCATATTAAGTACATGTTGATGAAACATCTTGAGTGACAAGCCTTTGGTGAACGAATCCTCTAATATAGAATATGTCCATATATGCTTTATCGTAATTTTGAACTCTTTCTTTAATCGTCAAAAATATTATGTCGATGTGTTTAGAATTCGACTATAAACTATGGTTATCCTTGAAATATAATTCTACATATTTATTATCACACTTAATCCTCAATGGTTTAATGCCCTAATGATTTGTAATCGTGTATAAGGTTCTGCATCCATATCCCATAGTTAGAAGGTTCATAGCATGCTATAAATTCCGCCTCCATAGTAGAAGCGGCTACTAGTTTAATGTTTTTCTAGGATATAGCCCCTCCGACCAGTATTAAAACATTACTTGAGTTAGACCTCCTACTATCTAAATACTGAGCAAAATAATGGACTTCCTTAGTTTACATACTAGGTGATTTGAATCTTCCAACCCAAAATTCTCTGGTTGCGCCATGTATATAATTTGCGCAATGTTTCCATTGAGATATGCAGTCTTAGTGTCCATTTGTTGTACCTAAGTCATAATGAGCTTCAGTGAAATCAGCAAAAAGATCTCCTTATAATCAATATCCTCCTTTTGAGTGAATCCCTTGGCAACTATGTGAGCCTTGTACTTTTATATATTGTCATGTGAATCTCGTTGGTTTTAAATATTCATTTACATCTAATAGGTTTCACACCTTCAGGCAATTCGACAAGTTCCTAAACATCATTTTTCTACTGTAGACTTTATCTCTTTCCCGATGACTCGATCTATTTTTTCAGATGAGGTTTGACTTCTTAGAAATATGTGATATCATCTTCCAACCCAATGTCAAACTCATGCTCTTGGAGATATACATAATCATGAGGCATTCTAGATATTCTTTCTCAAATGGATCTCCTTAGTGACACTTGATTTTGAGGTGGTTGGGAGGCATGCTCAACTATAGGAGAGAATACCTCTATTTGAGTTGGCGTACCCTCCATTTGAATTAGAGGTGATATGGTAATATCGGGGTCCACTACCCCTACTAGTTGTGCAGCTTCAACTATATATGGAATGGGAACAATAATTACCATAGTAGGATCCTCAATGCTCTCTTCAAATGATATTTCCCTAACTTTAACTTTATTTCTCCCACAATCTTTAATGAATTTAGCATTACCCGTCTCAAAAAAGGATCTAGGGGTTGAACAACTTGAAACCTCTTGAGTTTTTCGAGTATCCTACAAAATGGCAGCTAACAGTTCTTGCGTTCAATTTCCTTTTATTAGGCCTATAGGGTCTAGCCTTAGCTGGACAACCTAGACATATAAATGTCTAATACTAGGTGTTCTACCTATCCACAACTCATATGGGATTCTCGTTACCGCCTTATTAGGAACTCTTTTTGGTAAGTAAACCACAGTCTTAAGTGTCTCACCCCATAAAGACTACAATAGAGAAGAAAATATCATCATACTTCTCACCATGTCTTTTAGGATCTGGTTTTGTCTCTCTACTACACCATTTTATTGAAGGGTACTAGGCATAGTGTATTACGCCATGATTTCGCACTCACCAAGGTATTTCACAAATGGCTCAGGATATTGTTCACTAGATCTACCATAGTATTCACCACCATGCCCTGATCTGACAATCTTAATCTTCTTACCCAATTAATTTTCAACTTTGACTTTGAAGGTCTTGAACATGTTCGGGAATTGCAATTTTTCATGAATAAAGTACAAGTATCTGTATCAGAATAGTCATCTATAAAGCTGATAAAATATGCTTAATCGTTCTAGAAAGCTTTAGTGAATGGTCTACATATACCTGTATGTATCAACTCTAAGACTTCGTTATATCGTCTTCAACACTTACTTTTATTAATTGTTTTCCCTTTGATACACTCAATGTAGTTATCAAAATCTAACATATCAAGGGAATCAAGAATTCCTAGTGATATTAACCTGTTTATGTGTTGTTTAAAGATATGACATAAATATTTATGCCACAACATCGATGAATTCTCACTTATCAAACCACATTTTGCACCTATAATATGCGTCATAATATTATCCGTATGAGTTTTGGGAAGCAGTACTATGCAAAATAAAATTTTGAAAAATACTAAATTTTCCATTTCCAAATGAACAAGTGTATCCAAATTTGTCCAAACATGAAACAAAAATTAAGTTCCATCTAAATGACGGCACTACAAATATATTTTCCAAATTCAAAAGTATATTGTTCTCTAAACAAACTCTAAAAACACATATTGCATCTACTTCGTCTTCTTGTTAATTCTCATATAGACGAATTTTTCAGCATCAAGCAGTTGGCTCTATTGGCAACCCTGCACAGTTACACCTATGTGAGTAGTTGCACCCGTATCTATCCACCAAGTATTATTATGTACAATACTTAAGTTGACTAACAAAATTGAGAAATTTACCTTTCTTAACATGTCAATTGCGTATATGGGGCAATCCTTGTTCAGATGGTCTTTTTCACCTTATTGCTTTTGTAACAAATTAGATCCGGATCTTATTGCTTTTGTACCTTATGTCCTAAAGCTCGCCGTAAGTTATTTACCTTTACTCTTACTATTATCCTTTTTATCTTCTTGTTTGAGTACATAGATGCAAAGTGAGCATTGTAATACGTGCCA
Source organism: Kaempferia galanga (assembly GCA_037974795.1). NCBI lineage: Eukaryota > Viridiplantae > Streptophyta > Magnoliopsida > Zingiberales > Zingiberaceae > Kaempferia > Kaempferia galanga. Next base: position 4,399,069 of record JBBPFP010000002.1, read on the forward strand.
TGCCTCAATCTCTTTTCTTCTTACACACACTGAGCTATGAGCCTATTTAGTGTCCACTTTACCTTTTGAGTGTTGTAACTTATCTTAAAGGGAGTGAACTATATAGGTAAAGAGATTAACAATAGGTTCATAAGGACGCTTTCAGACATTTCTAGCTTTAGTGTCCTATTTCTTGTAGCAAAATTTGACATCTCCATTATATACTCTCTAATGTTATCCTTTCCCATTATACTGCATGAACACCAACTTCATAAGAAGTGTGGTAATCTCGACCTTTTCGTTTGAGGTGAATCAATCTGCTAATTTCTTTATGAAGGTTTTAGCATCCTCATTCTCATTTATCGAACCTCTAATTGATTCTGAAATGGGCATCTTCATGATTATTAGACTCATACGGTTCGATTGCTTCCACTTGTCAAAGACCCTCTTCTGATTCGCAGTGGAATCATTGGTGCAAGGCAATTATGCTTAGGGGCAAAGTCTAGATCCATGCAGCCAAATAATACTATAATATGCTCTTTCCATTGACCAAAGTTCGTGCCAGTAAGCACAAAGATGTTACTCATATTAGCAGATATTAAGAGTGCTACATAAACAAAAGCAAAGAACATAACTCAATTTAACAAACAAGACATGTATATCTATAGATCTGCGATAACATAAATACAACAATCAAACATACAACTTTATGGGCATTAAATAAGATACCTTGTGTAACATGAAGTAAAATACAATTTGCTAGTAGTATTTCTAAACAACTTATAATTATCTTCATCTGACACATAACATTCCCTCCTTTGGACTAACACATTATGCGCATGATTAACTTTATTTATGAGCTTCCTTAATTAACTTATTCGAGTATCACTCACAATACTTCTAATCAACCACATAGTACACCTTCCTTTAGGCCAACACACTAAGTGCATTATTTATAAGCCAAACTTGATTTGTGAGCTTTCTTAAACATATATCCAGCATAAAGAATGGTTCTCCTTTGAATCAATCATATTTACCATGGATATACATCCATCTACTCAAATACCCCAAGCCTCTCCAATAGTTCTCATTTCACGATAATGTCAGTTTAACTAAGTAGCAAATCGATTGCTACTCTCAAACTGCTAAAAACACAACCATTTAGATCTCATTTGATTGGTATCTCAATTGATACTCTCAAATCGATTGCCTTTAGGCAGCAATTGATTGATACTCCTTATGTTCCAATTCCTAGACAACACAATTGATTGCCCATTTTCAGCAATCAATTGTCCCACAATAGTCAAGTTGCCTAGTTGAGTTGGAAGGCTTGGTTCGCGAGTTCATCTACAACAATCGATTGGTACCTTACATCAATCGACCCGCCAATTGATTTGAAAGCCTTCTATGGAGAACCCTATGAACAACAATTAATTGGACCTTATGGCAATCGACGAGTGAACACCAATCGAACTGCCCAATCAATTCTATGACCTTTTGTGTCCAACCTTAGGTTTTGCAATCAACTGATCCTCGTGGCAATCAACTTGTGAACACAAGTCAAACTACCCAATCGATTCCAGACCCTTTTGTGTGCAACTTTAGGCTCAACAATCGATTGGTACTTATGGCAATAGACGGATGAACACCAGTCGAACTATCCCATTATGTGCCCAATTTTATACTTATCAATCGTTTGAAAGCAATTGCAATACATCAAAATTAAACTAACGGGTGCATCACAGGATCTAGTTATCATCATCTATAAAGCAAAACAAAACTAAATTGAGACAATGGTGAACTGAAATAGCTAACATGAATCGAGAGCCAATGTCATTGCTTCCCTTGTCCCCGAATGAATTCCTACAAGCACAGCAGAATAATCTTCAATTGGGAAACAACCGGAGTTCCACGTCAAAAGGGAAGAGCCGAGAGGAAGAAAAAGGTCAACAATTCAAAACATGGCCAAATGAATTTTGACCTCTTCCTTTTATACCTTGGCCCATCCTACATAGATCATCGACTATAAAGCCCATAACCCGTTAACAACTCATTAATGTTAATGAATCAGGTTCTTGGATCTACACATTTAATCCACATCCAATAGTATAAACCCGCCTTCATGCATAAGGTATTAGATCACTTAATTGAGGTTTAATTCCTTAATGACAATTATTGTGTGTTGTTGATCGCATATTAGCCCACCAAATGGAGACTTAATCCTTCATATCTTTGATTAAAAAACATTAAGGATGCTTTTTTATTTTAAAACAAATTCTACCTTCCATAGTACATACCTATAGCCTTACAATTCTTTCTCAGGCATGGATCTTTCAATTATAGGATGTGTTTCGAGACTAAGATGCATAGATGAGAAAGATTTGAATTAGAAGATTATAATATTATATAATTTCCCAAATACAATGTCATATTGGTGTTGGAACTAACTGCTAAATACAGGTTAAAACAAAGAACATATGAATGCAATAACTAGGTTAACATGAATTAGTCTCTGCAAATGCACTATGTCAGCAAATACTAAATGTGGACCTAGCTAGTGGTTGTTTATGATATGCAAATCAGGTTGCAGGTTTTTTTTACCACAACTCTTTAGATCTAAGTTAAAAGTTACTGTAGATTTCATTTTTTTTGTCTCATTTACCTGAAAGTTATACCCATCTTGACAAGACTATTGAAATAAGTATTATGCAATTAAATATTAAGGTACGAATCTTAAATGGGGAAAAAAAAATCATCCTTGATGTGAAATTCTTATGTTTTTAACCATTGAGAATTGAGCAGCCAAGCTCATCAAAAGCTGAGGCATTTCAGAAAAGTATAAATTCATTGAACTGAAGTAAAGAAACAAAGGCCTGATTATGGATTGTATACCACAATGAAACAATTCATGGATAAAATAGTCGAAGAAAGTACAATGTTTGGAGACCATTCCATCATAATCTTCATTTTGGATCTGAGAATAACTTGTTCCACATGGCATGATCTCAGAAAGTACAATGTTTGAAGAAAGTACAATGTTTATACATGGCATGATCTCAGAAGACATCTTTCGGACCAATTTACACCGACCATGTTCCACATGCATCTCTACCTCAGCAAAATGTCCAAGCGCACCTGCAGCGCTATTCTGTTCATTAACCCTGTGGGCAACAGCATCAAAAGGTTATAATTGTGATTTCGTTTTCTCAAATTTTGATTTAGAAAGGAAGTGAATAATTTTGTACCACCTCAAGGGCAATTTTCTTGCAAAATTTTCAAAGGGTTTACCAGCGCAATCAAGAAACTATAGCTCAGTATTCACATCTACAATCCATTTAGGCGGTACAGAAAAATGAATAAAGAACTCAAGCAAATATGCAACGAAGAAAGATCACTGACTTAGATAATCCAATAAGCTGAGAAAAGCCGATATGCCATCTGCAATTTTCTAAGGAGATTGCTAATATATACAACTAAAGACACCTAATCATACTCAACATACAAGAAATCATTCTTGCGATTCCACTCACATCATTTTCAAGATACTCAATTGCAGTTTATGCACACCTAACTTCTGGGTTGATACTTATGTTTCGCACCAGCTGCTCCACAGATACCACCAGCAGCTGGACCGACTGCTTTATCAATATAGGAAAAAATAGTATCCTTTTAACTTTTGTACTTATTTAAGTTGGTTAGGTATCTTTTTAAGTTATACTAGAACCAAAATTAGCATATTTCTCTTATCTTTATTATTTAAAAAGGGTTATTGTTATTCATTTTTATTTTCGGTATCAAACTCTCCTACTTTATTATTTAAAAATTATATTCCTTATATTTGTTTTTCTTTTATATAGCTCTCATCTAATTATCAAGTAATATTTTTTAGTTGGGAATTAAATATTTGTTCTATAACAGCTAAAATTGGGCAAGTTAGAATTTCTTTTGATACGGTGGAAAGAATGAGAAGTAAATGTAGAATATTATGAGTTTTATATTAATTGTGTCACTAATGTTTTATATTTGAGAAATATTAGTTTTTAATCCATATTTTAAATTATAATATTTTTAAATATCATATAAATTATTTATAATATTTTGTACGATTTTAAATAAAAAAACATCATATTACATAATTAACATTTCATATAAACATCTAATTTAAATATAAAATATAAAATAAATACAAATAAATACCGGATTTAACTTAATTAGGAATATGATAAAAATATTATTCTCGTTTTACCTTCATTGTTAAATAAATATTAGTGTTACTAATATTATTCTCATTTTAAATATATTATTCATGTAAAATTAAAGCTATATTGCAAAAAAATATTATAATTAAATTATACTTAGGATAATAAATACCGAATAGTTATTCAATTGCATTATTAAATACGTTTAAAATTTTACAAATACTACATATACTTAATTGAAATATACATTGGTATTGTTATTATTTTATATAAAAAAATATAATAATTCTCTCAATTGAAATAAATCTCATAATAATTTATAGGTTAATTATAACGTGTAATTGGTACTTTACAAAAAATAAAAAATAAAAAACCCAGTTAGCCTCTTATTGACTATCCCTGGGGATGGCCGGCCTGGTCCCACGGAAGTTTCCCACCGACCACTAGGGTAAATCAGAAAGCACTCGCGATGGGCAGCCAAGAAGCACAGCATCCCTTATTGGCGTAATTGGTACATTACAAGAACTTTGATTAGGTATCATTTTATTAATTTTATAAAATTCATCTCATTTATTATATTAGGATATAATGATAAACAAGAAATAATAATTTAAATTTTGACTTTTTTAATTTTTTAATTTATATTGGAAACATAAATTTAAAATATGACATATACATCGAATATAAAAAAAATCATCAATAACAAGTTTATCATATGCAATTCAGATTCTTTGTCCCAAACTCCTCGTGTCTTCATATCCCCTCACCGATCAGACGAGTATCGTATTCTCGAGAGTTGTGCAGTATCCTCATGGCGTGCACGACATCCTTAAGATATGATCTAGCCCATCCGATCAGCAAAGAGACATGAGGATGCGGGGAGCTTGGAATAGAGGATCCGAATTCTGTCATATAAATTTAAGTTAGTTAATATTTCAGAATTATAACTAAAATTATCAAATGATAGATGTTCTTAAAACTAAAATATTGATGTTTTTTTTTAATAATTTTATTTAATGATTCTACTAATTTAATATTAAAATATTTAAATAAACTAGAACCAAGTGTTTCTACTAGTTGATAAAAATTTGGACATTACTGCTTGAGAATGTGCAACTCCAAACTCGGTCGGGTGTTTCATTTTGATATATCAAATTCATAACGATTACTTGATTAAAATATATAGGAGTTTGCAATACTTCTATTTTGTATGCATTTCTTTGCATGAAAGAGTATTTTTTAAAAATACTTAATAAAATAGACTTTTAAAAACCGTACGTATCCAAAACTTTAGAAGTAGACCCGACCGCGGGCCGAGTCTAGCCCGGAACTAGCCCTGACCCAGTTTGCCGGGGTTGAACCGTAACCGGCCTGGCTAGCCCCTTGAACCGCCGAACCGGCAGGCCAGCCCGCTATTCCAACGGCTACGAACAGGCAGTTCGTAGCTGTTGGGCTGTTTTTTTTTCGACGGTTGAGATCATTTGACCATTTTTTCATCAATAGCTACGATTTAGTGACCGTTATAATCCAAACTCTATAAATAGGGAGTTCATTTCATCCTTTCCACACACATTTTCTCTACTTTAATTCTCAACTTCATAATTCGCATTCTATAATCTCTTCTTGTACGTATTTTCGACTCAAATTTTCGACTACAATGGAAGGAGGAGGCCACGGTGGAGGTTCATCTCGATCTCAGAGGGGAAAGGAAATAGTGCACGAGGATCCCAACATTCAAATTCAATTCACCAATAATGAGACCGAGGCCCAACACCTTTCGACACTCGATACACAAGGAAGTACTGATGCAATTGTTGGTGCAGGTAGCACCGATGATCGAACTCGAGTTTTAATGAATGACAAGTAGTTAAAGTTAGCCATCTTGTGATCTAACGATTCTGCTTAGAGTACAGAGTCAAGTCCGGGTGTCCGATCCCGGCAACCCGAG
>JBBPFP010000002.1:4420438-4431579 GCA_037974795.1 Kaempferia galanga
CAGCATGTCTAGTAAACTCACATGTTCTGAGATTAGCTACCTTAGACTTGTGGGTAGTGCGCACAAAACAGATTGGTACATTGCCAGGGCCCAAAAGTTTAGTATGTATTTTCAAGTATTAAGATAAGTATAAAGCAAAGTAAAGATTTTTGAACTACAAGTAAAGTTAAAGCAATTATTAGTTTGATTGCACAGAACAGTTCAGTTAGACTTGTATGTTTCTTCAGAATGCATGATACCTTTTCTTTAGCATGAATGTTTGTATCTATGCAATAGAATAAGCCTTCTACTCTTCAGTTTAGTCTTTTGATACATCGATGCATGTTTTGGTGAGTAGATAGCTTCTTACTGAGTTTACTCATAGTTGCATTTTCCTCCTACTGCAGATAAAGGAAAGGGAAAGAACTAAGGAAGATGACAAGATGGTGGTGTGTGTGTGATGTGGATTGAGTATGGTAGGTCCAAGGGACCCAGATAGATATTTTGAATAAAAGTTGTATTCATTTCTATTTCTTTAATTCAAAGCATATGCAAATTGTAATTGTTTCAATTCTTTACTTAGACAAATATGTGCAAGCTTGAATAATAGGTTCACTGCTTAGTTCACATTTCTTACTTTATTTGATTATGCATGTTAACTGTTTAGATTTGATAAGTTAGTTTTATTCCGCAATTTAATACATGCTAATTAAATAGAGATAATTAGTAAGTAGATAGTAGTAACAACCGTCCTTAGACTAGTAGTAAAGGATGGGGTGTTACAGGGGCTTAGTAAGAAATGTAGTTTTTTTTTTACCAAGTATCCAAATCTTACAATCTGTCAATCCCACATTCCGTCGACTAAGTAAATCCAGGAAGCGTAGTGACTCCAGAAGTGGCACATTGACTTCATTAGTAGTTCAATTGCCATAAGTTTATCCTACATGGGAATTAAATCTTGATTGTTTAGAAAATACACCCTACCTCTTATCATCATACAAGCCCAAGGGACATAGTAAGAAATGTGATTATAATATTCAACAAGCACTTATTCCTAACCATTAATTTATTCTCACTCTGACTTAGATTTTAGATTGGGTTATATTGAGCTCATCTTTAATACCCAAAATCAGTCAATCCACATAGAAATATTTACCAAGTCAATTACTTATCAAAAGTTTTTTTGTACAATTAAATATTTTGTAACCTCGAGCATATGTTCTTATTATTTCTTTGGTATTAAAAGGTAATTATATTTATCTAGAATTTTTTTATAGTCCATCCTTATGTGAAAAAATAAATTACAGAGGCTGTAACCTACCACTAAATTAATTAAGGATGGAAGGATTTTTTTTTTCACAACTATATATTTTTATCACTATAATTATTTTATTCCATATTCTAAATAAATAGTATTTAAGATTTAGTACACTATAATTATATTGAACTGTCATAAACCCTTTGTTTGGGAGGAGGTGAGGGAAAGGAATGAAAGAGTAAATAAGGGAAAAGAAATTTTTACCCTTATTTTACAAGGATGAGTTATGGAAAGTAAAGAAAAAGAAGGGTATAACTTATCCTTGCATACTTGGAAATCATCGAATTCCTTATATCATAATTTTGGGTGTAAGAAATAGGTAGAAGAGTTCATTCTAATTTTATCTATATTTTTTCATATATTTTTATAATTTTAATCTTTATTCACTTTCCTCCTCAATTAATCTGTTCTCCCTTTTAAATAGATACATATTTTACTTTCCTCTCTTCTCCTGCTCTTCCTTCGTCCAATCCTTGAGGAGCACGTTTCTGATGCAGGGGTGACAGGTAAAATATAAATATAAAATTTTATATTAAAATATATTATTTTAAAACCAAATGCTCTTTTAATAAAATAAAACACACAAGTATTTTTAATAGATTTTTTAACGTGCGTTTTATAAAATTCACAAGCATAAAAAAATAATATGCAGGACTGCGTGAAATTGATAGGATGATTATTTTATTTGTTTTTTGGTGCCAATTTCCTTTGCTCTTTAATGCATGCCACATCATGCTATATTTAATTTCAGTTAATTTAGGATCTTATTAACAAAAATCCCGTCTATGCCATAACTGTAAGGGTTTAAAATGATATTGTATTAGGTCGGATGGGTCCATCATCCAACCGTTAAATGTCGAACGGCGCTGCAATGGTCGAGCAGGATGGGCGGGGAGCGCGCGGGAGGAAATGGCGGCGCCGTTGGCCACCGGCCGGCGCGGCTACGTTGGTGGAACCGTGAGATCCTTGTTTTGTTAGAAGGTAAGCGAGCGGTGGAGGCACGGGACAGGGATCCCTTTGTCGCAGTGCCGGCGGAGACGAAATGGGAGTCTGTGTCATCTTACTGCCGCCAAAAGGGGGTGGACCGGAGCTCGGAACAGTGTCGTAGGCGGTGGGGTACACTGATGCGCGGTTACAGGAAGATACGGGCGTGGGAGACGAGGGACGGTGCGGCCGCTGGCAATTCCTACTGGACGATGGGAAGCGAAGAAAGGAAGGAGCGGCGGCTGCCAGGGATATTCGAGGACATGTTGTATCGCATTCTTGAGGCAGGCGAGGAGTCTGACGGCAGGGTCGGTGATGTTGGAGAGAGGATGCAAGAAGACGAAGAGGAAGATAACGAGGATGGAGCGGAGGCGTCCTTCTCTAGCAATCAAGATGCAACAGAGTGTGGATCTTTCTCCTATGCCGATCAGGTGAATGTGATAAAGGACCTGCCGTCGCCAATTGCTGCCACGCCAATATCAAGTAATTACCTACATCTGGCTCGTATTTAAAGGCCTTTTTTTTTTTAAAAAAAATAATGATTTAATCTCTCATCTGGGCTGTAATTTCTGTGCTTGTTGAATTCTAAGTGCTTTGGTTTTTTCTTAAAATGTTTGTCAACTAGATTGTTCATCCATTGTTCCTGTGTTACTTGCAGTGAGAAAATTTGAGCCATCTCAACAGGAATTCGCTGATCCTGGTATGTCCTTTGATATCATTTAAGGCTCTGTTGTACTATACTGGAATCTTGTTGATTAAAAAGTTGTTGGTGAGTTGGGAGAAGTTATGGAGGTAATTGTTAGGATGGAGGTAGAAAGAACTAGAAGAGATAGAGGCTTACTGACTTGAGAAATACCAAAACATCAAAGAACTTAATTGCAAAAGGAACTCTACTTTTAAGCGAGTAATTCTGACAAGGAAGCATGGTTGCTTACATAATGACTTATATCTCAAAATTGCCAACACATGCTTATTGTAGGCTTTCCTGCTCATGCCTACCACTCAATGAGTTAAAAGATCATTATATGTTGTTACCCAATTACTGATCTTTCCTAAGACTGATTATGCCACACAATTGTATGAATTTTAGTTGTGGAATTGCTTTGGGAAATATATCAAGCTGCACATTTGCCTTACTTTTGATTTTATTGTTCTTGGCTTCTTGAATTACGATACTTGATATTGCAGTTTGTTTAGTTTGCACTTTTGTTTGAAAGTTGGTTTTGTCACTGCATTTGTTTTTAGATTTTCCATGTCCATTTTGCTCTCTTTCTTGTTGTAACCTTGTTTTGAACCCAATCAATGACTGGACCAGATTGGTCATCAGCTGAAAGGACGGGGTGACTGAATCAGTAATGTCATCTGGAAAACCTAAGGAAAATAGAGATAGAGAAAAATTTTAAATATCCTTGAAATCCTAGAAAGGATAGTTGGTGTTGGTTGCATAGGAACATGCTAGTAGTAAACTAGAAATAAAGAAGATTGTCCAATATAGATTTGTGAAGGAGAGTAAACCAAACAAATGTTGCAGCAACAATGTAATCGCAACAACTAGTTACTGTGTTCTTGGAACTTAGAGATTGAAAAGGAGACCATGGATGGTAACTAAGAATGTCAGTGTACGTCTGCACCAAATGCAAGCCAAGAAAAGGTGCCATAACATTTTCTCAATACATTAGCACCAAGTTTTCTCAATGCACTGATTTTAAATAATCAATGTTGTAAATGGAGTCAACATTCCTTTCTTCGTCATAAATCTCTATATAAATCTCATTCGATGCGCAGAGAGTATGCAAGGGAAATATGCATGAGTCTTGTTCTATAAATTTCTCCTTTTTCTTTATTTGTGGATGAAGTTTGAAGTATGGTCTAAGAGGGTTTCATCTTTGTATGTTACTGGTGAAGCCATATTTGGGTTGTACCTTTGGAATCTAGGGCGCTGCCGCGCTGCTCTGCGTACAAGATCAATTTTATTTGGTGCAATTTTATTAATATTCATTTTATTAGATCTAAAATTTATCTTCTTTTTATTGTTTGGCAAGTTGTGTGAGGCTATTGGCAGCGTGCTTCTGTTTTCCACTAGGTACACAGAAGTTGCTTCTATATTCACATGTTAGTATATGTCACCAAGCCAATGTTTTCTCTAGTGCCAACTCTAAATTGCATCTCTAGTTAGAATATGTAACTTGTGTTACTCTTCACACTGCTTAGTAAATTGCCCAATCACTGTGCAAGTGCAACTAAAACAAAATACTAATTGGTGTTCTTCATGTAAATTGTAATCTGTGAATGTGTTAGCATTCTTTTGGCTGCTCCATGGTGGGTGTGAGTTGGGCTGTATGTATCTGGATGGTAAGTTGATAATGTAGATGATGTTCGTTAGCCATTGTCAGGTACAATAGGTCTCTATCTGGTGTCTCTTATCATTACAAGTAATTTTTGTTGTTATTGGGCATTGAGAAGGGTCACATTCAGACATTTTGAATTTTCACACAAACCATTTAGTCTTGGTTGAGACAAAAGTTCTTTAATCTTTGGACTATAGTGATTCCTAAATTAATGCTTAAAGTTCAATATCTTGAACTCCAAACATTTTGAATATTCTCAAAAGTGATTTAGTGTTCTCAAAGGGATGAACATTCTTTAATCCTTGGAGGATCACTTGGATTAAAAAAAAATTAAGATCAATCCTTGGACATTTTCATCATGTTTCTTTTATTCATCTCTCAGTTGTTTTCTTAAACATAAGATTCATATGTAGAGTGATGCTTAGGATATTATAAAGTTTTTTCATTTATAACACATGTTCATTTACCTCATTGAATAACAACTAAAAATACAATGCCATATTTGTGCTTCTTCACCAAGCCAACCAAGTTAAAATTTGTTCTGATACTTTTACCCATGGATTAAAGTCGAAACAGGTGAAACATTTCATTTCTCTAGCCAACCGACATCGACATGAGGTAGGAGAGGTGGCGCGTGAGCCATGCGGCTCGAGGGTTTGCACGAGGCCTGCAATCTCTGCAGTGGCGTTGTGCGAGGCTCACAACCTCTATGGAAGTGGTGCCTGAGCCTCGCGACCTCCTCAAAGGTGGCGCTCGAGCTTGGAGGCTGAGGTCGTTAGGAAAATTTTAATAAACTAATAAAACTTATATAATAACTTTAATCAACTCCTAGTTATAGTAGGGATAATCTAAATAGGCTTAATGAAATCCTAATAAAATTATCACATTAATTATATATATATTATTTATTTTAATTCTGAAAAATATATAATAAATTATTTATTTATGTATTAATTTACCATATGGGAGTGCTGACATCCCAATATTTTTTTCATTTTTCTAAAAATATTTTTTTTATATATTTTTAATATTTATGTTACATTATTTAATTTTAATAAATATATTTTATATTTAAAAAAACTAAAATCATATTGGCACGGTAGAATACGGTACCTAAAATGTATCGTTCCGGTTGGACCGAAACTCCGATACGGCTCGAGATTTTAAACCATGCTTTTATCAATCATTCTTTGCTTTTGGCGGATTATCAATGTTGCATTTTTCTTAGTTATCTTGTTTGTCTTTCATGGATTTTACTAAAAGGTGTATTACCTTCTCTTCGTCATCTTCTTCCTAGGGACATGGTTGAAAAATAGAAATGTAGCAAAATTTATTTTGCATCTTCATTGAACTTAACGTACCAAGCCTAAGTTGGCATTGATTGTAGTCCAAGAAATTCTTTTGATCTGATAGGTTGTCTAGTTGCTCATATATTGTTTCTAATTAGTAAGGATACAAAATCACTATTTTTTTTTTTTCTGGTATTTAACCTTCAATTTTCACAAAAACTTAAATGTACTGTCTTGAACTTCAAGATGGGGAAGGCTCTTGCATGATTGTAACTATAGTTTGGAGGGAAATTCTTCTATATTTTGATTGGTGAAGTTTCAACATACTTTTCCTTTGTCTCAATCAAAACTCAATTCGGCTTGGACTATGCTTTGATACTAGTAGCAACTTTGATGGAGCTAGGAGGAATTCTTGAAGAATTGAATATAGGACTAATATGGGAATATCAGATGACCAAGGACTATTTCAACTGTGCTCTACTTAATAACTTTATGTCGGCCTTATCACTCGCACAAGGAAGGATGACGGGGTTTCCTATCATTTTGGGAGGACGAGGACGGTGCAGGGGTTACAAAGGAGAGGCAATGCTGGTTGCGTGCAATGATGTTTTTTTAGCACCAAGTGATGATGATACAACTTCAGCAGAGCATGGATGTGGTCAAGGTTGCTCATAGGTGGAGCATGAGATGTCCCTAGGGCATCAGGGGGAGGGGAGCAGGTGCAGCACAGCCAAGAAGTGGGGCACCAAGACTTGCTTGTGGCTCGCAAGAGAAAAGAAAATAGGTAGACAAGTGATGTTAGAGTGTTTGGGTGAAGGGGCTCATGCAAGATCAGAAAAAGACATCGAGAGGGGATGGTCTCAACTCCAGTTCCACTATATTAAGTTGAAACAAGTCCAATTCAACTCCAATTTGAACTCAAGTAAACTAAGATCAATCTGTAGATGTTCCATCCATTACATGCTTATCTAACCCCCAAAACAAACTCAAATAGGAACCAAATAACACTAAATCAGCATCTAATCACCGTGGTTAAGCAGTGACACCTCTAAATGTATGTAACAATGCAGTTAAGATGGTTGTCTTTACTTTTATTACCTTGTGAAGGCATGAGGCTCCTCATTTTGGGAAACGGAAACCACACATCCCACTTAACTGTTCTCTTTGTATTACCAATTGTAAAAAGCCAACTTCACATCCATCTAATTCTTTGTTTTCACAACCCTAAATATTACGTTATGTATTCACTGAAAAAGTAGTAATCTATGGCTCTGCAATAAAGAATAAATGAGTCAGGAACTAACGATATGGTTGAATTTTGGATCTCAGGAATTACAAAGGATGAGCAGGCAACTAATGATTCTGAAAATAAATCACCACAGCGGGGAAGAAAGCGTCATCGAACTTCAAAAGATGAAGTAATAAACAACAATCCTTACATGAAACTAATTGAAGTCTTAGAGAGGAACAACACGGTGATTATGGCACAACTTGAAGCTCAAAAGCTTAACATTCAGCTGGACAGAGATCAAAGGAGGGAACAAGCTGACAGACTACTCACCATCCTTGACAAAGTGGCTAATGTTCTCGGAAAATTTGCAGATAAGCTGTAAATAACTGATACAAGAATGTATGAAGGATTCAATGGTGGGCAAAGCTAAAGAATCACATAATCCCTCGTTTTACTGCATTGTTAAGCAGCAATACATTTTCCCAGAGGTACCTTTTGTTTTACTCAATCATGGTTAGCACGAAATAACTTCATTCTTTTGCTGGCATTAATTCTCTGAGCTGACAAAGATAGGCTGATGAAGTAAATCAACGGTGGCTTCCTGTGTCAACAAATTTGATTCATTCATTATTTAAATTGGTATCTTTGCTGCTTTCAATTTGATTCACATGTTAACTGATTCAATTTATTATTGCTTTTTAAATGTATTATTTTGGTTTCTAGAAAGGGACTCTTGTGCAATAGTAAAGTTGTTGCCGTATGATTTGAAAGTCACATATTCAAATCACGAAATAATCTTTTGTAATGCATAGTTAGACTATGTATAATAGATCCATCCATATTAACAGAAGTTTCATACAACAAAGTGTTGTTTAATATTTTGGTTTACAATCGAGTGTAGATGAAATTGAACAAATGGATGCATTATGTCGTAAAGAATCAGGTATACGTTGTGAAAATACAGAGTTAGATTAGTCAACCTTCTTCCACTTGTGTCATGGCAGAGTTAAATAATTTCTTGTCTATAGAGTCATATACAGGTAGTGATATGAGAACAATAAAAAAAATACTATATTGTATAACAACAACAAAAAAAATTTAGACACATTGTCGCTATCTAAGAGCCTATAAAGTTAAGCATGTATACATGATTCTCAATTCAATCCCAATCCTGATTATTCCAAGTATTAAGTGAGATGGATGAAATATAAGTTTCTACCGGTCACTAGGGTACGCTAATGGAGGTCTATTCAGATGGTCAACATTCTTAAGCCTACTTCTTACTGGAAGAAAAATCTCCTATAATGCGCCGTAATTGAGATTCAAACTTCACATCCCTTGATTATCTGTTAGAGGGCTTAACTATCATACCATTACCCCGGACTATCCTTATCTTTTTATCTGAGTAGTTGTATGATTAATAGTTGCGTTTTGCTTTACACTCGAGAGGTATGATGTATGCATCAATTTAATCCACCAAATTTATGCTTAAATGTATCAACTATGCATAAGGGTGTGCCTATCATACTTTTTTCCCCATCAATTCAATAATTTGCACTCAAGGCATACAATCAACACTCATGACATAAACATGACATCTTAGCATGAATCAACCACTTGGTCTTTGATTTTCTAGGATCATGTTAAGGTACCTAGTGCTATTAGTAAACTCATCAAGTCTAGTTCTCAAACTTTGATTTTCTAATTCAAAGATTCTAACTCTAGAGTTATCATGCTTATCAAGCATGAAAAGAGTCAAACCTTACCTTTAATTTTCTTCAATTCATATTTTAAGGTCTTGGTCTTTCCCTAAATCCTCTAATTGCATAGATAAATTAGCATTAGATTATGTAAATTAGAGTTAAAAGGAAGAGAATGCTACCTTCCAGAAGTGGAGAAATGTCCAACAATTCTAAGGTTGTACAATCCAATAAAAGAATACAATCGTTGGATAAAACAAAATACAAGACTGGAAATGATTAGACAAAGGAGCGTTTCTCTTAGCTTGCTTTATCTTATTATTGCTTTCTTTAAATCTTATTTGTGTGCATGGTAAGTGTTGCCAGATTTTCCAAGTGAAGCACTTCCTATGGATCTCTTACTGCCAACAACTACCTACTTAAATCTGTCCGATCATTAGATCAATTGATTGCATCGGCCGAGTCGATTAAACCTATATGTAGCCAACTGCTTGGCTTGCAACAACTACTTAAGTTGCTTAATAGCTCATCTTGATTAATCTGTTATAGCATCTGAGTCATCAAATGGCTTCTTCCAGTATTCTTATAGCTGCACCAGTCAATTGATTCTACCTATCAATTGATTGATTGTCTAGCTAACTCACTCGCGAATATGGACCTTTTGTTCACTACAATCAAACTTGAGTCAACTACTAATCGACCTAACCAATTAGTCAATTGAAAACATATATTAGTAGATTGAAATCTGAATTTCAGAAAACTCTAAGGTTGAGTCTCACCTAAGTTATCCGAACCCACACTCCAGGTCACTCATAGACTCTAGTTTTACTTAGGTTCCCTGCCAAGAGGTCTCTATACCTTTCAAACTTCCTAAACTTGCTAAGAGGCCTCACCTCCAAGACTTCCCGTGCTTAGAGATCATGTCTCGAGGACTTCCTTGTCTGTCTAATATGAATCAATCTCAACTTATTAGAATAGTCATTAACTAGGATCCATCATTTGTCCATTGTCAGTCAACCTTGATTTATCATAATTTTCATTTGCCTAGTTTTAGGTCAATCTTGATCCACCAAGACTTCCACTTGTCCAACCATAGGTCAATCTACTTTGACCTATTAAAACTTCCAAATGCCTAAAGGTCACTCCTCTTGGACTTTTAGTTGCTTGACATTCAATCAACATTTGATTTATAGGGATTCCCTTCACTTGCAAAGTATCTAGTTAACATTCATCACTTGCCAAATATTCCATCAACCTTGAATTGTTTGGACGATTTCTACCAATACATATTGGATTTTCTATTTGTCAACACCTATTATACTTTCCTATTACCAACACCTATTAGACTTTCCTTGTAACATCCCGAAATTTCCCGAAATTAAATTTAAAATGACTGTAGGATTTTTCTGAATTTTTAGACTATTTTTGGGGAATTTTCTGACATGTCTAGGTAACAAAATAAAAGAAAAGAGAATTAAAAAGAAATAGAAAATAGAAAAGAAATAAAAAGGAAATAAAGCCGCGGGAGCCGCGACTTGAACCCGGGACCTCTCGGGTAGAGGAAGAGTGTCGTAACCGGATGGCCTAGGCAGGCTTGCCGAAAGGATATGAGATCAAATTATGTTAAGTTGCGAATGAAGAGTAACTTAATATAAATAGGCGCTTAAGTTAAGATTAGGTTAATTGCTATTAACCTAAACTTTCTCCTCCCAGCGGCGCCGACCTCTTTTCGAGCCAAGGCGATTCAAGGCGACAACCAGCCGTCTCCTTCTTCTTCCTCCTCTGTTCGGCCAAGGAACTCCAGGAGGATTCGGGGAGACGATTCCGGCGACGAGTCCCTTCCTCCGGCAAGAAAGGAACGAGAAGAACGAAGATTCAAGAAGATCTTCGTCTCCGGAGGGATTTTCCCGAGCAAGAAAGAAAAGGGAATTAAGCGTTAGAGGTAAGGAACTCTCACCCTGCGGTAGGAGTAGCTCCTCGTTCAATTTAGATTTCAGTTTTCGAAAAGCATGATTCGTTCAGATTTCAGATTTCTGTTTCATGTTATTCCTCGTTAAGTCTAGTATGATTGAAGCATGATATTTTAGCAAGAGCATGTTTAGAGGAGTATCTATGATTGTTTGGATGTTAACGTTACATGCCTAGAGGAATTCAAGGAATTGGAACATGATCTGGAGAGAATTAGAAAAGAAAGTTGAGAACAGAACAGTTGTGTCGGGGCCAAAAAGGGCGCGACACGGCCGTGTCGCAGGCCGTGTCACCCGCTGTGCCGAGAGCACAGCGGCCGTGCCG
>JBBPFP010000002.1:4442756-4457051 GCA_037974795.1 Kaempferia galanga
CAATGATATGCTTATAGCCTTGTACCTATTTGATGAAATGTTTGAGTGAAGGTTGTGTACTTGAATGTTTCATTTGATTGAATAGGTGCATAGATTGATCATCCCCTAGGTTGGGGGTACCCTGGATTGAAATAGCAAGGCCTTGGTGAGAAAGGGTATCTCTTCTCTCATCTAGGGTATGCCCTCTTAGGGGAGGCCAACTCTATGTATAGATGAATCTAACTCATCACTTAATGAGGGTTCCCTAATTCTATGTTAATAAGTGTTTTGTGTATAATCTAGAGACGAACACCTGGGGGATGCCTTGTGACAGGGGTTAGTCTACTGTAAACCCGGACTCTCTATGTTACCCTCTTCTACTTAGCGACACTAGGATACTAACTAGGGAAGGCACTCCGTTATACCCTGGCTACATAGATACAGAACCTATTTAGACATCCTGCAACCCATAGGTGTAGAAAATGGGAAATGATCAATCCATACCATATCAATAACTATTACAAGAAAACTGAACCCCAAGAATCATTCTCCTTCCCAAAAACTAATTTCCTTTCTTCCCTCTTCTTCTCTCTCTTTCTCTTAGTGCACTCTTTCTCTTTAAATACAACCAAACCATCGTTTGTCTAGATAATTCACTATACAAAGTTAACTAGTACTTAATCAATAGTCCCTATAGATATGATAATCGTTTATATTACTTTGATAAACTCATACACTTATGGGCATATCAAGTTTTTGGCACCGTTGTCGGGGACTATTTGCATTAATATTAGTTGATTAGCATATGAGTTACTCTAGACATTTTCTTTTCTTTTAGTGCTTTGTTCCTGCATTTTATTTCTTATTTTTAATTTTATTACTTCATGTCTATCTACTTCTAGCTAGTTATTTCTTTCAGTTGACATGAATTCTTTGAATGATATGGTGTATGCTTCAATTCAAATGACCTTACAAATGACTATTATAAATTTTACTAATGTCTATTCTCATACTTGTGGTGCAATAGGTCATCAGAGCAGGAATTGCCCATTATAGTTTAATCGTTCACCTAGGCAAGGGTTGACTTCCTCAATTACAATTAGTTGCCTAAACAATTTTGTAAAGTTTGTAAAGAGATGAGTCATTCAATAGAGAATTGCATTCAGCTATATAAATTGGAAACATCAATAGATGAACTCACTAGAAAGCTAATGGCTTTATCACACTCTTACATATGAAAACCTAGTTGGAGGAGCCCTCAGAATTTGTTCATGAACTATCAAGAGGAGAACAACTATGAAACACCATCTTAATTGGAGAGAATGAAGAAGATAATTGAGGAACTTCTTGATTCACAAGCTCAAATGCATGAGGAAATTAAATTTGTGATTATGAGAAAAATAAGCTTGAGGAGCATGGAAGTGAAACTTTGTCAAAAGAGTGCACTGGTCTAATTCCAATATCTCCATTGGTCAAAGATCAAGAAGAGTTTTCCCCTTGTCTTTCTTATGATGATATTGAAAAGGGAAATGCAGGGACATGTATTATGGATGTAGTGTCCCAAGAATCATTATCCTTTGTTGATGAAGGTATAGGGATTTGTGGTTTAGATACAAAGTCTTAAGAATCACTTTCTTTGGAAACTCCCATGCTTGATTGTTTACTATTTCTTATGCTTTGTTATGTTAAATTTTTTGTTTGATACTTCTAATGTTACTAACCATACCTTATTCAAGCATAATGGATATAGGGATTATATTGCACAAATTTCACATGGTGAATTTCTTTGTGCATGAGATCTATGTGTTAAGTAGAAGAAGTTGGTCATATGTAAAGAGGACCTTGCTAACTAGTGTCTTCAATTTGACCGTCAAAGGAGGGATCGAGACGAGAGAGATACGAGTTAGTCACACCAAGTGGCTCAGCTCAAACGAGATGACCCATCTTCGCCTTGGCGGGGCTAAGTCCACCTTGGCCAAGCGACTAGTCACTACCACCTCCGCTAAGTTCCACTCAGTGGATCCATGTTAATCTCTAGTAAATAGTAGCCACCTTGGGCAAGTCAGACCAAACCACCTCTTGTCCCTTCTAAATTGCTTAACTTGACTTCCTCTAGCAGTGACTCGACTAGGTGGTCTCACTTGGCCACACTTTTACTTGATCAAAATCCATTCTATATCACCATTTAATACAAGAATCCAAAACATGACCAATTATAATAAAAAAAAACACTTTATAATTCGCACTGAGGATCTTAATTATTATGAATTGACATGAATTTAATAAAAAAATTAGAAATCACATTAAAAGTTACTTTAATAATTTTTCAACACTTCATTGTTCTGGGTTCATTTTTTTATTAGAACTCAATTTTATAATAATGTTATATATGCGTACATTCTATTATAGACTACTAATTATAATTATTTTAAATAATAATATAAAATAAATATAATGAAAGTAAAATTGCTGACAATAGACAAATTATGTAATCCAATCCTTTTCTTATACCGATATGATTTTATATAATAAAAAATAAATTACAATGTATTGGACTTCTTATTTGAGCCATCAAATGACCTAATTGGAGTTAATTAAATTAAACTCCAATCAACTATTTTCAACTTAGTCACTAGTCAATATCACTAAACCTTGTAATTAATAAAAATATCATCTGATTGCAGGATCTAACAGAATGACTGCCACAAGATCCAGAGATGCAAAGTAAACCATTGGATCCACTTAGAACAAATTCTCAATATACACTTAACAACTAAAATATACAGCTCCACCAAATACTACTCCAGTTCTTTTAGCAGAAAAAAAAAATGGCGTACATTTCTTCCGGAGCATAAATGGTACAACTGGAAAAGCATTCAGTCTGCTTAAAGATGTTGCAGATACGCTTGAATCCTTGGATTCAGATACATTTTGCCTACAGTTCAACAACAGAGCTTTTATAGTTTGCAACGTCCAACCATCACAAAGTAGACAAAAGGCAAAGAGATATGCTCCCCCTTACAAAAAATCTTGGACTTAAACAACATTAAATGTCCAGTTGCTTCCCTTAACCACGTCGTATGTCCAATCTCTGGCTGGAATTAGACGAACTACTCGCTTCAGTAAGAAAGATACATGAACTTGGGAACGAGCAATTGTTATACTCCCCACTTCCCTAGTGCAGAAAAATAGAAAGGGAAGAGAAGTGTCCTCTTCAGCTATTTGCATTTGATGTATCACGTGAGTTTGCTCGCATCTTCTCCCGCCAATTCTCGCCCCACATTTTTGCCTCTGCTACAGCTCTCTCCCGATCGAAATCCTTTTTCAAGAACCCAACTACTTCACTGGGGGAATCCTCTTTTTCTGATCCTTCAGGTTCCATTTTTTCACCAGAACCTCCCCCTTCCTCGTTTCTCACTATCATTCTTCCACCTGAACGAACTTTTCTTTCGCTTTTGTCACCCCCAGATCTACTACTAGAGGTAGGTGAAGCATTGGGATCGTAAGCTTGGTTTGCTAAGTAGGACAAAGCAGTGACAACATCTGCTATATGAGGACGACTGGCAGCTTGTTCTTGGATGCACATTGATGCTACAGCAAGTGCTTGGTAGAGCCCACGCATCGGGAATCGGCCTTGCAATCTAGGGTCAGCAAGTCGTGGGAGTTTCCTTCGATCATTGAACATGGGTTGTGCCTGGTGAATATGCAATGTCAGGTGATATATTTAAAAAAAATTGAAACTGCAAGGAATGCAAAAACTAAAAGTGGTCTGTTTAAATTTTAGTAGCCAGTTTATCATCGAAGTAGTTTTAACAATTATTCATCCCCAATCCAAAAAAAATTATACCACCCCAGTTAGAGAAAAGACTAAATAAGAAGATGAACATGCTCAGACTGCAATTATTCCATAATGTTAGAATTGATCTGCAGATCTGCAAGATGAACTAAAGCCCCAGTTATATCCCAAAATATTCAACAAAGAGAACCGGTGGCTAGGTGAGAAGTACAAGTTGTGTGCTTTAGTCGATGTCTTTCAGTGAGAAAGAGAAGTGTGAGGACAAGAAAAAAAATATTATTAGCTGAATGTAACAATATTTAGATTTTAGACAAGACAAAATAAATTACATTCACTGCAAATGGTAAAAGTAATTAATAAAGTAAAATTATATGTTAGACAAATCTACTGATTTGTTTTTTCAGCTGGTTTATTGCAGAGTGGCTTATTTTATTTTCATCACTAGAAGCCCGTTTTCATGTTGAGCGATGTAAATTAGAGATTAAACTTAGACAGAAACTCAAATATTGCAACAAGTGAATTAAAACCATCCCCAAAGATGCTCCAGCATGGTTTTTCCATTGCTATGGTGAAAAATGATGTCTGCCCATGCATTCATTGTTTTCCACAAAAATAACCTGTACGCTTGCATATCTAAAGCACAATGGCAAAGCATAAGTCAGTTCTATAACATTGCATTATAAATTTATAGATCAAACTTGACAAATATGTGAAAAAACATGCAAATAATTTCCAGGACATTAAAAGCAGGATACTGCCATAAAAAATTCAGTTTCACGACTAGAATATCATGAAGCATACCCATGCAATAAGGTTTTCTTCACCATGTGGTTTTGTGTTATCAATTGCTTTTCGACCAGTTATCAGCTCCAACAATACAACTCCAAAACTGTATACATCAGATTTAACTGTTAGCTGTCCAGTCATAGCATACTCTGGGGCACAGTAGCCATAGGTGCCCATCACCCTTGTCGATACATGAGATTTATCTCCAGTTGGACCAATCTTTGCAAGGCCAAAATCTGACAGCTTTGGGTGATAGCCCTCACCCAATAAAATATTGGAAGATTTGAAGTCCCTGTAAATGACTGGTGGGATAGCTTTATCATGCAGATACTCCAACCCCTTGGCTGCACCTGAAGCAATTTTCATCCTTGTGTTCCAGTCCAGTGACTCCTTGTCATGTGGCAGATCTGTAATCATTCAAGAACATTGTTAAGTTAATAATTATGTTCAATTAAAAGATTATTCCTCTAACTAATCAATGGTAGCAAAAAGTGAAATCCGTCACTCCCAGCACCCCCCGACCTTTTGTAGGAGGTAAATCAGGAAGTTACAGTTGGCGGGCCATTTTTCCTAGGCTTTGCAAGGATTCAAGCCCTTGCCCTATAGTAGCAACCCTGCCCTGCACTAGCCAACTCAACCCTGCTCCAGAGGCATCTAACTAATCAAGAAAATACTGCTTGTTGAGTTGGCTAGGCATCATGATTTAATGTTCTAGTCACTTCAGTTGTCAAAGGACAAGAATGGAAGTGTGGATATGATACTTGGCATACTCCTTCCAAGGCAGAATAGAAACCATTAAGGGTATTGAAGTACATTAAGGAGATCAATAGAACTAAGAGTAGTAAAACAGGAACCAATTTGTAATCAGCTTTACCATTCTACCATAAAAGGCAAATAGATAGTAACTGCAGGATCCCTGAGACTTACTTCCTAAGATACAAAGTAGGAATTGGGAAACTTGATTTGGTATTCAGGAGGTAATTGTTGGAACTTGCAGGATCTTTAAATATTGATGATTTAATATTTTGGTTATTTGTTAATATGAATCCTATTCAGAATCCATAAACAGAGATTTCAAGGTAAAAAAAACAAAATGAGAAGTCCCAAGGCAGGTTTCCTTTAAATGTAAGTCATGAGACGATGCAATTCAAAAAACACATGATGAAAGCTACATCATAACACTATTTGGAGTATGCTTATTGAACTTTCAAGTTATTCAGTTTTAGCTACAGGCACATCTTTCTCTTTTACTTGTATTAAATAAACCTTTCTTTGGTTTTCCCATGAATTCCAACTTATTATTATATAACTGTAGAATCTAAGTTATTTTTGAACAAGTCAATATCATCTTATCAAAATTTAGCCCAGATGCCCACAGCAAATCTTCATGTTTCAAATGACCTTAAATTTTCCCATTAGCAATTGCTTTTGTGAATACTCAGCATATCTCCATCAAAAAACGATGGCTGTGAACACAAACTGTTGAAATTCATGGATTATACAAATAATAATGTGATGTTAATCAAACATGGAGAAAAATTCACTGCTCCTCTCCAAAACAGAAACAGTAGGTCTTAACTCTTGAGATCAAAGCTTTCACCTTATAGGCACCCGTGCATCATAGAACTTCTATAAGATCAATAATAATTTCATTCAGAATACTTTAAGTTGCATCTTTCTTGTCCAAATAATTTCAATTGGATTGTCATTTTCTAGCATGATAGTAAAATTGATCAAAGCCGTGACAAGAAATATAAAGGACTATATACTACAATAAAAAAAAGTTTGTTTTGAGGTTCATAACCTCTGAGTAATTCAGACTCTCCATCCAAACCCCTTTATGGCAGACACCTAACACTCTGATAATGGCATCCACACTATTAATTGAATAACAACTTTTAGAAACAACTGTTGGACACCTAGATCCGCACCCATGTTAAAGATCAAGGCGAAGATATTAAATGTCATAATCAATTATAGAAACCAAAAACTAGAAAGATATCTATTGACATTTGTAACTATAAATCCTCTAAGAAAACAGATTCCTTTAATACTCAGTTTGAGTTACAGCTCGATCTCTCTGGAATTCTTTTTTGATTCTATAATATTGTGAAGCCAACAAACTCCATGTTTTAAGTTTTCCCCTCCTTCCCGACCTCAATACCTTTGTTCATCTTTCTTTCTAAGTATCAGGGGAATACATTATTATGTCCCTCTTGTTTCTGGTTTTTCACACTTGTCCCTAAAACATTTTCGTTCCTATTTATATCCCTCCTCCTTTATTTTTGTTCCCGATAATATTCATACCATTAATTGAAATACATTATTATGTCCCTCTTGTTTCCAGTTTTTCCCACTTATGTCCCTAAAACGTTTTTGCTCCCATTTATATCTCTCCTCTTTTATTTTTGTTCCAGAAATATCCCTACCGTTAATTGTCCGTGAATATCATATGGAAGTGACATGTGATGTGCACGTGACTCAATTCTTCCTTATCATGCGTTTCTGTTTCTCTTCTCCCTTGTCATGGCGCGTCCTCGTAGTCGCTGCTCAAATCCAACATGATATTTCACGACAAGAAATTCGGCACAAGTGGGGAAACCGTGGCACCAGATTCCTGTCTGTCGCTGACGATCTACCCACCGACGATTCTGCGGGCAACTTGTTCTTCTTGTTCCACACGATGTCGACGCAGGCCTTGTCCACTATGTTCAGGAAGTCCCTCATGGTGATGAACAACCGCAACGGATGGGCTCCATCGCCCGCCCCTGCTCTTCTCTCATCGTTTGCAACTCTTCCTCCGCTGTCTCGACGAATGCCCGCATCTCCCTCGTGAACCTGTCGCCACCACATGAGTCCAGGAACTACACGGGTTGGCGGGGGCGCTGGGGGCGAGCGAAGTCACCTTTTTTGCCACCAATGAGTCTAGGAACTACTTGATCTCAGCCAAACGGGCGGCTAGAGAAGTGCATCCCCTGCAAGGGAGTTGAGATCGACGCTAGCAGCCTTCTTGACCCTGGCAAACTCATCACTGATCCCCCGACGACACGAAGGCACAACTTGATGTGCTCTTTCTCGCTCTCCTCCCTCATGCCGACAATGATCCAAGCACAATACTTGAATGAAAAGAACTTAAGCACACACCTTTGAAAGGTTAAGGTGCACTTAAGCTATGATTTTCCTCGCTTTATTGAAGTTTTTTTTTTTATTTTTTATTTCCAACCCATACCTTTAAATACCCTTTAAATTAATTAGATTACATTAACTTGCATGCATACAACACATTTTTCTTGCTTGACTCTTCCTCTCCTCTAGAAAATAAACATTAACCTCCCTTACTCTCTTACAAACTTATTTCACTAATTTTCTCTTGCATGACTCTTCCTCTCTCCTAACAAATCAGCATTAACCTCCCCTCCCTTCTCAAACGTGAACTCTTTTCTTAGATTTGGCTACACTTTCTTGTTTTTCTCGTTATGTTTTTTTTCCTCACAGATTTAAGTTCATAAGTTTTCTTATCGGTTTTGTAAATTTCCATTCTAATGATTCTATTTTTTCGCTCCTCACAAATTCAAATTGTAAATTAGTTTACAATTTTCATTCCACTGATTTTGATTTTTATTTAATTTGAAGTTTGATTTTGATTATAAAGATAAATTATTTCGATATTTAAATGTTAGTGAATTTTATATTTACATTATTTTTTAATAGTTTGTAAAATATTTGAATTTGGTTAGTGAAATATTTTGGTAGAAATTTCTTATATATGTTTAATTGTAAATATTTATACCCGAAGTGTCTTACTTCAAGGTGTGCATCTCACCTTACGCCTAGTGTCTTAGGCCCCACAACACCTATACGCTTTTGGGCGTCACGCCTCAAATAACTATGGGTTCAAGTCATGGTAATAGGTTCTTGCAAAATATAAGGTAAGTTGCTTACAATAGTGTCAATGTACTCCGACCCTTCCCCGGGATCCCGCAGGAGCTTCATGTACCGAGCTACCATTTTATTGTTTGACATTATTAAATTTTAGTTATGGTCCAAATATTGGTAATGAAAGTAATATATAAATTAATCTATTAAAATAATTATAACACTAATTAAAAATTTTATTCAATTAATATTAAAATAATATTATGATTAATTAAAAAATTAAAATATCATATCAATCTTCTTAACACTATTATTATTATTATTCACATAGTTGTTGTTGTATTTAATTGTCATTAATATTCATATCATAGTTACTAATATGATTTATTCCATTTTTCATAATTTATAAATTTTAATCATAAAGATTGTGCTTGATTAATAATTTAACCCGCTTTTATTCACAAAAGAATGATATTGGCAATAATGTCATTTAGGGCTATAACTACTTACTCTCCAATATTATATTTTTATTTTATCTTTTCTCATAACCCAACACATTTGTTAAAATAGTTTTCACCTCTACTACATGAACTATTTCACATGTTTTCTAATAGCTCAGTAACACTTGTCATACCGCTTCTAAATTTCCCTTTTCACCAAAAGGGACACAATGTATCACATACAACTCCAAATGGTGTTCTTATTTCGACCACTTATTCTTTATCCTTTTAGATATCTTTTTGAATTTTTCCCTTATCTAATAATAGATTCAAGATACTAAAACTCTCATTATTAGAAATTTCATGCTCATGCATGTTAATTACTCTATTGATTCTTTCTTGAAACTAAATTCAAATATTAAGTTTTGGTTCCACTTAACCTAAAATTGGAGTAATCTATTATCATTCATCGAAGAAAATCTTTTTGATGTTTGTCAACAATTCTTATTGACTTTGAAGTGCGAGGAAGTACTATTTAGCAATAATGAGAGAATTGCGGCAATGAAAGCAATTTAATTGATCTTTTTTCTTGAGTAAATTTTTGACAAAGCTCCACATTTTATGATTTTAAAGAAATATAGTCTGAACGATCCAATATTTTTTGACACTAGATTCATTACCAAGAAGGAATGAGGAACCCAGTATCAATTTTTAACAATTGTGTAAACAAACTTTTTAAGTGGACACAAGTAACTGCATACATACAATTTAACCCACAATATACTACCTCATCATAAAATCATTTGCAAGTCAAACAAGTTTTGACCAATAAGCCACTAAAATATTCTGTGCACTAAGCATTAAGTTGCTCTACATGTATAGAAAAATTTTGATTATTACTAATTTCTGAAAGATAATTAAAAGGCAATGTTTGCATACATCTTTATGAGATGTTTAATCTAGAGAAATAAAAAATCAGCAGTTAGCATGTGTGTTATTCTTCAAGAGTCAAATAGGATTTAGTGATGATGCCTATACACGTGTGCTTGAATATCTCATGCAATTACTGCTACCACTTAAATCTCAAGTAGAATGTGTAGAATGTAAACAAATAATGAGCGGAGGAGAATGAGGGGGGTGGGAGGGTTTGGAGTTTGCAAAATTATATACAACAAAAATAAGAGTGGTCAAATTAAACAAGCTGAAATAAGCAGTATAGGCAAGAGAACCCCCAGTTAGAAATTGACAAAAATTACAGTGGTAGGAAAAGAAAATAAGGGACGCTAGCAAATGAGATTAACTACAAACTAGATACCGATAAACTTATTTTAAGCGACAACCAAGAATATATTCTCAATACAACAGCCACAGAGAAGAGAATTCACTATCACAGAAAGATAACCTAAGGAGTATACTTTAACTAGAAGTAGAATCTACAGAGAAGAAACAGGAAAAGTGTAACAGTGCACAACTAAAAATTCAAACCAACACATGTCCAGATTATTTTCAGTTAAACTAAAAGGTACGTGAGCTCTATAAGTTGGAACTTAGTTTGATGAAAAATAAAAACCAAAATGAACTCGGGAGCTATGGACAAGAAATCACCTATATCCAATCCTGAATTGGACGGATAAGAAATTGATCGCGATTTTAAATAACATTGGATTTACATTATCAACAAATTGGAATATGGGCTACAAAAGGAGGGGAACACCTAGGTGTACTTCATAAGGGAAACTAGAAGAATAATATATACAACAATAAAAGTCCAAGCCCCAAGTAATTTTAATCTCTCCTTAACAAAGTTTCCATTTTTGCTTTCATGGGACTTATGTGGGGTTTTAAAATTATACTAGTAATTACAGAGGCGATTTAGACTTGACTTAATGGAAGAGAATTAAAGTACATCTAAAATGCCTGCAGCTTGTGCCTTGAATTGGATTGTAAAGAATCTCCATTCCATTTGTGGCACATGATCAAAGATTTATAAAGGATGCAGTAATTACACAGGAAATTTAAACTTTACATGATGAAAAAGAAAGCAAATATGCCTAATAGCCAGCAGCTTATGACTTGAATTGGATTGTTGAGAATCGGCATTCCACTCATGGAACAAGATCAAAGGCTAAATAACTAAGTTAAAGGAGCTTAAAACCTTGATGTTTTCAAATCTCAAGCTACAGACAAGTTTCCAACATTCATACCTTCTACAGGACAGAACAAAAGACAAGAGGTCAAAGAAAATAGTCTAAAATTAGAAGCCCTAATGGTTTTTCATCTGCTTTCTCTATCTATATATACATGAATGAATCAGATACAGAAATAAAAATGGAAGAAATGAAAACTACACATTCTTGAGGTATTGAAATAATTGAAGTGGATAAATAATGATAAAGAAACCAAACCATGTAAATGATCTTCCAATGATCCCAATGGCATAAACTCATAAACAAGGAGCCTTTGCTCTCCATCAGAACAATAGCCTATAAGATTTACAAGATTTTGGTGATGCAATAGACTGAGCATCAATACCTCCACAAGAAATTCTCTATTTCCCTGAAGTCCATTTCTGTTTAATTGTTTCACAGCCACTATCTGCAAAGAGAGTTAGACACATAAGGCCCAAATGCGCTCAATTATAAACAAATTCAATCTTTGAAAAGAAAGAGAACAGAACGCACATGCATACAAACACAGATAAACACTTAAACTGAAATGCAAATTTAACTTTTGAGAAGCAAGAAAAAGAATGCGGGCACACATACACAGATACTTTTGAGAAACAAGAAAAAGAATGTGAGCACACACAGAGATAAATATAGTGCGAAACAGAGAGACTAATAGTTTTGGTGCAAATAGATAGAGATTATATAGCAATTCTACAAACTGACCTGGCCAGTGCTCTCAAGCTGCCCTTTATAGACACAGCCAAACCCACCTTCACCTAGGAAGCACTCGTCTCTAAAATTTTTAGTAGCAGCTGTAAGTTCCCGATAGGTAAATGTCTGTGCTGAAATGGTCACACCAGACAGATCCTTTACACTCTGCACCTCCTTCTTTGAACCTGAATTGCTTCGAGGGTTCCCACTGCGGGCTACTGTATCAACATAACATACAGAAGAAGAATCAAATTGAGGTCGTAGGAAAAGGAAACGTACCATGGCACAAATTGTATATAGAAATGGAAGATTAATTATCAATATTGAGCATACATAAGCCCAAGTAAGCAAGAATTCTGAAGTCAAAGTGAAACAGTTCGTGAATTAGTTCCCTGAGCACCAATTTTCACTAGTTCTGAAGTATGAATCATGCCAAACAAGGGTAGTCGACATCAACTAATTTCCGCAAAACAAAAAAAAAAAAAAACGCCTTTCTTTATCATTCAATAGGCGTCGGCGTCTCTAATCCTTGGAGCAGATCCATCAAAACACTAATGCTCGAAATAAAAAAAGAAGAAAATAAATGAGGGACGGACACGAAGACACTCGATCAATGTGCGGAGGCACCATTGGGTGCAGGTGCTCCGCGCACGCATCATTCTTTGGACGCCTCGAATTCAACGCCAATCCCCGCCGTGATTCGAAGCACGGGAAGCAACCCATCTTCCGCGAGATCAGATCCGAGCTGAAGGGGCGGACAACCCCTAAAGATCGGATTTTTCGCCCATAAACTGCCCCTCGCCTCCACCTCAGGGGAATCGATTCCGGGCATCAAGGTTGATTGCTCTCGGATCGGATGCGCGCGACCATGCAAAAATCGAACTTTTTTTGGTCGGCGATGAGGGGGGAGATCGAGGCGAAGCAAAAATGGGAAGGGGGGAGAGAAGGCGTTTGCGTCGGTCGGATCCCATACGAGTATCTCGTTATAAGAATCTATTGATCCACATTCTGGGTGTAGCCATACTTCGAATCCCAAATCAATGTGCAATTTATTAAGATCCATCACCAAATTATAAATCTATAACAAGCTTTTCATTTCTTTAAAAAAATTTATCAATACATTGATAAAATAATGTCAAATTTATCACATTTAATTTCCAGTCACTTTGATATCAAATGGGTGACATACTTGGCACCATTTTATAAATATTGGGGTGATTAAAAAAAAACAAATAATATGTTGTGATAAATTTATGACTTCTTTGGTAATACACTCAATGACAATGATTAAATATTTATTCATGAAGTGGAGGCATTCATCTTATTTGATCATGTTTAAAATCGAACGGATATAACTGGATAATATAATGCTGAGGTGGATCACAGGTTGATCAAGTGTGGACCACCTAGACATATGGCATCTCGCCTTCCCTATTCCTACACGCACTCACACATACTCAAACAGACAGTTAAAGACTGAACCAAGGAAGGGGTCCCCGGCTCTGGTACTCTGATGCTCAAGTGAGTGACGTGACTGAGAGAGAAAAAGAAATACTGTAGTGGAATAGTAAATGTGTGCGTATGGAAAAGCGTACCTCTGTTGGAAACCAAAGACCCCTATTATAGCAGGGGTTTATGCATTGGCACGCATATTAATGCGCTACTTGCCAAGGAGAAACCACCTCTGGCACCTTACCTTATTTAGGCCTGTCATATTTGTACGAGTGTGTCAGGAATGAAAGCTTCTAATACACTTTATACACTGCGCTTTTGACAATTACAGTTGGCTCACTACGCATCAAAAAGTAGGTAGATCTCTGCTCCCGGGGATGTACTATCCACCCGAGCGAGGCTCTAGGCCACTTCGTCGTCTCCTTAGGGAGGACCGGTGTGTAAGCTGGCCAGTCGGACCATCCGCTCGGTCGGGCAGAATGTACTTGGGCGGTTGAGGCCTGCCCTACTCGTGTGGTTGACTGGTTGAGTGAAGCTCTAGGCAGTTCCTAGCTCTACATCAGGGGAGGACTGGTGTGTATAACCGGGTCGTCCGCTCGGTCGAGCAGAATGTACTTGGGCGGTTGAGGTCTGCCCTGCTGCTATGGTTGACTGGTCGCGGGAGCTCTAGTTTGGTTCTATATTGGTTGCGCTGACTGGTAGATCGTTGTCATCTTCCACGCCAGCTCCTATGCTGGTCTCTTCGTTTACTGAGCCCGGACTCTACGAGCCCTTTCCTGCCTTACCACATCACTCATTATTTCTTCTTCTACAAAAAGGTAGAAAATTTTACAAGACCATATTTCTAATTTTACTTTTAAACCATTATTATAAACATATTGGGAAAATCATCTTAAAAGTGTTAAAACACTAAAATATCAAGCTCCACAGATAAGAGAAGCTTTATATAAACTTGCAGAAATTAGTGATGATCCTAAAATAAAAAGTGAATCCAATTCTTTAGCAACATATGAATTTAAAAATTTTAAATTTTTAGTAGATATGGTTATTTGGTATGATGTATTATTCACAGTTAATATTATTAGTA
>JBBPFP010000002.1:4532535-4548874 GCA_037974795.1 Kaempferia galanga
TACTGACTTGAGCATCGGAGTACCAAAACAGGGGACCCCTTCCCTGGTTTGAGGTTAACACTCTATTGATCTGTATGAGTGCTTGTAGGCTCTGGACGGACAAATGGACAAGGCGCCACTCAGCCGGCAAACCCGAGCTTCAACTCACATTCCAGATGAATAGACGAATTATCATTCCGCCTGCTCCAGCTCATGGTTCATCGCTCTGGATGGACTGACCGCTGCTTAGCCATAACACTTCAGCTTGAGATATCTCAATTCTGTCTATTTATCGACCACTTTACTATCTATATTTTCAGGATCATTATCCAATTTCAAATAGGATTATAATACTTTCGTGATTTACCGGAGAATTTCATCAGTGTTTTGTGATCTTCTAGTGAGACATGTGTTGAAGGGCTTTTGATTTAATAAAAAACCTTAGACCAGGTGGTCGTGAGTTGAACACTGTATAGGAGGACAAAAAATCCACGAGCTTGTCTCTACGAGTGAAGTATCAATTCACTATTGGAAGGTCTTATGTGCGGTTCATGATTTACTACAACCCTTCTGTGATTTTTCTTGGGGACTAGAAAAATATTAATGGGGTTGTACGATCACATTTACTTGTAGAAACAGAGATTGTATTATTTATTAGAAAACTAAAAAATATATAAAAATATTTTCTAGAAAATAAACGGAAAATCATTTAAACCAAACTCCTCGATAAGAAAGGAATGGTGCCCCCGGGGCTATGGTGCAGCGGTAAGGGCGTACAGTTGCGTTTCAACCACCCACGGTTTGATTCCCAACTATGGCGCATTTGCAAGGATTTTTCCTCCAAATGGAAGTTGCAATTAAGGGATGCTGGGCTTCTGTGCTGCCCGCCGTGAGTGCTTCCCGATTTACCCTGATGGTCGGTGGGAAACTTCCGTGGAGCTGGGTCGGCCACCCCCAGGGATAGTCAGTAAGAGGCTAACTAAGTTTATCATTTTTTTTTGATATTTTATGACAAATATTAAGGAATAAAAAAATACAGATTCTAAAAAATCTTTCTTATATTGAATTTTATATCGTTGAGATTTACTCTCGGGTATCATGATTAGATCCTCCAATGATACATTAAAGATCTATAGTTTAATACTTAATTATGAATTTGAGAATACTGATAGTCAGGATAAGCCCTAATAGATACTTTACCGATTTACTCAGATGATCGATGAAAAATTCTCATAGAATCAGATTCATTATATCAGATTTAACATTATCTGATCTGATAAAGTGTATAATATGACCATGCCATGACGTGGATGAATTAGATTCGCTCACACTTTTAATTTCAAGACCCATTTAAGTCTATGCCCCAAACATTCAAATAAATGGATACCTAGTGTAATTTTGCTAAAACTTAAAGGTTGTTATTTTTTTTTTAAATTTTTATAGTTGTTAATTCATCAAGTAGAGAGGATATATATGAGAAATTCAAAAAGATACTTTACCACTCCACCATTAAATTTGTAATAATGGGCCGAATGTACATTAGTTTTTGGGCTGGGCCCAATACATAAATTTTAAGGTCAAGCCAAATTTCGATGGTGTCACGGACGCAAAGCCGTGATTCATCTCCGCGGGCCGATCCCAATTTCTTCTATTTCTCAGATCAGATCGATTCGAAGGGGAAAGTTGGAGGGCGAGAGCCAGCGAGAGCGAGATGGCGTCGGGATGGGGCATATCGGGGAACAAGGGCCGGTGCTATGACTTCTGGAACGACTTCAGCGAGTGCATGTCACGCTGCCGGGAGCCAAAGGAGTGCACTTTCCTCCGGGAGGACTACTTCGAATGCCTCCACCACGCCAAGGAGGTCAACCCTCAAATCCAACCTCTTACTCGTTATTATTTTCTGGTGCACTTCTCTTACCCAAATCCTTCACATGAAGATGAAGTATTTGATGTAAAGACGTGGTTTTTTTTTAGGGCATCGATGTCTGTGGTTGTCGGGACACCTAATTCATGAAACTGGAATAAATTTTGATTGCTCATAGGTAGTCGCACATACAATTTATGGCTGAAGTGAAGCAGTACTCGCAATCTTTTTGGAACCCAAATAAAAAATATAGAAATTTTGATTGCTCATAGGTTAATTTTATCTTCTGCACGTGGATATCCTATCTTGAGATGTTTATTTTTTTTGTACTCAAGAAAACAACATACATGTTCAGAAACACTCCAGTTTCATTCACAAGCATAGCAATAAGTGCCACATGTATGCTACGTAATTAATTAAAAGGGTAATTAATGGGATGGACTGGGCTTTAAAAAGTTTTTTTTTTTGACATGATTTTCATTTGTATGTCTCGCTTCAATGAGGTGAGAAAAATCGCCTGTCGCCTCTCACAAGGCACATGCTTAAGGCGCATAGATGCAAGAGGCTCGCCTAGCTGTGCCTTGCGCCTAGGTGAGTGCCTTTAATAACTATGCTTTTATATCAATTTGTCTTATGTATTGTTTCTTAATAGCTCAACTCTCAGTTCCTTAAAATAGGAGAACGTATTACAACCTTATAAAAAAACACTTTTTAGCTTAAAGATCACATGACAATCATTCATGATTCTAGAATGCTTTTTTCCATTTCAGCAACCTACTATCATAGTTCACAAAATAGATTGATGAATGCCCACCCATTATATCAATTTGTCAATAGTGGCTCATTGTTAAAGTAAAGTATTGGTTGGGTTAGATTTGTAGGATAGGTGAAAAAAACCAAAATAAATGAATAATTAAATTGTCATATATTGAAAAAGGTGCAAGTTTGATAATATCCTAAGAAGGATTAGCATTATTCTTGATTTTAAGTGCTCAAAATATTATTTTGATATGTGAAGTTAAAAAAAATGTCATGCCTTACATTATTAATAAATAACATTTTCTGCATGAGTATTAGGTAATTTAACTCTTTATGGATTAATACAGTCTTAGTGATTTATTAGTTCTTAATTTCACCATTGTATGCTGTGCTTTTCCAGATTGTTTGCATTATTTTCATCATCATTGTCAGATTGAGGATAATGAGAAGTATATAAATGATATGAGTTGGTAGACTCAAAAGTAATGGACGTCATAGAATTAAATAATGATGATTGAGATTGCACATATTGTTATAGCTAGTGTCATGCAGTCATTTTGTTGTATGCAACATTCACTTCGAGCATTGGCTTAACTTACGATAACTCAAGTAACCCTTGAGAAAACTAGAGAGAATAATAGTAACAAGAGAGCTAGTATACGTAAGTTAAAAAATGTTTAGTTTTGATTCCCCTTAAGCAAAATACAATGCAAGGGTGTTTTATAAACATGACCCTCAAATTTCAAAATTACAAGTGCTAATGAATGCTTGGAAAATCATAAGAAAATAAAAAAATTCTTTGGGAAAGTGTTGGATTCTTTTGAAATATTCGAATTTTGCTTGATGGTTGCATGCCTTGCATGTTCACTTAAAATTAACCTTGAAGAATGTCATAAGACTCTCAAATGTTTGCATGCTATTTAAAATTGTGCATGGCTTTGGAATTTGGGATTATAATGGTGTATGATTGACTTTGTTTATTCTAGAAATTTTATGTGAAGTATGGTTCCTCTAAATAGCCTACATGGTAGAATATTGTATGTGCATAACATTCTCCCCCATAATTTTGGCAATATGGCCTCTTGTGCGAGGAACCCTTGTATTTGCTTGGGGAATTGTAGCAAATTTTTAGCTGACTCCCAACTTGCTTCCCTTTCATGTGGAATAATTTTGACATTTAAAAATATATAAAATAATGGAATATTCTATGTAATAACATAGTAGTAAAGACAAAAGTTGTGTTGATTTATAATATAGAGATTTATGACAATATGCAAGCTCTGTTTATTTAATCTCATTAAGAATTGAAACAAATGAACAATGAAAACCTTTATCATCATATACTTTTGATATAGAAAAATCATTGTCATCAAATTGAACACAACTTTGATATCACATTGTTTTGGTCCTTATTGTAATTTGAGTCATTGCTAGGTGAAAAATCTACCTTTGTTGGCTATTGTCGAGTTTGTATCTCTATGTGACCTTTATCTTCTTCAATGTGATCATTAACTTTGAGATGTCAATTTCTTCAATCTTTATATTTTGATAATATAACATAAATCCTCTTTCTTATTTTATAATGAGAGACTTAATTTCTAGTATATTCAGTTTGATTCAATTTTTTAATTAATTAGAGTTTACTTTCAATTAGTCAATATGTTTGTCTTTTTGGAATTGTATAACATAAGATTTTTATTAAATTATATTGAACCGAAGTGAATTGTCAAGGTTCTTTCCATTTTTTGATTGATATATCAGAACCATACTATTTTACATGTGAATCATTACATATCATATGATATGAATTTAGAATTGTATGATTCGAACAACTATGGTAGTGACAATGTACACACACTGATAGCAGAGAAAAGTATCCCACTTTGAAGGTTCTAGTCGCACTAATGTGCAGAGATGAGGTTGCTTTCTAGACGTTAAGGCTAATGGTA
The DNA here is from genome assembly GCA_037974795.1 of Kaempferia galanga. Classification (NCBI taxonomy): domain Eukaryota; kingdom Viridiplantae; phylum Streptophyta; class Magnoliopsida; order Zingiberales; family Zingiberaceae; genus Kaempferia; species Kaempferia galanga. The sequence goes on from JBBPFP010000002.1 coordinate 4,537,087, forward strand.
ATCATCACTTGTGATTTGGAGGTAGTAACCTCTAGGTAATGTGCCCTTTAATCACAACTTATGCATTGTGGTGATTTGAAGTGGTGTTGGGATTGATGTCGACAATGATTTGATGCAAACGCTTGCATTTGCAACTAGAAAAGAGGAATCACATGACTAATGCATGAGAGTTTGAGAGGATGCAAGCATGTGTGGCTAGTGTAAGAGAGGAATTCTACGGGAAGACACTGGAGGTAGTTAGAGTAGAGTTGGGTGGTTGCTTGGATATAGTTTTTGCTAGGGCTACTGGTGTTTGCTGGAGAATGGAGGTGTGAATCATGATTTTGATACCTAGTTAGAGTTATTGGAGGAAAGATCATTGCATTTTTTTGACATATGATGTCACCCTCTATCTATGTTTATTATTAATCTAAAGTTTCTATTTAGACCTTGTAATACATGACATCTACTATCTTTTTCGTTTTCACATATTTTTGTGGGTGATTTAAGATACAACAAATAAGCAATGAGAATATTAGATAATTTAAGATAGTACGGACATGCACTTAGTTGTTCAATAAATGTTATAGTGAGAACATGTCAAATAGGCACATTAGTCATTAATAGAGGAATAGAGAGAGCAAAGAAGACTTGGTTAATATGGATAAAATAACATAAAATTCATTGATATAGTAGGGGATCGAAAATTCATATAGCTGATCTCAATTTGTGGGATAAAAACTTATTGTTTTTGTATTTAAGATGAGATTAATTATAATATTTTATCTCTAGAATACACTCCTTCTTCAAGTCAATGACCAACAATTAAGTTTGCTATCAACATTTCATTGTTATTAGAGTGGATGATTGAAATGGTAATCTCACTTACCTTTGTAACATCCTTCTTTGTTGATAACAATGTCAAAAAGTTACATTAGTAGTCTTTGTTTCTTTTTAGTTTCCTCTTTATTTTGAGTATACGTTTGAATTTTAATAGTTTCTCTCATATCCTTGTCTCTTGGAGTAAGGTCGGCTTTTACTCAGTCCCTTGATGAGTAAAAGGTAAATGCTAGAACTCTAACCTATCTATATCACTCTGCAACCTTGCACCAATTATTATCCATCCTTAAAAACTAAAATCCTGCGGTGAGGGTGGGGGCCTTCAACGTCAATCCAGAGCCTCATGTCTTCATACTGCCTCACTAATATTGTTTTATTATTATTATTGTTTTTACCATTGTTAAATGTCATAGTTTATCTTTTCTTTTTTGTTCGACCTTTTCTAGATTATAAACTAATTTAATATCAGAATATCTATCTTCCAATTTCAGGGAAAGTTAGATAAAAGTATTAGATGTGTTGTAGTCCATTTACTTTTTTTTGGTTAATTTTAAAAGCTACTTTATATGTTTTTTTTTCGTAACTCTGCCTCAAACATTTAATAAGTTGTTGGTTTCTGTATTTTCTAGTTATGAATTCATACTTCTATTGTCTAACCATCAATTAAATTGAAATTTGTCTATTATTTGACATAGATTGCTTCAAATCATCTAAATATCTGCAAAATGCTGGTACATCTCTTGTAGTTACTTACAAATTACTGGGGTGCTCATTTATTGCGAATATTTAATTATTCAAATTACAATTGATTAGTGAGAAGTTCGAACTAGATATTCTATTTCATAGTTATATTTTTATATGACTTTCAAAGTTGTCATTTTACGTCTCAGATTTAAACCCTTGCAAAATGCATCTCCTCCATCAAACTATTAATGGAGTTAATAGTTAGGTGCATTGCATGTGACATATTGTAGCACAAGCCATTTTGCAAATCAGTTTATGATTTTAAAATCAAAGAATTTAGCCATTTTGAGCTTTTTGGCATCACTAGAAAGATAGTAAAATATACTTTTATCCGAAGAAGCTAATTTGATGAAAATTTCACTACAAGCTGATTGTATATTCGACTAATAAATTATTTTATGATGCAAGCTGACTTGAAAATCTGTAGGTTTTAAAAACTGAACATTTTGGCCACTTTAAGTTTGTCACCACCATTACATCAAAGCTTTTGCCCACAAAAATTTAATGAAAAATTCCACTGGAAGATTTGCACATCAGCTTACAGATATTTTGCCAGTTTTGATGATGCGTACATCAGCTTGCACTAAAAAATATAAGTTTTTGCCAATTTAAGTTTACTAACATCATTAGAGATTAGTGAGATATTCAAAGTTTCTTACCTGAAAAACTTAGTGTGATTAGAAATTCCATTACAAGCTGATTTGCAAAATCACAACAATTTGTAGGCTTTCTGTGCCAATTTTGTCCTAATTTTGATGGCATAAGAAGATTTGAAAATCAGTTTGCGTGATCTAAAATCAAAGATTTTGATCATTTTTTAATTTGTTAATACTAGTAGAGACATCTTGAATTGTTTTCCTTTGAAAAACCGTTTTGATGAAAAATTCAACTGAGAGTTGAATTGCAAAATTATATGGTGTCATGCAGTGTAAATTGTCCGCTATGGAGACATTTCGGTGTGGAATTCAAAGTCTGGGGTAAAATGACAACTTTAAACCCGGATTTGCTTAGTTTTGTGTGTATTTTGTGGTTGGTTGCTTAGTAAATTGGGTGCTACAGATTTGTGTACCCATTTGTCATTTGGAGTAAAATTCAGGTCAGGTAGAAGAATAGTTGGGTTCAGATGGTGAAAACTTGTAAATACTTAATTATCAGCTGCTTTTCCTACTCTAGTACTACTTAGTTGTTTGTTCTTTTTCTTAATGATAAGGGATAATCTTCTATCCAATATTTCTGGAGTATATGCTTGCCTAGCCAGTAGTTATCAAGTTACTCGTTGAGAACATAGATAATTAGTTGTGCATGGTAAACAAGTTATTATGTTGCTGAATTGTACACCAGAATATGGTTTGCAATGATTGACACATGTATTTTATTTGGAGTCTCATCTTTCAAACACAGGCATATTTTTAACAAGAAGCTACACTCTGATCCCACATCTCATTTAGTATTTATCAACTTGTGCAGTTTAAACGGAGAAACAGAATTTACAAAGAGGAGCAGCGACAGATTAGAGCCGCCAAAAGAAAGGCAACTGAAGAAGCAGAAGGGCTCAAAGATAGTAGTCACCACTAGCAGTTGATCATAAACATCCCTATCAAATCTAGTGGATCAGATCTGTTGGATGTGTTTTTTATGTTGTCACTTTGTCCATTTGAAGAACTGTGGCCTGTTACCCTCGAAGGACCTCTGGGATTCATTTGCTGCCAACCAAGAAAATAATACCTTTTGTCTGAAAACTATTTTGTTCCAGTTGGAAGGTTTTTGCCTTGCTAAGAAGTTTACATTGTTGGCTGATAAGCCATTCCAAGATTCCATGCATTCATCTTATCATCAAAATCTACTAATGCTGAAGTTCCTTGGCTTCAAACATTTATTTTAGAATGCCACATCTTAATAATGTATAAACATAGTTATGCAAGCTGATTTCAGGGAATGTTTTCATCAAATAATCCATAGGTTTTTGGTTATTTTTCAATCAAAATTGAATGAATACTTTTGGATTTACTAAGCAGTGCTTTTATGTGTTTTTGGTTTTATGGAAATAATTGTTAAAGAGTAGACACTTCTGTGGTCGTGTACCTTGAGACATTGGGGCTTCTCCTCAGTGACAACCTCAAGAGGTTTAATTTTCATGCCATTATCGGAATTCATACCGATTTGAAGATGTTTGTGTCATTTGCAGATAACCTACACGACTTGTTTAGCAAGTCGGAGGATGATTCGAACGCAAATAAGCCGAGAAATGCATACTTAGAAACTAAACATATGGTTAATCTACTTATCAGTAACAATCCAGAGTAATGGTTAATCTACTTATCAGTAACAATCCAGAGTATTTTCTTAACCCAGTGATCGCAGAGATGAATTATCGCAACAGACTTAACTAAAAGAGGTTGATCAGTGTGATAGAACAGTTCGAGATCGATAGATGTTTTACTAAATAAAGAAGCTGAAAGATGCTATCCTAGTTGATCAATGTTAAACTCTTTGGGTTGTTTCAAATTCACATTTTTCATGTGAATTTGATTCAATATCGAATTGATTATGTTGTGCAATCTTAATTCTTTCTTTTACGGTGGTTAACTTTTGTTGGGTAAAAATTAAAAGGGTGCCCTAAATTTTATAAATCATCAAAAGGATGCCCATTTTTTTTTTTAAAAAAAAAGAAATCAAATGAGCACTCATCTTATAAATATGTAGAAGTTATTCAGTAACTGCTATAATGTATTTAGTGTAAGGTTCATGATTTAGAATATCTGAATACTATTATATAAAAATACTATTTATGAATTTGGTTAAAATTATTTGAACTTCATCAAAATAACTTTAAAATATTTTTTAGAAAAAATTATGTAGCTGCTACAACCCTAAATCCTAAACTCACAGCTAATGGATAGCTTTTATACGTTGTAGTAGTTACTCAGTAGCTTCTACACTGTATAAACCTTAAATCTTAATTTCTACACTCATTTTAAATATATTGTAGTAGCTACCCAGTATCTTCTACAACAACCTTCGATTCAAAGTGTATATATATATATATTTTTGGATAAAATCATGGGAGGGAGCATCCATTTGTCTTTTTTGGAAAAAAAAGGATGCCCATATGATAGTTCTCTTCATTTGGGGGCCTTGTATTTTTGCCAAATTTTATTTTGATAGGTAAACTTTTTTTTCTTCTTGAATCTCTCGTAGATTAGGCATTCTCCAAATTGTTATCTGCGAGTTCTTATCTCACTCTTAGTATCTACCTTGAAAGTCAGCCAATGTTGTGACTGAAAATGTTTTTTGGTTTTGATTATTGGAGCAATTATATTGTTGAGTTAGAACAGATGGGTGATATATGGGGAGAGTAAGGGATTAGACATCAAGGAGGGAGAGACATATCGTTTGTACCAACGATTCTTGATATTGAAGTGTGTAAGGATAGGTTACTTGATAAATTAGTATAAGTGGCTTCATGTTGATTAGACATTTGACAATTAGAGAAATTCAAGTAATCTAGAAAATAAAAATCTAAACAGATTAAGAATAATTGAATGTTTAGCGATTAAAGTTTTTGAACATTTAGGGATGATTAGATACCTAACAAATGAGGATGATCTAGAGGCGAAGCTTCTTGACATGGTAGACTTAGTAATGGGGGCACATGACACTTTAGAAAGTAACTCTTAACTTAAGTATTTATTCTTTGTAGAAGGCTGACAAGTGGTTAGATTCAATCGACTAGATAAAGTTAACTATATGAGATCGACCCGTCCGTGAACATGACTAAAAGTGCTCATGTACTTGTCCTCTAAAGTTTCTATCTTCTTTATTTCGTCAAGCATACTTCTATTTGTTTTTCCCCCTTTATGTTTTTCATCCTTAAGAAAAACATTCAAACTTACTGCAAGAAAATATTGTTGAAGGCTACTTATTATAGAAGTTTTAGCCAAAGGTACTCTAATATGCTCAAAATTTATTAAATAATTATAGTTAAAATTGTGTTATTATAGATTAAAATTGTTTTAATTTAATTAAAATAGATTCAATTTGATCAATTGATTAAGAAATACTTAAATAGCGACAGAAATACTAATTGAATACAATTTCGATCGCTAAATTAACACCGATGAAATTTTAGTCCCTATTTTAACTGCCATATATAAATCGGTCGTTAATATAACAACTGAAATAATTTCTGTTCCTAATTTAGCGACCGAAATTGTATTCGGTCACCATTGTACCGTTTGAATACAATTTTGGTCCCTAATATAGTGACCGAATTTAGATTTAGGTCCGCAACTAGCAAGCTATCAATCTGATCGGTGCTAGATTTAACAATCACAGTTATAATTCAGTCGCTATTTAGCGACCGAATTTATATTTCGAATGCTATCAATCTGTAAATTAGAGAAGTTTCATCATAACTATTATTAAAATTTTCTCAAGCTCGATTCACCAATTCATCATGAAGATAGACACTAGAGAAAGTTTTTACAATCTCTCCAATTAATATGTAAACTTGTAATCTCACAAGCAATTAATCATCAAATACAAATGTTTCAACCATTAATAAAATATAGGAATATCATATTAGAGAAAAAGAAAATCATAAACTTAGTCATTATTCTAATTAGCTTTTTAATTTTTAAAACTCACATTTTTTTTTTGAAATAATAAAACATAATATATCATTGCACACAATGAATGGAGCAAATAAGGTGAGAGAACAATCAAAATTTGCCTAAACACAAACTAATATAAATGTCTATTGTTAGAATACTTTGGTCAACGAGATCAACCGCAAGCTCCTATGACCCATCAATTTGAAATCCCCACCTCGCTCTCTTACCCTTCTTTATACTCTCCTCTTCGGAAAAACCGCTAAGAAAACTATTCGCTCATGATTCACGCGTACACTCTTTGCGTGTGAAAAGCACGTCCAATAGCCTATTACTTGTAATCCATTCAAGTTGTACCCTAATTAGTGTGTCTCTACTACATGCTTAATCATAGGGTGAAGACTATGTTCTTCTCTCAAAACCAATAATTATTTCTTCTTCATGTGCTTTTGGATCACCTCTAAACAAATCAAACATATCGAGAAGCGGAGAGAAATAGAAGGAGAAGAAGATGTTGACGACGAAGAATTCAATGGCAGCAATAGAAGGGTTGATACTTGATGATGTGATTCAACGCTTATTGGAAGGTCGGCGTGGAGCGCGACAAGTGCAACTCTCAGAGGCCGAGATTCGCCAACTTTGCCTTGACGCCAAGCATATCTTCTTAGGACAACCCAACCTCCTTGAACTTCATGCCCCCGTCAAGATTTGTGGTTTGTTGTTTTATGCCCTGTGCCTCTATATATGATTTGCACTTCTCCGTTTGCTTTTGAGTTTGAAGTTTTAATCTTTGTGTGATGAAATATTTTTTTTGATAAATTAAATGATTTTAGATTTTTTTTTTTGTTTCTTTTACCAATTATGTCTAATAATTGTGACCCTAAAGAATAACTTTGAATGTAAGACATTCTTTCTACATTAGCATAACTATTTATCATCAATGTCATGATCCTTTTCTAGCTAGCACTGTCTCATTTGTTATAATAGTGATGGTGTTTGTTATGAATCTTGTGTTTCAAAAACTTGAATAGACGAAATAATTTGAACATCTTATATTAGATCATTAAGAAAATATAGCAAAAGTATTTCTAAATTCATAACGATCAATTACTTTGTAGTGTGTGTTCCCGTCCAATACATTTTCCAAAGATAACTCTTTTTTACTTTTTTATTGTCATCTTATGACGACGATGATGATGAAAAAAAAATGATATCATGTGTGTCAAGGAGATAATAACCACCACATATGTAGATAACTTTCTTATCTTTTTGTTATTTCTATTTTAACCCATCATAAAATAAAAATTACCCTTATTTTTTACACATCGGAGAGTGATATACTATCAAATATATTAAAGCCAAAACTACCTAAACCTTAGAAGATCATACAATCTCTATAAACAAGATAACAAAGTAAAGCGTAGATAGATGTATTATCAAAAGTTTGGAAAAGCCCTTGAATGATATTTTTCTATCTCATTTAGTTGTTAAAACATGAAATTCATGCATAATTTTTAAGAGAAAATGTGCCCCACACTTAATAGAGTACCTCAATGACTAGCCAACTAGTAGTTTTCAAATAGCTATAATTGACTAGAGTCCAATTCAATTGGCTAAAATTAAAAAGATTAGCCATTGAGAGCTAATAGTCAAATGTTTAGCCGACTGAGCAAATCCTTAATTGACTAGAACTCTATTCAATTGATTGAAGTCCAAACTTAATTAATTCAAGCCTAATAACGGGTGTTTAAGTTTCAATCAAAGTATTAATAGTCAAGGAGATCAATTATATATAATTGACTCAATTTGTTCCGATACCTCAACCCCGCTCGGCTTAATCTTGTAAGTTGACACAAATCCAAGATTGAGCTTGACTGGAAATACAATTATAAACTTATTGCTCGTTTGAACTATACACTATTTGTCAAACAAATACGTTTTCTAAAGACAATTGCATTTACCTTTTTTTCTATCATCTTTTTTTCTGACCATGGGATGTTTTACAAAAAGTAATTCACGTGTTTCCAAGGACCATAACCATCTAATACATAGATAATTTTTCTATTATCTTTTATACTTTTATTTTAATCCATTATAAAGTAAAATATTATCCTTAAATTTCTACACATTAAGTTAATGTCCAATTGCCAAACTTTAAAAGATCACTCGTAAATGGGCTAACCTTATATGACAATATGCAACATACAATTATTCATATACAAGCTCAATGTTGGATTAAGGATTCAACATCTTGTATAAACAAAATAGTTTGATCATGATCAACTACCTAGTCAAGCTTACTAAATGCAATTAATATGAATGCATATATGAGATATGCGGCTAGGATTGCTATCCCTATCTTAATCTATTTGTGTGAATTTTTTTCTCCATCATGGAATAATGTTTGCTAACATTGACATTAAACAATGATTCATTTTTTAACACTTAATTCTAAGCGTATACAAAATATAATGATTGGGATATTTTCATGTGTTGTAAGATTAATTACTTTAACACTTATTACATTTTCACTAATATTTGCATGTTTTTGTTACCCATATCATATGATTATTGATAATCCTATTTTTTTAAGCAATTATTAGCTAGAATATGCAAATGTATTTAAGTGATATGGTGGCATGGTGATGGTATATTCTCCTAACTCGTTATATTCATTATAGGTGATATACATGGGCAATATCTTGATCTTCTAAAGTTGTTTGAAAAAGGTGGCTTCCCTCCACAATCAACCTATTTATTTCTTGGAGATTATGTCGATAGGGGGAAACAAAGCTTGGAAACCATATGTTTACTTCTAGCATATAAGATCAAGTACCCTGATAAAATGTTTCTTCTACGTGGAAATCATGAAGATGCAAAAATAAATCGAGTTTATGGATTTTACGACGAGTGCAAAAGGCGGTTCAATGTTCGTCTATGGAAAACATTCTGTGATTGCTTTAATTGCTTGCCGATGGTTGCACGAATTGACGAAAAGATATTGTGTATGCATGGGGGACTTTCACCAGAACTGGATAGATTGGATCAAATTAGAGAAATCGAAAGACCCATAGAAATTCCTGACTATGGCCTTCTTTGTGATTTGCTTTGGGCTGACCCTGATCCTAAGAGTGAAGGGTGGAGCGAGAGTGATAGGGGGGTTTCGGTCACTTTCGGTGCTGATAAACTCGAAGAGTTTTTAGTGAAGCATGATCTTGATCTTATATGCCGTGGCCATCAAGTTAGTATAACAGTATCTTATTTGATTTTCTTTATTCTTTTATTGTTTTTAATGATACAATTTCATTGTAGGTCGTCGAGGATGGGTATGAGTTTTTTGGACAACGAAAATTAGTTACTATATTTTCGGCACCAAACTATTGCGGAGAGTTTGATAATGCAGGAGCATTGTTGAGCATAGATGAGAACCTATTTTGTTCATTTGAGATATTGAAACCCCAAGAGTTGTCAGCCACTCCGGGTAGCTCTCATGGAGGAAAACCACCTAAGAAGGTATTTAACCTTTACTAAATCTATCACAATTTGTATACAAGTTTTGTCAAATCTCTCATATTTATATTAGTTTTTGATAAATTGCCAAATCTAACAAATGAACAGGTTAATTTTATGTTATTTGTTATAACTTCTATATATTATCATTGATAAAGTAAGACAACAATTTTTTTTTTTCTAATATGTTGTTGTTCAATTCAGTCGGAAGCTACCACTAGAGGTTGATGATCTTAGAAAATTGTTGAACCCTAACTCATCTTGAAGTGGGGCATTCAAAGGTGTTAATCTAAAAGAGCACGCAACAACCTGTTGATGACATGCAAATCATTCTTGTTCTTGTCATGTGAATGCAAGAAACTAAAATGTAAATTAGCATTAAACTTTTGTTTCCATGTACAGTAGTGTAGGATTATTGCTCTTAAAATTTTTTACTTGATCACTAATGTAGATCTCTACATTATGTCTTGTCTATTGTTGTAAGAATTTGCTTTGAGATTTAGATGCTTTGTATTATATATTCTTGTAATCTTATTGGACAATTTTCAATGTAAGAATTGTTTTAATAACAATGGAATTCTTACTATCTATATTTGTACTCTTATTAAGAGGATACTAAGATTCTTGCTAACAGGTCTATTGCTATCTGATGTTATATTGTTGATATGTATCTATATCCAAACAAAGATTCTTGCCATATAATGTATCTCTCGATGGTTAATCCTTGAAGAATGATATTGCTCTTATACCATTTGTTGGACCATTGATAGCAGCTATAGCGAATAAATAGATGATTATTGATTTGCTTTTATGCTCTCATCTATAAAAATTAGTTATAGGGAGGAAAGAATGATACAAATTTAAAGACTATAACAATTTTGACTTTCCATAGCGCACAATTATGCTATCCGCACGCTACAATTAAAAACATTTGTAATGTAACATGCACCGTGCGCTGCGGTTAGAGCATTTTCAACGTGCACAGTCCGATACAGTGGTGCACGCTGCGGTTAACAACATTCCTAACACGCAATTCGCATAGTAGTTAAAATATCATACAATTATCACTAATATTTATTTAATTCAAATTTAAAATTTAAGCATTATCACAATTCGCGCGCCACTTAAAATAGAAATAAAAATTATAAAATAATTTTTATTCATCTATAATCATTTTACAATTAATGATCACAAATTTTTATTCTCTAAATCAACTACAAAAATCATGAATCACTAACAATCAAGATTTCACAGTCAACAGTATTCCAACACTACTTTTATCTAATATGCATCCAACAATGTTGTCCACAAGTGTTGGTGTCCTTCTCAATACTTCCATCTTAGCCTTCAGCTTCATATTTATGATATGATGTCGAGACCACACTTTGGTATAGAAGTATGGTTGGCAACAAATGCCTATTAAATAATACACTCCAGATAAAAAGAGGCTGAAAACTACCAACTATAAGTTGCTTGGATGTGGTCCCTGGTATTTGATCACTCCTGTCCATGAAGCAAAAAACATTGCATATCATTTCAACTAGTTTCCCCTGTATGGGAACAATATCTAAGTATAGAAAAGTTAATACATATCAGTCAATAAGTGTTTACAGCTGTACAATTGCTACTTAAATTGCATCCTTCTAAAGCAGAAGTATTGCAAGAAAAAGAGTAACAAGGTATAGTGCCTTAGGTTCTGTATCAATGATTTTTAACATGTATGGAAGATCAAAGTATATGACAACTTCAAAATAAGAACATCTAAAGCAACCAGGTCGGCTTCCCATCAAACTTTAACAATGAATACGTAGGATCGATGCACGTCGAGGGGAGGGGGTGAATATCAACCGTCTTTACTTTGGATTTCGTAGTTCGTTCTTTCTATCAGGGTTAGTATGCAGTAGAACATAAATAAACAATAGAAACGAAAGAATACGTGGGATTTACTCGGTTCACAACCATAGGTCAGTATGTTCAAGCCCTAACCACGAGAGGGGGTTGTGGTCTCCTTTTTGAAACTTTTTAGAAGCGGAGAAACCCGTCTTATAGTTTAACAAGCACAAAAACATATTATAAATTAAAACACAACTTGTAGGCAAACAAAT
>JBBPFP010000002.1:4785409-4796086 GCA_037974795.1 Kaempferia galanga
ATACCAGATCATATATATAATAGGCAAGAAAGATACTAAAAAAAGAGTGAATGAAATAAAAAATAAAACTTTTAAACGATCACATCAAAAAAAAATATACAAAAGAATGGAAAAGAAACATTTATAGAATAGCTAAAATGAAAGAAAGGTATATAACAGATCTTCTCCAAATAAAATGTATTAAAAATTAATATAATAAGATACTAGTAAACGATGGAAAAATAAAAGAGTGATAGAAGAATTATTTTTATTAACTTTTTAATGAAGTTTTAGGTGATTTAAATAGGTCAAATAAGTATAGAATTTAAAATTTTATTGTAGAATTCAAATTTCAGAAGTATAACAAATTTTAAATGGAATGCACAATGGAAAAACTGTTGGATCAGATAGAGGTATAGAAATGCCTAAGGAAATATGATATTGAATAGCTTACAAAATTATTTAACATAATATTGAAAATAAAAAAAATCTAATCAATAGAAGGTAAATACTCTAGTTTCCTTTTATAAAAACAAGGGAGACATACCAAAATTGTGCAAACTATAAGGATATTAAACTAATAAGTCATACCATGAAAATTTAGGTAAAAAATAATAAAAAAGATTAAGGAAGGAGAACATGATGATCAAAAATCAATTAACATTCATGCTTGGAATATCGACAATAGAAGTTATACATCTTCTTATACAACTAATTGAAAAATATCGAAAGTAAAAATAAGATCTACACATGGTATTCATTGATTTACAAAAACTTATGATAGAGTCCCAAGTGTTATATGGATAAGTCTAGAAAAGAGAGCTGTTAGCGTAACATATATTAAACTAATTATGGACAAACTCACTGCACGCATTCAAGACACAATACGATGCTGCATATTGTTTGTAAATGATATTGTTTTAGTAGTTAAAACACGTGAAAAAGTAAATGCTAAACTAAAATCTTAGTGCGAAACACTAGAAAGGAAAAGTTTTAAACTTAATAGTATAAACACATAATATATACAATTTAAGTTTAACAATATTAGACGTAATAAAGCAATTGTTAAAATAGAAGGCGAATTACTCGAAACTAATGTTTTAAATATTTAAAATAATTTTTGTAAAATAATACAGAATTAAAAGAAATTTCTTACATAGAATACAAACAAAATGATTAAAATGAAGGAGAGCATCGAATGTTTTATGTGATCGTAAAGCACCTCTATAACTTATAAAAAAAGTTTTACAAAACCACAGTTAGACCTTTTATGTTATATAAAATTGAATATTGAGCTATCACTTGAGCACATGAACAGAAGATGGGAATTGCAGAGATGAAAATATTATGGTGAATGTGTGGACATACAAAAATAGAAAGAATAAGAAATGAAAGAATTAGAGAGAAAATCGAAATTACATATATTTAAGAAAAATTTCGAAAGATACATTTAAGATGGTATGCATATGTACTTAGACAATCACTAAATATTTCAATTAGACAATGTGAAACTATAACAAGCACGTATATCAAACGAGCAAGACTAAAAAATATTCAGTTAGCAATAATAAAATAATATAAATTTTATTTAAATATAAAGGGTTACCTAGTTTGAGATAAAATTTAATAGCGTAAAAAGATCCATATAATCGACCTCACCTAGTGGGATAAGGCTTAATTATTATTATTCTAATAAAATCACTAGTGATTCCTTAGCAGCCTCTTCAAAACAGCCCGGCGCTCCTGAAAGAGGATAAATCATTTTGCATAGTTCATGCCTTACTTGAATAGGATTTGTCATGGTTCATGCCTAATAGAAGTGATGATCTATTGGTACGAGGAGCAATAGCAATTCTCTACAACACAGATATAAAGCATTCTATAATACTCCAAATTTGTAATAAACAAGAATAGTTTGAAATTGCAGTCGAACGTGCAATATCATCAAAGAATCACTAGTATAGAATTATTGTTGAAGACAATGAATATTTTTAATCATTTCCTTGGTATAATAACATAATCAACAAACCCGCCGCGACCTTAGCATCCAGAAATTATTTTCTAAATGCTTTTATGAAACAACCTATACCAAGTTAGGTTCCAATTCCGATGATAATGAAACTGTCACCAAAACACTGTCGAAGTAAAACCATAAAAATCTTGGGGTTCAACTTTCTTAAGGGTTTTCGAATTTAAGTAGATGTTCGAATTGGTGGCAGTCAGCACCTAATTCCCTGCATGAAGAAATCAGTCGTGGTAAAATTTTTGCAAGAGTTAACTTGAAACCTACAGAACAAGAATGCTCCCGGCTCTTTTCAGTCAAGCAAGCATCACTAGTAAGGGAACCGACCACGCAACCTTCCATGTAGGTTTTGCAAGTTTTAATAATGTAACGACCACGTCTGCAGAAGTGATCCTTTACAAAGTCTTCAAAATGCTGAATCAATAACATAAAGATCAGGAAAAAAACATCCCCAACCATGTGGAAGAAAATGTAATAGGATTGGTAAGAAATATGATAAGATTTTACTCCCCAAATAATGTGCAAAAAATGGAATACCAAGGATGATATGTAACTATTGGAAGTAGTCATCAACAATAATACCTAGAAGTATTTTAGATTCCCCGATGTAAACATTGCATTTGGGTTTCAAGGGAAGAAACAAGCACATTGCATATACATATATATTTTGAAGTCTATCATGTTCACATAGCAGGAAGAACTTAAACTCAATAACATGGATTCACATAGGTATTCAAAATTTTGTGATAAGATCAGGTACTTCGACAAATACCATCTTAATGAAAAAGAAATGAGTGCATTTTCATCTAATAATCCAATAACACTAGCAGTTCATTTTCAATTTTACCTGATATTCCATTAAAACTGACAAGCTATGTGTGTGTTCATGAGGTCACTTTCACCTAATAGTCCAATAAAACTGACTAGTTATTTCAATTAACATGTTTGCAAATGCTCTCATGTGGGTATTGGTGCAAATGTGAGTGTATTTTCATTTAATTCAATAAAACTGACAAGTTTTTTTCAATAAATGCATGTGTGTGTTGTCAGAAACAATCAAGGAAATGAAAAACAGGTAGAAAAGATATCACAACGACAATATAAACTGAAAAAAAAAGGAACTTTAACTTCCACCTATCTCATGCCACTTACCATGGGGGGCCTTCTCAAAAGGTACAGCATAGTTTTCAAGTTGAGTAGGTAGGTGTTTTCATTGTATGGTATTGCATTCTTCTCGCCTTCAACTGTTCCAATCTGCTTATCATAACCAGCTTCATTAAAGTATGGTTTATCATTGAGAACCAATCCCTGTAGTGAAACCAACACTTGGAGGATGCTAGAAGAAGATGGATCCCAGACTTCATTTCCCCTGCCTGTCCATGTATTTAGCAAGCTTAAGCACACCTTCCCATCCACATACAAATTTGGATTTATCCGCAAGCCACCAGAATGATAATATACTGACTGCAGAATCCATAAGAGTCAACAAAGAAAGGTATCGATTGTAGAAATCAACACAAGTGAAAAATGACTAAACAGGGTTAGTTTTCGATTAGTTTAGAGTGAGCAGCAGACAAAGAGACCTATAGTGAATGTTAGTATCTAAAAGGCTAAAACTATTAACTTGTGTATGAAAATAGAAGATAACAATAACATAGTTACCGGCGGGACTTGAGGGTAGTCTGGCGGAAGGTAAAAATCAAAGAAAAAGAGGCCATCATGATATGGCGTCCCACTTGCTCCAACTATTACTGCTCTTATTAAATCCATGTGGTCTTCAAATACTCGTACATAAATAGCGTCTGTAAACAAGAGCACAAGTAGAATTTATGTTTTCATCATGTCTGAATGTGAATACTGCCTATTCAGCCATATGCACTTACCAGGTAGGTTCTTTTCAAGAATACTCCATTCTTGCTGAACCTTTTTAACCCACTTCCTTCCACCATTACACTGTATTTTGATTGTTATAATTAATACAACCACAAAACTCAAATAAAAAGCAAAACCATAATAAAAATTTGACATCAAGAATTAAAAATGAAATAGACAATGGTAAATTAAAAGTACAGCACATATATGAAGAATGTATAACTGAGTTGTGTGAAAATTGTGCCTCAATGAATGAGCATAAAATTGAATAAATAATCAATTACCGCCTCAGCATCACCAAGATAATGATGATCTTGAGGATTTTCAGCAACATCGAAGTGCTTGAAAGTATATGCATCATCCATACTATTTGTTCCTCTGTCAATATTCTGTGTTGATGATGATTGGTTCAAATTGTCATCAACTTTCATTTCAGTCTCTTTTGTTGCTGCCTCATGATCATACTCTACTTCTGTACATAAATGTAGTGTTTGTGCAACAAGACCATCAGAACCTTTACTCTCAACCTCCTCATCTAATGTCATTTCAGAAGTAGCATGGTTTGCTTTATAATCTACTTCACTTTCTTTTATCTGATCTGAACCCGATACATCCAACTGTTTCTTAGCCTGATAAAGTAACCCAGTTGCGAACTTTGTAACATAATCAAAAGCAGCAAGAGACACTGCAAGTGGTCCACTTCGTCCACCAGTATTGTCTTCTTGTGATGTTGCAGTACTCTTTTCTTTTTGGACAGGGCTCTTGCTAGGATTCTGTGAATCAGTTTCCTAGAATTGAAGACATACATATTAAAAACATAAAACAGAAAGAAAAAAGAAGAATAATTATTAACAAGAATGAACTATCGAATCAACCTTGTCATTGCTATCAAGTACATCCACCTCATTTTCATCAACTGTTTCCCAACTAGCACCATCATCACTGACTTCATCATCATCTCGACCAACAACATAAATTTCTTGAGGTCCAACCTTAAAAAATAGAGGTTAAAGTCGATAAACAATATTATAAGAAAAACATTAGGAAACTCAGATTTAGATTTTATATTAATTCTATGAAGGCCTCAAACATTAAAACCAGTCCGGTTTTCTGATGCAGACAGTATACCTTTGAGATCGTCCCATCAGCCCATGTAACTTCAATGTCACCATCTTGGAGGCCAATTATATTTCCAACCCAAGATAGACTTGTAAAGATCTCACAAAACTCTTTATTTTGGACCTGATTCTCTTCATCAGTTAGGTCTTCTTTTCTTGATTCATCTACCAATACTTCCGTTTTAAGTTGGCTTACTTGTGCTGCAGTAGGAAATTCAGATTTTATTAAATCATTAGAAATGGTAGGAGTGGGCAAGCGTACAACAACATCGCCATAGCAGTAATCATAATCTGAATGTGGATCAAGTTCATATGCACTAACAACTTCCTCACAATCAAATTCCTTTAAGTCTTCTGGCCGGCACACGGATTTAAGCCATCTCACACATACAGTTCGCTCTTGAGAATTGACAGCTTTTACTACTCCAATACGATTAGATTCACAAGCACCATCTTCCTCATTGGATCCCTTTTCAATCACATACTGCTCAGGGAAAAATTCATTATCATTTGGAGTATGAATTGGAATTAGTGATGTGGATTTCAGCCCATATTCTTTAATTCCGTCTTGCCAAACAACATCAACTTTTGTAACAGTGTTTACAATGAAAAATGCTCTTTCAAAGTTCTCTTCTTTTTTTCGAGCTTTCTTCTCTCTCTTAAAAAAGACTTTTCGCAGCTTTTTACGGTATGTTGGCCAGCTTTCATGAGAAACCTCCTTTGAAACTGAAGAACTACTGCATAAGCAATTTTCAGGTATACCAGTTGACTCAGTGCCATTTGAATCACCCATAGATGTTCTAGAATTACTTATGTAATCATCACTTTGAGTATGACCACAAAATTCTTTAGAAGTTGAAGTACATTCAGAAGAACCTTTTGTAACTTGCCCAGGTGTAGATTGTTGATTGTCAACATCAGTAACCACCAGTTGCCCAGGTGTAGATTGTTGACCATCAACATCAGTAACTTCTAGTTCAATGGCAGTTGTGGATGCTCCATGATAAATGCAAGAGTTTATTTGATTATTCTTTACATGGCAATTGTAGTCGCCTATTGGTTCTTTCAATTTCTCTGTTGGAATACTATCAACAACAGATGATAGTTGTTGACAAGATGCAAGTAGACACCAATCAGCTAATTGCCAGTTTGTGTGTGTAAAGCAAGACAACAGAGTTAAGTTCTTTGGATTCTGCTCTTCAGCAGGAAGAGATGCTGAATTATTACCAATACCAAGATAAGCTGAAGCTATCCAATAGACGACCACTGAAGCTGTCTGAACTTTGATGACCGTGCCTTCAAGACGGTTAGCTTTCCATAAACCAGAAAGCCATCTAGAACTTTTGAAAACAGAGGAAGAAACAGCTCTAACCCTTTGTCCGGGATAGTATGGGCAATCTGCATCATCAACAATTGGCTTCAAAACAGGTTTGAGTCGCAGAGGGTCAGCTTTAACTACTTTACATACAGATCCATCATCAAACAGAACAGTGACATTATCTAACACTTCATCCACTCTGCCAAGCCAAGGGCCAAAAACTACAAAATCACCAACACTGAATTCCCTTATGCGTTTAAGATCTCTAGAGCAAACATTGTTTATCACCTCACCATTCATAGAAAGTAAATCAACTATAATATTGACATCAATAACAAGTCCTAGTTTTCCAGTTGGATCAATAGCAGAAGCAACAATATCACCATGTAAAAAGCTTCTGTCTACTACCGTGATATCATTAATATTTTCTGTTGTCTCAACCCCATCACTCCAAGTTATTCTAACTTGCCCATCTGGAAGAGTATTGATGTTATCATCACCGTAGTTGTTACTAGTACTATTATCGCCATTACTCCCAACATGGTCCGGATCAACCTTGTCTTCATCAATCTCGCTGCCGTCATCTGTGATGCTACCTTCTGAGTCTGAATCACCAGCCACTTCAACAACAATTCCAAGTAGACCTTCACGTTTACTGCATTTTACAACATCTTGTCTATAAACAAATATATCATTTGTATGAACAACAGTAAGTTCCCCAATTTTCTCTGGATTTTCACTCTCAGATTTACATTCAAAAACAGAATTTTTATCTTTCTCTAGCGCATCTGATTCATTACTTGATTTGATTGAAGGACTGAATCCTAATATTTCATCATTTGCATGGTGACTTTCCATTTAAAGTTAATAAAGCCTGTACAAACATGAAATATAATTGTCCGTGAATAATATAGATGAATCATTGCAAAGACAAGCAAACTCAATAAGTTATGAGATTGTCCAACAACATATTGAGTTCCTCATAGATGAAGAATTATTTATGAAAAATGATAGCCCTCAAAAAATAAGAAAGAAAAATAAATAGTCTCAAAAAATAACAAAGCAACTAAGAAACTAGATAAAAAGTCACAAAATAGTTAATCATATATCAATTTTTATCTCAAAAATTCCTAGAGATCCACAGTTAGGTGAGCAATATTTCTTTCTCTCTTGCCAAATTATTTAGAAATTAAACACTTTAGCATGATAATCAGGATCAAATTCCCCATGAAGAGCAAATCTAACACAATGCATTTAGTCAGAGAAAAAAACAGTGATATAGTAGGTCTCCTAGATAAGCTGTGGCAACTCTGCATAGAAACTTGGTAAGAGGAAACAAAAATGTAAAAAGAATGGTCAAGGCAAGAAAAAGAGAAATCATAAACAGAGCAAAAAACCATGGCATGCATGTAAAAGAGTAATAAGTTTGATCCTGACATGGAGCATTCCCTAATAACTGATTAAGGCATTCATCAATGTAGTGTCAAAATTTCCATGAGCCATCTCAAGTAGATTAAGAAGCCCTCTAAATTAATTAAAGTGTAGTAAATATGAACCACATCATGATTAATCAAAATCATGGATATCAAAATCGATATCAATATTGTGAACTGATGGTAAAAAAATCTAAATATCAGTCATATTAGATTAGTAGTACGTATGGTACTAAAATTGTTGGTGCAGCGCACCAAAATCGAACTTGAATTTTGATGTTGTCAAAATTCAAATTAAGTCTTGTTGTGATCTAATGAATTGACCAAGTGTGTAGGCTGTTTACTCAACCGGAAAGCCCTAGCCGTAACTAGATAGGAAAGTCTTAGCAGATCGTGAAAACTAGTCAACAAGTCCAGGTGGGTCGAGAGGACCCGACACCTAGCAATGGAAGTCTAGGTGGGTCGAGAAGACCTAGGTCTGCAGGACTTGCTATTGAGAGGAAGTCTTAGCAAGTTGATCCGATGTTAGGCAGTAAAGTCCAAAGGTTTGGAGGACAAGATGTTTGGTAGGTAGATTGAGGTAAGGTCATGTCCCGAGAAGGAACAACCCTAGGTCATTGATCCAACCGAAAAAACTGGGAGATTTCCAAGTTGAGATCAAGACATGTCTTACTCTCTTCTCTTACTCATGCATTATTTCATACTGTGCAAACTCTGTTTTGCAGGAATATTATTATTATATCAAACTAACTCTGTTTTACAGAAATTGAAGGGATCGGTCGACCGAACATTAAATAGCATTGATGACGCAAAAGATCAGATCTCAGCGAAGAAGGAATTTCCAATGATTGGTCGACCGATCATATCTTTAAGTATTGAACAATAAATGTATTAACAACACGAAGATCGGATCTCAGCAAAAAAGGAAGGTTGTATGATCAATCGATCAATAGGTAGATCAGTTGACCGAAAGTATCAATCGACCGAACGGTTGTTACGTTCGACCAAATGTTGCATATAAAAGTACATCTCGAGCTTCGAGCCAGCAAAACTTCTGCGCATCCTTTTAATCTTCTATTTGTTCGTCATCTGTTGCTGCGTGTGCAAGCCCGGCTTCTATTACGTCGAAAGACTCTCCGACGTTAGCGCTTGATCTTCTATCCTCATTGTTGGCATAATCTTTTATATTGCTTGCATTTTATAAAGAGAAAGTAGAGTTGTTACTATCTCTATTCTTTGTACGAATTACTTCTTTCCGGAGGTTATGGAAAGATAGGTTTTAGTGAATTGCCTAACGGTGCAGAGTAAGAGTCGACAGAGACTTCGAACTAAGTAACCAATTGTGTCCCTTGAGTATTGCTTTTGCTATCTTATTCCGCTGCTTACTCTGATCTCTATTTACTTCACGAGCAATATTCAACCCCTTCTATTGCTTTTCCGATCGTTCAATTGGTATCGAAGCCTTGGTAGAACAGTTTTTCAAGCAATTTTATAATCTTTTTCTTTAAAAAAGGTTTTCTTTTAATCTAAGTTATATTCTTTTTTTTCCTTTATCTCGCACAACTAATCTCAAGACAAGAGTCTTAGAAATTTTCATTAGTTACTTCCTTTTTGCGAGAATGTCAAACTACTATCAAAAGGGATACAACACTGTTCATTCTCTACTGATCAATAGAGAAAATTTCAACTACTGAAAGAGGAGAATGGAATGCTACCTCAAGTCTGATATCAAGCTCTGGTTCACAATTCTAAAGGGATACACACCACCCATGGAGAACGGGAAACCATTAGACATAGAAAAGTGGATCCCTAAATGGTGATGAAAGCACAAGTAAAATACAAAGTGGCTTAACCATGGAAGAGCTAAATCCCACACACGACTCAAAGACATCCTCAACCGTCTCCATCTAATCGGACATCAACTGGAAAACCGCGACACTATATTCTAAACGCCTTCCCTCGAAACTCATTGTGGGCATCTATGGTAGATATCTACAAAGTTTCAAGGACCTTTTAATTATTAAATTAGACGAACTTTTTTGCGGATTAGAATTACATGAACAGACTAACTTGAGCCAAGTTGAGAAAGGAATTGCATTGTATGTAGTACCAAGTAATAAGATGAAGTCATGAACAAAGCTTCAACCCGAGAGTGAGTAAGAGTCAGACTCGACAAATAAAGAGAAGATGTTCAACAAGAAGAAATTCAAAAGGAGTACAAAGAAGATGGCACCCAACTCAAATCAAACCAAATCGAAAATGACTTGGTATGGGTGCAACAAAAAGGGACACTTCAAACACGAGTGCCCAAATCGAAAGGAGAAGTCCAAATCCACAAGAAGAAAGCAAGCTCTCCAAGCGACTTGGCGCTAGTCATCTTCGTCTGACACGAAAAAACCGAAGCACTCTTGCCACCTTGCACTTATAGCAAGGAACGAAGAGTCCGAGTCCGACAACGTCAAAAAGAAGCTACAGATCCACATCCGTTTTCTAAGGTCCCGATATGGAACCCAAAGCTTTAGACAAATAGATTTTGGACAGTGCATGCTCCTATGACAGGAGATCGATGTAAATTTACAAATATCAAGTTTAAAAATCTAGGATCAATTGCCTTCAGAAACAACGGCAACAGATAAAATTCAATTATTTGTTGAACACTTTCATTATAACCTACTTAGTATCAGTCAACTATGCGATGTTGGCTTTACAATTAAATTTTTATCTTCTGAATGTTTAATAAGCTACACTGAATCAACCAAAATACTACTAAAAGAACTTAGAGAAAATAATATTTACTCAATAAATATATCAAAACCTTCACACAAGTGTCTTTTGACATAATAAGAAGAAACATAGTTGTTGTATAGGAGACTAGCTCAGACCCATATTAGAAACATAATAAAATAAACAAAAATTAATTAGTAAGAGGTCTAC
>JBBPFP010000002.1:4802287-4813770 GCA_037974795.1 Kaempferia galanga
CTTCCACATTTATATACTTGGCCACTTCTCCTAATAATTTATCAAAATTTTCAAAAGGATTGCAGACCAAAGCCCTGAAGAAATCCCCCTTCTAGAGATCGTTGATGAAAGCACTCATCAAGATTTCAGCACTAGTGGTGGGTAATTCTTTCACTGCTTGATTCAAATGCTTGACATAAGATCTCAAGGTTTCACGAGGTCCATGCTTGAGGGCGAACACTGACTGGTTTGTCTTTTGTTACTTCTTGCTGCTATCATAGTGTTGTATGAAAGCATCTAAAAAGCCCTTTAAGCAAGTGATGGATCCCACAGATAAGCAATCAAACCACCCTTGTATGGATCCTGAAAGAGCGTTCAGAAAAGCTTGACATCGGATAGTATCAATATACTGATATAGAAGAGCGACATTCTTGAATCTTCAAACGTGTTCATCAGGATGTGTGCTACCATTATACTCTCCGATAAATAGTTTTGTTATAATTTCTTCATAATTTTTCTGGCAAAATTTCTCGAGAGAAAAGGACATTGAGTTCGTCAGCGACTTCTCGCTCAACCAATATTTTTGGAGTCTTGACTTATTTTAAATTCAAAACCTCTATAAAAAATTTATGGCTTTTCAAATTTGAAACTAAAATTTGGCAACAAACTGAATTGAAAATCACTTTGCGACCATTATGCGCCAACATAATGTTAAGTTTACAAGTTGTAAACGAATGTGTAAATCAACTTGTGCCCAATAAATTTATGATTTTAACATTGTAGACTTAGAAGCTCCTATTAAAGCTCATGTTAAAGCTAAGAATCTAAAAAACTCTAGCCTCTCAAATATAGTCATAAGTTGATTCACAGATTAATTTGCAAATCTCTTGATAGTCATTGGCTAGTTTGAAGGTGCAAAATGGTTGTAAAATCATCTTCCACCGTATAAATTATTTTTAAAAGTTTTTTGAGTCATAAACTCATGTTACAACTTACAACTTTATTAAAATTAGAAATCTTAAATTTTGGACACAAGCCAATTAGATCGTCATAATTCTATTCTGACTTAATGCCCAATTCCAAAGTACATTTTGTAATACGTAGACGATTAATATTTATTCCAATTAAGTGATATATAACAAACATACATATCAAATAAAATGTATAAAATAAAAATTACTTAATAATAATAAAAACAAAACAAAATTTTATTTAAATAATAATAAAACTTATTTAAATAATAACGATAGAAGAATTCGCACGGGTTTATGATTTCAAAAATAATAGAAACCTTGGATTTATGGGGCAGAAGTAGCCTGTGCCTTGAAACAAGGCATCCTCAATCAGGAGAAAATTTAATTAAAATAGTAATTTTTTAGTACATATGAATATAGATCATGTAATATAATAGAGAACCGAACACAATAATAGAGAATTCATATAATTTATCCCACGTAATGGGATAAAAACTTTTTTAATTCCCAACTTTAACACAACATTTAATATAAGTTTGTGACTTCAAAAATGTTACATCGTGCACAAATACTGGAGCCTATCAGCTCTCCCTATGCACAAAAATGTTACCTTGTGCCGATTCTCCATCAAGCTCCCATCTACAAGTACTCCACGACCCAACGTTGCTGATTCCATCAGCTCTCCCTATCAAACCCTGTGCTGTTCTTCCTTGCATCTCTCCCTCTGCTTCTCTGCTTCCAAAGATTTTTCACCTGTGGAAGCTTGTTGATAGCATGAAGATAGAGAGGTGAAGGGTAAAGCTCATATCAAAGTTCAGTTTCAAGGAAGGAGTCCATCAATCTTAGTGGATGACACTGTGAAGTGCCCGACAATTAGTCTTTAATTTGGTCATTATCATTCACTCATCCGTGTGGCTCGTGTGTGAGATTAAAAGAAAAACATATACGGTAAAATTAGAAACAGGAAAGATCCATCTAGATCTGAATTGATTATTGAAGACAACAGGTATGACTGCTCTCTAGCTCGATCTCTCTCTTCATTGAGATCATCTATACAAAAGGCCGTATCAGTAGTTTTGCATCTGCCAATATTTTTTTAAAAGTTATATTTTAAAAGGAAATTTCATTTATCACTCCTATTTTATCTCCAATCTTTTTACAAAAAATGCATTTCAAATTTTTATATTGATAGAGTTTATTGCATTTTAAGGTATTATGTCAAGATTTAATAATAAATGAAAAATAAATTCAGCACAGATAGAATTGATAGAAGTTTAAATTGATTACTGAAAGGTAAAAATAAATTTATTAAAAGTGATTAAGGTTGAGAGGCATATGATTGCGAATTAACCCTCATTTAAAGTATTCATCATGAGTAAACTAAGTAATCTTATGGCATGGAGTCAACTTAGCAGAGTTGATCATGACTCATGCTCAACCCCTATAGAGTACTAGTAGACCAACAAAAGTCAAGTTCGATTATTAATAATTGAGTTCTAGTTAGGTTCAGACATTTGTATTACTTGGACAAAATGGTTTGAGACCTAGTTCAGGTTTACTTTTCCGCAAGGACTAGTGTGTTTCAGGTTGAAATGTCAAACAGCTAACTTGAAGCAATGTAACAGAAGGGAATAAAATATACAATAATAAGCCCATTTTGGATGGCAAGAACCAAGCACCATGATGAGTTTATACTATTTGAAGGAGTTATATAACCCTTTGGCAATTTTGACTATACTGATCAACCAATAGTTTAGGGAGGGAAACAACACTATCAACAGGGAACTTGAGTTGAAAAATTCAGTAGATTGATATGTTTGAAATAACTAATCTGTGATCCAAGACTTACAACAGCATCCAAATTGGAGTTGCAAAATGGAAAGAACATAGATAAAATATTGAAGAAAAGAATCAAGAGTATGTACTGAACAAAAGCAACCTCAGTAAATTAATAATAATGTTTCTCAAGTGGATAGCACCTCAGGTAAGCTGTCAAATCATGGAAATGTGAGAACCTTCAGCAAAACTAAAAAACAAGTAAACCATAAACGAGCACAATGGAAAAAATTACTTGGCCTGAGTCAAGAGAATGCCTACAGAGATTGAACATGTCTCATTAACATCATTGAACTAAGAGAACTTAAAGAATTAGCAGTAGAATGCCACAATGAATTGCTGAGTGAACGTATCAATCAGATAAGTACAGAAACATTGCTAAAGAATTAGCAGTAGAATGCCACATTGAATTGCTCAGTGCACGTATCAATCAGATAAGTACAGAAACATTGCTAAATGAACATTCTCAGTAGCAAACATCTAGAAAAATCTATGGAGGACAAGAAATTTACTGCTAGAAGTTAAATAGCAACCAAATAATTACATTATCAGGAACACCATGTCTCTACATTATTTTTCAAGAGCGAGAACAGGCAAAGCGATGGAATGAGAAAGATGAAGACTAAAAGTACATAACAACTCATCTGGTTTTCACAAGTTTTCCAATTGGATGGAGCTTTTGAGCGGCACGTACTCACCGAGATACTCGCCCAAGTGGTCATACAGGGCACTCTTGTCGATCTGCTGGTGATGGTAACTCTTGCAGACATAGTAGAAGACGCTCTGCACGAGCAGGCCGACCAGGTTTACAACAACAAGCACGGCCACAAGGGCGCCGCCGATAAGAACCTTGGTGGCGACGCTGGTGACGCCAAGGCTGCCCTCCTCGCGGGGGCCCTTCACAACGACAGCGCGGAAGATAATTCCGATCAGACCGCACGCAGTGAGGTAGGCTAGGACGAGGACGGCCGCCATGCGGACACGGCCGCGGAGGAGGTCGCGGCTCTTGGCCATGGCCGCGAGGCCGTAGAGGGGCTCGAGGACGGAGACGACGCTGGCGAGGTGCCACAGTGCGGAGATGTAGACGTGGGCGGCGAGGAATACGAGGAGGACGAGGGCGATGAGGATGATAACAAGGGGGGAGGAGGGGGCGAGGAGAATGGGGAGGAGGGCGAGGACGAGGGCGAGATTGTAGACGAGCATGAGGAGGGCGACCCATAGGAAGGTGCGGAAGAGGCGAGGGAAGATGGGGCGGACGGCGGAGAGGGAGGAGGCGAAGGAGACGGGCTTGGCAGCGTAGAGGGAGGCGACGGTGAAGACGACTGCGGCGGTGGAGAGCAGGGAGAAGGTGAAGAGGAAGATGAGATAGAGGAAGAGGTAGAGGAGGAGGAGGATCCAGTCGGCGGCGGCGGCGGAGGAGGGGTTGTGGCGGAGGTGGAGGAGTAGGGGGTGGGTGAAGAGGGAGTGCGCGAGGACCGCGAAGGAGAAGGGGAAGAAGAGGGCAAGGGTGAGGGCGGCGAAGGTGCGCGGGGCGGCGCGCGGTATTGCCACCGATTCCCGGAGCACGTCCGCCGCCGACAAGGATTGCAGCTCTTCCAGCTGTAGATCCATCAGTAGCTTCTTTTACCACTTCGCCCCTTTCCTTCCTCGTCTGGTTGCTTTATCTTCGGGTTGTCCTAAAAATGGGCCTTCGTGGGCTGGTAATCCTGACTTAGTAACACCTTCGCAAGTAAGAAATAAATTGAGAATAATATATCTTTTTTATTTTGTATTTATTTTTTGAGAAACCGACAGAATCATATGAGTTTTTTAGGTACTCAATCAAGAATAAAATTATTAGTAAACATCTCTCAATTCATTCGTCTTTTACAAAAAATAATCATAAATAATTATAAGTGTGACCCCTAACAATAATAAGTTATAAAGATATTTTAAAATAATACTTATGAAAGAAAAATAGTGAAACTATTGGGAACATTAATTAATTAATTAAAGAAGGGACTAAAAACTAAATTTTTTTTCTCTTACGCAAAACGCAATAGGCCCATGATTCAGGGGTTCAGCCCATTAAGGCCGTTCCTGTACGATGATCCCATCTCTCACGCGCTGCCACCTCATCACTTCCCACGATCTGTTTTTTCTTCCATAAATTCTTTATCAACCCTAGCGACGCGTTCGCTGGCGGGCTCCGCGTTACGATAACGGATACAGTGTCCGGGTCCCATTCCTAGTCTTCCAATGAGAATTCATCGCGTAACTTTCAAGAGTGCAATTATGTGCGTTGGCGTATGGCTCCTTTTTCCTCTCCCAGCGCCGCGTCGGATCCAATCCTCGCTGGTAATAAAACCCTAGCGCTCAGATCTCTCTCCGTGGCCGAATCGATCCAGTTCCGCTTGCCATCTCATTCTCGCCCTCTCCACCTCCTCCTCCTCCCGTGTCCTACGCCGCTGCTTCCACTTGTGGCGAAATCGGATGGGTTCCCACAAGGAGAAGACCGCCACCGCAAAATTGTCGCCGGAAGTCCCCTCCAAGGGCCCACTAGAACCGCAACCGACGCCGTTGACCGCCGTCCACCCCATGCACGCCTTCTACGGGCACGGAGTTCCGGCCGTGATGCCCCAGGCCTTCTATTCCTCTTCCCCGATCGCCGCGGGGCAGCCGATGGTCTGGGGACCTCAGGTTTGTAAAATTCCTCCTGGTGGGGTTGGAAAAAGCTTGCATCGGAGTTAAAAACTGGATCTTTTCACCCCCTTTTGGTTTCTGTTGATGGATTTTTCGTAATTGAATCTACCAGCAAGTGATTCCGCCGCCCTTTGGAAGCCCGATCCCTTACGCTTCGTTCTACCCCCACGGAGGATTTTATGCTCAACCGCAGATGAACGTGGTAGATAAATATTATATTCATCCTTTTAGTTTTCCTTTGCTTCAATTTTTTTTTAAGCTTCAATTTGGGGTTTTGATTGGAGACAAATAATGTTTGTGAGTGCGTAATTGCCTAGGGCATGACTTACCGTACGACTGAAACTGAAGGGAGACCCTTGGAGCAGAAGGAGCAGCGTCCAGCGAGCAAGGAAGCTTCTGGAGGGGAATCTCGAAGGAAAAAAGAGCATAACGGTAAAGGAGCCTCCAGTGTTGGGGAGGATGCCTCGCACAGGTTAGCTTTGCGTTATGGATAACTGGAAGTTGTTGGTTCTTGTTGAGTTTTCCGTTGATATTGTTCTTCTGCAGTGATCATACTGAAACAGAAGGGTCGTCTGATACTGTAGGAGACGATGGCCAACCAAAGGTAAGCAGGGACATTTTTCCCTTGCTTCTCAGGTTTTGTTAGGTGACTTGTTGCAGTTCTGCCTGCCATTTGCACTTCTTTGGAAGCCTTAAGAAAAATGAAATACTTCAATTTATGATTAGATGATTGGGCAATTTTTTCTATTTCTTTTTGGCATTCGTCTGTGCCTCATCTACCTGTGTTATTGAAACCGTTGTATTTTGGGACCAGTTTTGATGCTGTTACTGCTCAGGCTCTTGTCTGTTAAAAACCACAAAAATATCTTTTCAAATTTAATTAACACAGTATGCATGGTTATTTAGGTACATTACTCGGCTGGAAAGAGAGATCATGAAATTGTAGTTGCAAAAGGTGAATCTTTTATATGAAAAATGATTAATCTCTTAGTTAATTTGAAATTTTCTTGTCATATTCATTCTACGATTTTTGCTCAGGAGGAACCTCTCGTTCCCTTAGCAATGACGAACATAATGGCGCTAGCGGTCCATCATCTTATAGTGGAAGGGTGCGAACTGCCAAAAAACTACAAGTCTCTGCCCCAGGAAGAGCAGCACTTCCTGGTTCTCAAAATAATATGAATACTGAGATGGACTTGTTGGGTTCTTCCCTTGCCGGATCTGTCCCCATGTATGCTAGACCTAATGGGACAAATTCAGGAGCAATAATGGTACGATGTCAGAAGGACATGCATGATGAGTCATGATCTAAGTTTTTTTCTTTTCCTTTTAAAATATAACAATCCAGCCTTATCCCACTAGGTGGGGCTGGCTATTTCTTTTCTTTTTAAAATAATAATATTAATAATTTTACAGGATGAACGTGATCAGAGGAGGGAGAAACGAAAACAATCTAACAGAGAATCAGCTAGAAGATCAAGGATGAGGAAGCAGGTTTTTTTTTTTTTTAATTTTAGATTACTGAAATGTTGGCTTTGTTACGGCGTAAGGCATTTCTCAGTTTTCTTCTTTCTAGTTCATTTTCTTCCCCTTATCAGTTATTTGAAATGTCAGGGTTCATAAAAATCTCTACCCTGTTATATCTTACTTTAAATTTGTGCTAAAAGGGAATGGAGGTTTGTAAAATTGACTTGCTTAGCAAATCAGAAATTAGCACTGATGTCCAATTAACTAGCCTTTTTTTAGTTATTGTTAAGTTTGAAAATATAACATGATGTATCACTTAATTTGATATTATGTGCATAATTTGACTTGAAAATGCAATGGTCTGGATTGCTTTAATGTGCTCTCAGCAGCTAAGGTGATGATCAACCTATCATGGAGATTCAAATAATAACCTGCACACATTAGTAAATGGCAATGCGATAAACATCAGCACAGTATCTGTTGTTTACAGCTTTATTGATGCATCTCTTCTCACATCTTTCATTCAGATGTGGTGGTTGTTTTGATATGTCGGTCTTGTATTTTCAAACTTATTTATAGGTGACACCAGCTAATCGCAGTTCCAGACAAACTATGGGGTCTTTTCTAATTTTCTTGTTCTAGAACTGTCTATGAAACTACCTTTCATTTGTTATACACCTGGCATTTATTTTATATAAATGCTATGGAACGTGTACGACTTTCTCTGTTCACAGTTTCTTTTACAATATGAGAGATTATTTTTATACGTGTAGAAACTAAAATTCCATATACAAACTTTATATTTTTGAACTAGATATTATAATCATCATGTTGTGTTTATTTCAACTATTTGGGATTAGCTACATGAGGCTTACCCCTACATTGATCTTACTATATCACTAATAATATTCATACAAGATTAAGTCAATAATTTCAGAACTTAATCTTTTACATTACAAATTGAAGAAAATTAAGGTATTATTTGTGCTATATGAACTGTTCAGATATGGGACTATGCATGGGAAATTAACTAGCATACAGGTGACCTTATATGCTTAAATCATAAATTGATTTCTGGTCTTAAACCTACATTCTGATTCGGTTCATTGATCCGTTCGTATAGAGTGCAGCTGTGAATTTGCAATCAACTACAATGCCTGGTAGTAGTAGTACATATCATTTGGAACTTGCATTTTTGTTGGAAAAGAATCTACCTAAATGACCTTGTTAGTTTATTATTAACCGATGTTATTTGGTATTCTATTTGTGATTTTCTTCTATCCTATCACTTGTGCTAAAAGGGGAAAAAATTCATATGAACATGCATGACAAACTATTCTTTCCAAGTGTTAAAGGGTTAAGACATATGGTATATAAGACCAAAAAAAAAAAAAAAAAAGTAGCTAAAACATAATCAATCCAACATAAGAATGGAAATGCATGTGTGAAGTTACAACGAGAAAAAAAAAATGAAAAGCTAGGGAAAATGAGGTGAAATCCTGGCTTACGCTCACCCCACACACTCTCATAGCCCGTCTCCAAGTTATGTGAAGAGATGCAAATCATAGGTCAGGTTGGAGGGGTGTTTCCCCGAGAGCATGCGGCTGCCTGGAACAAAGATGGCCATCAAATGTCTAGGGATAATGGAGAGAATGGAAAATATTGGCCGCATTGGCTATTCCAACTAGCTGCTACATTTGGCTTCTTTGGTTGCAAATTTGTTCCATGACAACAATCACTCATTTTCAGGCTCTGATTATGTTCTATTCTTCTTTCAAAGTATCATTAACAACAGGATATTGCTTACAATTTTCCACTCACCTATTTGGTAACGCAAATTTTTCATCTTCTAGGATTTCATTAGCATGCATAGTGGTATGCTTAACATTTTAAGTAGAAAAAATTGCATACACTTGTTTTTCTTGTCTTGTTTTTATGTTTAATATTCAGCTGGAGTAGTTTTATTGAAAAATATCAGCAACCAAATTGAGAGTACTTTTTTTGTCTGTTTTTTACCAGCAAGAATGTGAAGAATTGGAAAGGAAAGTGACCGATTTGAGCAATGAAAACAGTGCCCTGAGATTAGAACTTCAAAATCTCAAGAAATTGTGCGAGGGAATGGAAACTGAGAACAGAACTATCATGGTCAGTTTCTTTTCTTATTTATATCCTATTGGAGGGTACACGCATCTCCTGAAATTCTGTACCTATTTCTCGGAACAGGAGGATCTAAAACAATCTAGGGGATCTGGGACTTTGTCCAAGCTTAGCATCAGCATGAACTGACCAAAATTGCAAGCAGGTGAGGTGTAAGTTAACTTTTCTGAAACCGAATCAAATTCTTATTGATCTAATGGTACTATTGGGTACCTTATTTCTTCGTCCAATCCACCGGCGTTGGACTCTTGACTCATTTTTTGTTGATCAAGAGGGTCTTTCGTATATCTGGCTATGTATGTTGGGAAATCAAGTGGCACACTTTAACATTTTCACTGAAAGAGTTGCCTTTGATTTTTCTTTTCTTTCTTTTCTTTTTTGTGTGCCAAGCTGTCTTAGATGTGTGGAACTTCATTCCGCGTGAAAAATTCAGTGGGAAGTGTGCGTTAGAATTCTAATTTTACTTAAATTCCTCGTGTAATATGACTGTTGGAATATAATTCTCGATATAAAATGGTTGATGGTTCTACCCTATTTGTTTATGTATTGTGTGATTATATTCAGAGGAAGCAATGTCTTCTATGAACATGAGACTGAATCCTGAACCCCAATTGCCTTTTTGAATTAGAAAAACTAAGAGTCTTAAAGTGATGTGTAGCGTTTGAAAGAGAACAGGGGTTGTAATTCTATAACAACTTAAATTTTGTTCTTTTTTGCTTGGGCCAACGCAGTGCTGGCAGCCATGGAAGTTTGTCTGCATCGATTCTAACTTAGCTGTCACTTGTGTAGAAAAGAGAGGACGGAGAAGATGACCTAATCTGATGGTGTCCCATTTTTTCTACTTAGTTTGAAAAACTGCCCAAATGATAACTATGCTTACTATAATTAATTTGCAAATCATATGTTATATTTGTACCATTAAAAATGCATCAACGTTTGGATTAGGAAAGCATTAATAAAGAGGCAAATTATGTACATCGAATGACTACTTTCTAATCATTTGTTAATCGTTCTTCTCCATCACTATCTCTTAACTAATACAATTAATTGGGTTGGGACAAGATGTTTATCTAATACAATTAAATGGAGCTAGACGCTACTTGAAATCATATTCTTGTAAATCTTTAGTTAATTCGAAGAACGTAGGATGGTCTTCGCTACATAACCAAATGGCAGAATATTTCTCTGTAACACAAACACACAAAGAATGACAAGAGCACTTAAAAAAAAAGAGTAATTTAAAAAAAATCCAAACAACTCTTGTAATATTTTTCAACAAAATATTCTTTTACAGCAATGTTGTTGCATTGTGATGCATTTGGGATAAAAAAAACAAAATACGATAATGCTCACTCGGTGTGTTCCATTAAAAAAATTTATTTATTAATTCACTAAAACTAAAATTCATTCAATACACACAATATTAATTAAAAAATAAATTTAAACAACTTATTAAACTACACAAAGGTTGAAATATGTTCAGTTTGTTAATGTTTTATGAATAATATTCATAAATAATATTTGTGAATTATGTTCATTAATAAAATTCTTATAAATATGATAAATAAATAATGTTTGTAAACCATATTTATTAATAAAACTCTTATCAACATGTTAAATAAACTAAAATTTTTTTTAAAATAAACAAACAAATTTAAATTATCAAGTTTAATTACCAAACATATAAAGTAAAAGTTTCAAACAAATTTAAATTGAGAGCTCGATATATAATATCTAAATCAACCAAACTCAAGCCAAGTTTTAATTGGAGCTCGATAACATCTAAACGAAACAAGCTTAAGTCAAGCTCCAGCTCATTAAAAATAAACCAAGCTAATGTTGAACAATCATTTTAAAGACTCAGCTCATTTTAGACTCGTATAACTTAATTACCTTATCAAATAAGTGTGAATACCCTAAATGTTAATTAATTTAATTTATTTACACTTCTAAATTCAATAAATAGATATCTAAAAAATTGAGAAAGTAATTGAGAAAGTAGCCTGGGCACTATTGTCCAAGCCGGTGAGAATAGCATTTGTTAGTATATAATAAATTATTATATAAAGGTATATTAGTCTTTTTTGTTATTTCTTTATTGTATATTTATATCTCTTTTTCCTTTGTAAACATAATTTTCCAATATACAATTTTCTAGCCTCATTTTGCGGCTACATCTTCTTTACGGCTACATCTTCTTCATTTTTTGTGTATTATCTTTTGCACTCTATTTGCATTGTTTGCATTGTTCACATGGTATCAGAGCTAATCCATCTCCTCGTCTCCTCTCTTGGTGAACTATGGAATAATTTTATTTTCATAATTCTTTGAGACGGCTGTAGAAGAATTGTATTTTCTTGAGTTTCAATCGTTGAATTTCCTTGAAAA
>JBBPFP010000002.1:4813870-4825205 GCA_037974795.1 Kaempferia galanga
CTAGTTAATTATCACATAATTGACTCCAGGACTCCTACTAACACTTATCACATATGCTGATGTGCCATCCTGGGCACCCAGACCGATTTGGCTGCCCCCATGTGGATGATCTTATCCTCGTCTGTAACAGTTCTACGAAGTTGCGCAGATAAAGTTTTATCTGCTTCCGGGTGCCCGGATCATGCTGACATGGATCCCACTGTAATGGCTATTCGACGAAGGCCACCCAGGCACCCTGGGTAGTCCAGGTGCCCCGGGTTTTATGAAGTTAACCTCGTGTTGACTTCTTCTGTCTTCGGTTCCGGTCAGTTGGGTGATCTCGGACATCCGGAATAGGGCTTACTATAACCCATTTTCCATCCTTTACCTCGAGTAGACTCCCTTCCGGCTTCTCGTCCCTCAGATTGCCGTGAACATCCTTCTCGTTCCGCTGGTGTACTGTTCCGCAACTTTTCGTCCCTCGGATGCGCGAGCCCGTCGACTTGATTCTGCGCCAACCTTTTCGTTCGACGCATCTTCCGCTCGACTTTCTGTATTCCACATTTAGACATATGGTTAAACCACATAGGACCTAATTTAATTTAGACTTGATCACATTAAAATTATTTGGGACACCAACAATTAGACCCATCATAATACCAAAATTAAGTTCCGAACATGTTAGATAATTAAGATAAAATTAGGTTTATAAAAAAAAAAAAAGAACAGTATAATGCATGAAGTTATTGTCAAGTTTAGGAAAGGGTTAGATCATATTTACTTTGCATTTTGTAAGATGTTATTTTCATGATTTGAATTAGTCAACTTAAATTCACATGACAACAACCTTCTTACGGTCATGTTGAGTTAAATTACAAAATTTTCACATTATTTTGAATAGAATTCTCAAGTTCCTATACCTACTTGAAATGTTAGAAATATCTCTTAAAATGTTTGATTTGCTCCTATTAATAACAAATGTAAATCTTATCATGAAGAACAAGGATCTCCATAATACCTAAGAAATTTATCAATAAAATTTTAAGTGGAACCTAAGACTAGACAAGTGAATCTCCTAATGATTAAGGTAGACCTAAGGTTAGATGATAAAATAAAAATCTTTATGAGTTAATATTATTGATATAAATTCTAATGGCTAGATTTCTCGACAAATAAAGTACTAGTGAACAAGGTTGATCAGTAAAAAACGAATAAAGAAGTCTGAGAGATGATATTTTAACTCGGGAAATGATATCGGCAGCGAATTCGCTCCGTGTAACTCGGGAAGTCTATTGATTGATTAGCTATTCACCCTAAATTGACAAAAAAAAAAAAAGAATGGCCAAAGAAAATAAATTGAAGTTGAAACACTAGAATTAATTAAAGTCTTTGTTTAATTTTTAAAATATTGTTTATTTTTCTTTTTTTTTAAATAGAACAAATTATTCCGGTTCTTTGAATTTCATTCAAATGAATAACTTAAATATAAATAAAAAATATACATTATTTATTTATTTATTATTTTTGTGGTTATTACTTATTTAAAGAGATCCGATTTTCCAATAACTTAAATCAATTCTTTTTTTCTATTTCTGTTCCGATCGAACCTCTATAAATACAGGGACAGAATAAGATCGACATCGTTCTTTTTTTCCTGCCTTCTAAATCGGAACCCTAACCTGAAAGCCCATGGAGTTCCTCCCATCGATGGAGGAGCAGCAGCTGCTGGTCTCGTCCTTCCTCCAGGTCGTCGTCGGCCAGACCAACGTCATCGCCACCCAATTCCTCCAGGTACGACCCCTTTCTGCATAATTCGTCACTCGGAGCCCCGATCTGTTCCTAACGCGATAGATGGATTGCGCAGGCAACAAGATGGAATCTTCACGACGCTATTCGACTCTTCGCTCATGTCAAAGATGGCGGTGGGGTATCATCGCCTTCCATACCTCTGCCGATCAATGGAAATCTTAGGTGAGCTTGGTCGGCACGCTGCCCATCAAATTTAGTTTAGTTTTCGGGTGGATTTTCTAAAATTGTGATCTGAAAATTGGCTTCTTTCACTTGTTCACGGTCTCATTAGATAATAAAGAAAGACAAGTTTGACCTTTTAAGCTCAATAAAAAATCTTATGTTATATCGAAGAGATATCTACTTCTCTTGTCAACCGAGAGCCAATTTGTAGCTTTAGAAAGGACATTCAAATCTAACAAATTGTTTGGCCTAAGAAATGTCAAAACTTTGATTAGATTGTAACAAGATAAGGATTATTAGGATCAAAAAGGGATATTGGCCAGTAACATAGGTTTGTTGGTAAGACTGTGTTATATGTAACATTTTTAATCTCGCCTTTTTCCTCCATTATACTTCAGGCTTCAATCAGGTCAAATGCTTGCATCCTGCAATTCTGATTTAGTAACAAGACGAGCTGCATGGGAGTCAAAAGAAAGTGTACCTTCAACAGCAAATGCTTCCCATGATAAGCTTTCTTCACTGCCATTTGACTTGATACGCCAAGGAATTTCGGACCAGGTGGCTATACTATAAGTTCTTGCTTTCTCAGTAATGCCACTTGGATATTTATTTGCTAAATTTTTCCTGCAGTTTTAGGGAAAATATGGAAAATGAATTAGTTATTTACAAATTGTAACTGATTCAATTTAGGAAATGTGTGTATATCTATGAGTATGACTTATGATGTAGTATGCTTAGTCATCTGATACCTAGTTTGGTGTATTTTTTGTGTGTCGTTTGGGAACCCTTCATTTACCAGGCCTGTCAATATGAGAACAGTTTTGTTTGGCATTTAATGTTGGTAATATATCAAATACTATATGCAAAACATTGTTTGTTTACATTAGTGTGATGGATTACAGTAACAAGAAATGTTGAGTTTTGACTTTTTGAGAGTCGCAACTTATATTTTGTTTCATCAATGATTGGGCTTTATGTAGGAGTTTCGATCAAATGATAACTGTTCATGCAAGTTTTTTTTTTCTCTCCTATTGATTATGACTCCAGCTCTAATTGATTCAGCTCATACATTGCAACTACCTAATAGCTGCAAAATTGTAACGCCTTTTCCCAATATACTTGCAAATTTTTGAGATTGTTACCTCTTTTACACTAACTTTGTGTCGCGGGAGGAAAATTACATAATAATCTAAAATGCTAATCCTTGTAATTGTCAATGAATGAAATTTGTCTGGAGCTCTAGCTATTATCTTTCCTGTATATGATTAAGTCAGATCTCCATTATTGACATTATTTCTTTTGTAGGGTTTTCTTCTTGGTCCAAAGGCAAATCATTCTTTTCTTTGTCAAAAACGTCGAAGACCTTTTGATTCTACATTGCTGAACTTACAAGGTAATTCAAGCTCTGTTGCTTGCTATATAAAACATCTCTGATCAAATTAAACAAATTCGTTGCTTAATGAAATTCTCATCTTTTTGTTATTGATGACAACTACTGAAATTTCATCATCAATCTGTACAAGTCATATAGATATTAAGGATTTTCTGGATTAGCTATATCTTCAAACTAACAATTATCAGATTTGACCGCTAACAATAAACATTATAAGTTTGGATTCCTGGTTATCAGGTTTATCTGTATTCACCTTGCCTTCATTGTTTATCCCTAATAGATCCATCAAAAAGGCAACGCCAACTTGACGATGAACCTAACCTAGACAAAAATGGTGGAACCTTCTCAAGTGGTTATCCTATTCTTCCAGAAGAACCACAGGCTACTGAAGAAGTTTGTAGGATACGGATTCGTCTCCCAGATGACGGACATTTTATTCAGCGAGACTTTCTCCGAGCTGACTCAACAAAGGTAGTACTTTTTCTATCAAAGTCACTTTCTTTCCGATCTCTTCATTTCATGCCCCTTTCATGAATTTCGTCATCGGCCATGCAGCTTCTGTGGTCTTTCTGTTCTTTGCATCTAGAGGATGGGCAGAAGCGAGGTTTCCACTTCACTCAAGTCATTCCCGGTGCATCGAAAACCCTGACATACCATAGCAACCTAACTTTTGAAGAAGCCGGATTATCAAATTGGCTGATCACATTGGTTTGGGATTGAATATGGTAAGTTTGCTGATGATTCAGGATCCAAATTTGCAGCAAGGAAGGTTTCTGTGATGCCTGCCATGCTTACTTGAATAACCTTGTGCATAACCACCAAGAAATACCATTACATTTTCATTCTCGACACAAGTGCACATTGAAGAACTCAGGCGTGACCGCAAACTGTAGCCACGGCCGAATCCAGACCTAACTAGCTCGACTATGTTTGGGCAAGGGGCTTTCAAATTATGGAATGACATGGAATGAATTGAAGTTATGATTCATAGTTTTTTATGTTCATTCCCTGTTCTTTATTTCTTCAATAATCATGCATGGAGAAGATATTCTTTGTTCCATACCTTGTTGATATCATAAGTTTAATAGAAAAGATGTTCTTGTTCCAAAGTATTTAAAATTTTAAATAATTAAATTTAATATTAAAAATATTTTATTTTATATTTTAGTACTTCAATAATAACACCTCCAAAAGAATTTTAAAATCATTAATTACTATGCACCAATAATTTAATTGATTAATTTTTTTATCATTCACTATTTACTATCTCCCATTTAAAGTATAATTATAAGTTAATTGTTTAAACTTTTATATCAATAATTATTTCTTATGTGCTAGATAATTTATTTTATTTAAATTTTAGAAAATGAAACACTTTCAGTTTGATTTTGGATGATTTTTTTTCACTAAAATGGTAAAGTTAACTACAGTCTATTATTTTTTTTTTAAAAAAAATATCTAAATGACTAAAAAATGATCATATAATAAATTCGGGCCTTCATAGGGCCTAATAGAGAGTTTTAGCCTCAATATGGGCCGAGTTTGATTCGATAGATAATTGCGCATTTGCCATCGCCTGCACATTTGACCTCTGCGGTCACGACTCACGCCCACGCTTCCACTCCAGGTCGATCTGCCGTCTTACTCTTCCCGGCAACATTAGGGTTAGGGTTTATCCTCGCCTTCTCTATGGAGGACTACCACCAGCCTGCCAAGCGGATGCGCAGAGATTCGCCCTTGATTGCCCCCTTCAACGGAGAAGGCGTCGACCTTTCTCTCCTGGAGGCGGTGGAGAAGTCGGCCCAGAACGGCGGGGTGGAGGTGCTCGACGTGCGCGCTCTCAAGAAGCTGGTCCTCGCCTTCGAGCGACGGCTCAGGGACAACCTCGAGGCCCGCATGAAGTACCCGGACCAGCCGGAGAAGTTCGCCGACTCGGAGGTCGAGCTCCATGAGGAGATCGAGCGCCTCCGGATCCTTGCTGGTGCCCCCGAGCTCTACCCGGAGCTCCTCGCCCTTAACACCGTCCCCTCCCTTGTTGGCTTGCTCGGCCACGACAATCCTGATATCGCCGTCGACGTTGTTTCCCTCCTCATGGACCTCACTGATGAAGATGTCATCGGAGAGGACGACGACAATGAGGAGCCTGTTCGTGCCCTGGTGGACGCCCTCCTTGAGAACAATGCCCTCGAGCTCCTCGTTCAGAACCTTGCCCGTCTCTCTGAGGCCGACCCTGATGAGGCGGCGGCCATTCATAGTACCCTTTCCACAATCGAGAACCTCATCGAGGTCAAACCTGCTGTTGCTGAGCTTGTTTGTGAGCGGACCAAGCTGCTTCGGTGGCTTCTTGGCAGGATAAAGGTGCGTGAATTTGATGCAAACAAGCAGTACGCATCGGAGATTCTTGCAATCCTGCTTCAGAACAACCCTGCGAACCAGAAGCGTCTGGGCCAGATAAATGGAGTCGATGCGGTTCTGCAGGCGGTGGCGGTGTACAAGTCGCGGGATCCAAACACCGAGGATGAAGAGGAGATGCTTGAGAACCTCTTCGACTGCTTGTGCTGCCTTCTCATGCCAATGGAGAACAAAGAGAGGTTTTTGAAGTCGGAAGGAGTGGAGCTTATGATCATTATCATGAAGCAGAAGAAGTCTGCCTATGGGTCGGCAATCAGAGCACTTGATTTTGCAATGACAAAATATTCTCCAGCATGTGAGCGGTTTGTGGACGTGCTGGGATTGAAGACAGCTTTTGCTGCATTCATGGGTAAGGCAAGTGCCATTCTCCTTTGTTGCCTTGTGTGTTCCTTGTGCATCTTAGCTCTGGTTCTAGCTCGTTTTTTTTAAGAATATATATATCATATGCAAGATGGAACATTGCATATTTGCAACCAGAAGAGTTAAACTTTAATTTATGTACCTAATATATTATTTGTATTAATATGGACTTCATCTGTTTTGGTCTTCATTGATCTTAATTTTAATGTTATAATCATCCATCTAATTAACTCACACCAGTACTTATTTATCACATTAATTATATAAAAAACCTAAGATATATTTTCCTCATGAATTGTATCCACAATTATATGTTACTTGGAGTTTGTCCTCACAACTAACTAGTCAATATTTAGTTCAATGACCATCTGCAAATTTTTACAATTTGTAGGATATGTAATTATGTATGCTAAAGCAAACTTTGAATGGTACATATGAAAACAATTATCTGGAAACACATGCTTTTTGACTTTACTTTCTAATATTCTTAATGGCCTTCTAATGAGTAAGTGGGCTTTTAACCACCACATATAGTAGTAGAGATGTGAATGCTAAAATGGATGCATGGGTCATTATAATAAGAACGCAAAAGCTGAAAGCAATTAGGTGTAGCTCTATTAGATGATAAACTAAGAGAAAAAAAATGTTGAGATGGATGTGTTAAATGGAAACAAATAGATTCTACATTTAGAAGAGGGAGATGAAAGAAAATATTAGCCAATGTAATAAAACATGATTTAATTGAATTGAAT
Source organism: Kaempferia galanga (assembly GCA_037974795.1). Classification (NCBI taxonomy): domain Eukaryota; kingdom Viridiplantae; phylum Streptophyta; class Magnoliopsida; order Zingiberales; family Zingiberaceae; genus Kaempferia; species Kaempferia galanga. The sequence goes on from JBBPFP010000002.1 coordinate 4,820,738, forward strand.
ATTGGTAGAACCTTGCAGTGAGTCTAATTGAAGTATGAGATTCCTGTAGTTTCCAAAAGTTGTAAGTAACACGGTTTGATGTTATGACTGTTATGAATATCTCAGAATATATGTTACTGGAATTTTTAAATTGAGCAATAGCCTTTTGACAAGTGCCATGTACTGTAGTGTAATCCTGTATAAAGAATTTGCTCTAGTTGATAAAAGATCCACCATAGTATAGACAAGATTGAGAATTTTGTTGGTAATTGTTTGGATCATTATTGCACAACACATGTTACTTCAGTTCGTACGATACAAGCAAAACCTATTTTTGTTTTGGATTGAAATAGTAGATGTCAGACTACATAGGTAAAGTTAGTGGAAGAGGAATCTGTGTGAAGTAGTTGGTCAAGAGAACAAGTGGTGTTGCAGTTAATAGAATTTCTTCATGTTGTCCTCAGAACATGGTGATCTATTGTGTTTTAAGTTAGTTGTTTCTGTGTTTTGAAGGGAGCATTTAACTTAATGTTGCTTTGAGCTTGTGATATGCTTCTTGTTTGTTTATATGATTGTAGTTGTATAGAAACGATTTGTCTATTATTTGGGTTTTTATCTTCTTCTTTAAATTCATTATATCTAAAGCAATGAACATCGAGTTACATCCACATATGACCACATAAGAATCGTGTAGGGCAAACCAATTTCCAGGTTGTTAAAGTCCAAGTCATGTCAACAAAATCAATTTAATCTGATCATTTCTATCAAAATAAACAATCAGAATCATATTTTATGGATTGCGTAAGCCATAGAACTTTGATTGACTAATATGCATTGACCAATTTGGTTGGATCATCTATAACAAATTAAACAATCAGAATCATATTCTTTGGATTGCTTAAGCCAATAAGCTTATGTTTCTAACAAAATAAACAATCAGAATAATAAATTAAACATCATTTTGCATGCGTGTTTCTTGTTTGTTTGCCTTGTGGCCCTACAAAATTGGTAGCATTGGCTGACTCGTAGTATATATGTTGTTTTATTTTGTGTGATTTTCTTGGGTCAATATGTAGATAAGTATAAATGGAATAACATATTTCCTAGGATGATTAATTTAATGTGATTAATTGAATATATTATGTGGTACTTATACACACAAAAATTTCTACATAAGTATGTATTATTATGAATTATTGTCAATATCATTAATGTTATTTGTATATTTGCATATGCTTCTGCCCTCTACACGTGTTTACTTTGCATATGCTATTTGGTGGTTTGGCTGCATACCCATTAGTTTATGTTTTTTTAAACCTTTGTTATGTATGCTCTTGCCATTTTGTTACTCCAAATACCATACAGATTACATTGAAGAAGAAAAATAAGAGAGATAGATCACAGGAGGAGTTGGAAGAGCGCATTGTTTCGCTTATTGCTTCATTATTCAGTAAGTTACCAAGTCAAGTGCCTAGAATGCATTTCTATTATGTTCTTTGTGCCTCACTTAGTGCTGTTGGATAAATTTATTTTACATTATTTTAATTAGAATGCCCCAGAATTTTGCTTTTGAGCTAAAACTGGATAATTACCCTATCAACATGGGTTGTTAATGCTCTTCAACAAACAAAAGCCCTTCATTGTGGGGAAAATAAAATAAATAAAAACAAGTGTCCTTTCTAATGGAAGTTGGATGTTACAATGAAGTTTTGACAATAAATATTTTCTAGAAAAGAAAAGATGATAGAAAATCATTTCATACTTTAGGAAGATTAAATGAAAATGATGGCACTGCAGACAAGTAATTCATTTTTTATTAAAAAAAAAACTGTAACTTGGATTTTGTTTGGTTGTATACTGCTAATAGAGAAATAGACTACATTTTAGAAATCGACTACACGTTATCCCAACTTCCGGATTCCTGTACCTTTAGGTTTGGCAGATTGCAGTGTACATTGTAAATTTGAGTAATTTGAACTTGAAACCTGATTTTTGGTCCTTAGTAAATTGTCATTGCATCTTTTTCTTAAATTTTATTAATATTTGAAGCATACTAACATTCCTTTTTCCATTTATTGCATCTCTTGACAGGTGGGATTTTGAGAGGTTCAAGAAGGGACCGATTATTGAGCAAATTTGTTGAAAATGAGTTTGAAAAGATAGACCGACTCATGGAACTCTATATGAGGTTCTCATTTTCTCGGTGTATTCTATCCAATTTTTTCTGTGCTAGTGGTTTCTTACCTCTTTAAATTTTGTAGATACTCTGACAGGGTAAAATCAGAGACTCAAAGGCTTGATGTACTCGAATTGGACGATTTAGAGGTCACTTTCTAACCTGATTCCCTATTCTTGCAATATCCATTGTGGACAAATCTGGGACCAGCAAATGCACTGCAAGGCCTAACCTTGTACTCAATACATAGATTGACGAAGAGGAGCTCTACAACCGAAAGCTAGAAGCTGGGCTTTACACTCTTCAAGTATGCACAAGATGCAGAGGATTACAATGTGTAATTCTTTTCCATTCCTTCACTATAGTTTATTCGCTTTCTGAGTCCCTTCTATATATGCAGTTAATTGCTGTAATTTTGGGACATCTCTGGTCATCTGAGTAAGCCATCCTAAAATAGATTTTTTCTTATCTTATCATCTGCCCACGTCTTTGCATTTGAGATTAATTTTTTATTACAGTCATCCCAGGATAAGGGAGAGGATTGAGCTACTTCTAAAACAAAATAGATTGACAAAGAACGATGTGGGAGAGATACTGCAAGTATGCATTCACTTATAAATGTTCGACTTCGGCTTGATAACTGTAGTTCTCTTGCTTTTGTCTTTTTTGACATCTCTCAATATATCTATTAGTTGCCAACATAGAGCTTTCAAGTTCTATCTGTAGTTTCTGGAGTCATGACTATTGTTATAATTTTGGCCAAGGTCAACTAGGGTTAGTAGACAGGTTGACCTAAGATGGTCGATGGTTGTCCCGGGTCAATCAGCTGGGTGGCAGTGGAATGGACTATTATAGGTCAAAGTGGGGGCACATTCTTCGGTTCATATGGTAGAATAAGGGGCGTGTGTCTTATCTTTTGTCTCTCTTTGTAAAAGCTCAACCTTTGGAAAAGTTGTTAAGAAGTTTTGAAGCTAGAACTGTTCATTGGAGGCAGAAAATTTTCTATCAAGTATCGAGGACTTTCGATCTTATGTTGTCAGTGTATCAACACCAAGGATTGAATACTCGATACATTTTTTACTATGAGAGTTTATTTTCATTCAAATAAATTTGTGTAAAGATTCACATGATCTGTCAAATGCAGCAAGTCATAATATCTGATAAAATGCAGAATTTTTTCTAATTGTGTATGTTGTAGGAGTATCATGATAATATCGGAGATCTTGATGGACCTGAAGAGAAAGAACGAGCTCAAGCAAAGATCCAAAAGTTCATATCTGCACTTTAAAGCATTCCTTCGGTCGAGAGGAACATCATATCGATTCGATATATGGCGGATGCTAGTAGATACTGGTAAAGAGAAGCTTTTGTGTTCTTTTCTCATGCGTGTGTTCCCTACACGTCATTTGAGTTCACTCGAAGATCATGTTCTTGGGATTTGCCTGGCGTTCTGTTAATTCATGTTCTGAACTGTAATTCGTGGGGAACACAAGTTGGTGTTGATGTTTAAGTGTTTTTCGGTCATCTTGTTTTCAAAATATTCTTCAATATCTTTAAATTTGTTTAAATACTTTTCATCATTTTAAAATCTTTTATCATTTCATTCTCCTATCATTTTGATGATTTTTTGAAAGTTAAGTGACATTCTGAAATGAGATTAGGGATGATAATGTATTGGATTTGGTCAAGATTTCATTTCTCTATTCTGTTCCCATTTTTTATATCCATTACCAGATGCATATATTAATATTTTTTTTTTATTTCATCCAACTTTCTTTATTTAATAAAATTATATTAAAAATAATATTATATATATATAAAAATTAAACATATATACTCTATTTCGAATCTAAATATATTTAATAAAAATAGAGTAAACACAAAAAATAATTACTGAGTTTAAAAAAAATTTATTTAATATGTATATTATTTAATTGAATATTTAGATTTGGTTATGAATCGGATTTTACTAGATCTGTTTTAAAAATAATTACTGTTTTTATATGAATAGGATTTAATCTATAATTATTTAATTGGATTTAAAAATGATTTCATTCTCTATCAATTTTTTAATAAATTGAATTGCTTAAATTTTGTCATTAAAATTGAATAAATTAAATTTATATAAAATTGATTAATTAGATTAATTAATTAATTAATTCTTTTATCAATATTGATATTAAGCAATTAAAATTTTAATCGATTTTTGAAATTTATAATCAAAATCAAATTTAAAAAAAATAAATTTTCATATTAACCAAATTAAACTTGTCGATCGGTTTTGGTTGATTATGTTAATTTAATTGATTTTTT
>JBBPFP010000002.1:4838977-4852086 GCA_037974795.1 Kaempferia galanga
GAAGCTCTATCAAAATCTCCTTCGTTGGAGGTGGAGAAGCCTTGTACAACTCGTTCAAGCTCGGAAACTTGAAAGCTTGGTTATAAAGAAGTTACAGTGTTTGAGATGTGAAACAGGATGAACTAGAGCTCTATTTATAGCTTTGACAAAGTTTATCTTCGAGCTATCCCGAGTGCCCGGACCGCTCTGGGCACCCCTAGGTGGTCAAACGCTATCTCACATAAATCGGCTCGTCAACAGGGCGAAGATAGAATTTTATGCACTTCTGAACCATAGGGTGCCTAACACAACGCCTGTCCGGGAGCCCCGGGCTCATCCCGGGTGCCTCGGACTAGTCAACCTCGTGTTGACTGGTCCGACTCCTTCCAGTTGCTCCTGCGGTCTTCAGGGTGATTTTGAACATCCGGAATAAGGCTCACCTGAACCCAACTTCCATTCTTTCTCTAGTGACCTTCCTCCCCAACTTCTCATCCGTCGAAACATCGCACACGTCCTTCTCGTCCGCCGGTGTACTCTTCTACAGCTCCGCATTCCTTAGATGCATTGAGCCTGTCGACTCTCTCCCGCGCCATCCTTCTCGTCTGCTACATCTTTCGCTCGACTTCTTGTGATCCTAAACTCCTGCACACTTAGTCACAAGATTAGACCAAGCCAGGACCTAACCTAACTTCGTTGGTCACATCAAAACTATCCTGGGGACCAACACCAACTTGGTTTAGGACAAATCCAGGACCTAGATTTGCCCCCTAATCACCTACATATGAGAGAGAGCATCTCCTCATACATTTATTCACAACATGCATGTTTGTAAAATACTATAAACCAACTAGTAAGCCTTGTAACTTCCAATTTGAGACTAAAGTTTCATGCACAATGAAGTTTCCTTCATCCATCCCACCACTTTACATTCATATTTTTTCCAATAGTATCTTGGGAGACAATTGCCAATAAATCGTAAACACTTGGATGGGCAATATCGTCTTAAAAAAGGAAAGCATAGCCTTCACCTTGACCTTAATATTCTAGGAATAAGTTTACCCAAAAGGGGTATATCGATATTCAAAGGGATAAACTTATTAGAGTCATCAGCTCATTGCCAAATGATTAATGGGGTCCAATTATTAGATAACATTGCAGGACCATCTCCATCTCTATATTAAAGATTCCAACAATTATACCTATCCGATTCAACAAATCATTGAATTTCTTTCGTCTCCAATTCACATTTCGGAGTAATCGAGTATTAATTAATCTTCTATTGACTTCTTTTTCTCCCTTTCTCTTCTCGATGAATTACAAAACACTGAAAATTTACATAATTTGAAATTGAGAATATTCTTAATTAAACTTAAAGATTATTGTATATCGAAAGATAATTAAACTATAGCAATATTAGATTAAGAACAAACAAATTTACATGAAAAATTACTTATAAATATTGTGTACTGATAATCCAAAAAGGTGACTCGATCATTAATTATATATACGCCACTCAAAGGGATGCTTCAAAGAATCCAAAAGATTGAATCGATTAAAAGATGTGGCACTCCATAGCATTTGCCAACCAATATGGCATTAGAGGAAACATATAATTCATGAAAGTGATATTTTTCTCATCAATTAGGGTGCTCCACTAGATATCGACTGTAATGGATTGTAGCAAGCCTCAACAAAGTGACCTCCTTGTTTCAAGTTCAAAACAATGAATATGTGTCATTGTTGATATATATATATTCTTATTCTAATATTATAATAATTTTTGTTAAAATTATTATAATAAAAAATAAAATTATTTTAGCTTGATCAAAATTATTACACATCCAATATTATTATATCAAAATAAGCCAAAATTATTTATATTAATTTTGATTAAAATTATTACAATATTTAGTAGTTTAGGTCAAAATTATTAAAACGTGAAACAATTTGATCAAAATTATTTCTAACAATTTTGATCTAAACTACTGCATAATATAGCAGTTTTAGCATAGCCTACTACAAGAAAGATATTTATGAAATAAAAAAAGATGAAGTCTTTTGATATCTCGTTTCATTATGGGGCACTATAATAAAAAAACTCTTTTAATTTGCGTACCATCAACCTTTTGAAATTATTCTTTTAATTTTGTCCCTGCCATCAACCTCTAGCTAGCTAGCTACCTTAACAAAGAAACACTCAACACCATGTATCCTAGAATTATTATTCTCAGTAAACACGTCATTGCAATTTAAAATTTACATCAAATTAAGGTTTCAATCTCAACTGATACAGTTAAAAAATTTTCCCCGCCAAATTAAAAAGCTGATCATTTATATGGACATCCGCGAGAACTTTTTAATTTACCTAATACGGACCGATGAGAACTTTTTAATTTATCTAATTGATCATCTCCAAATTAACAGGTTTCAAAAACTGAATACTTAAAATTATATATAAAAAATAATCCTTTAAAAAAAAAATCCATGAATTGCTTGCGCTGTGTCTCCTTCAACTCTGGAATTATTAACTTTATTAAGAAAGAACGGGTTATGGCAGACCCAAACCTGACAAACTCCAGTCCTGCGCCACAATCACTCAACAAGAACAAGGCTTTTTTCTTTCTTGTTGTATTATTATTATTATCATTATTATTATTAGTATTATTATGAAAAGACTAATTAGTTGCAGTCTTCCAATACTGTATACTGTATAACAAACAGGGTCAACGGACAAACTGTTCAATAAAGTTCCTCTGCACGCATCGCCTTTAGGCAATGAATGACCTCTTTCTTTTTCCGTAAGAAGCATGGAGTGCGGTGTAGTACGGTACGTAGGCAATCAAGTTGCCGTTGACTTGAGAGAGAATCTAAGAGGCAAGCCATTCGTGGGAAGAACGAAAGGCCCAAACTGTATCCCACTGGGGGATCTCACCGTAGACCACCTGATAGATAGGGAAAGAGTTAGAGCATATATTCATTCATGATCGTGTTATTTTACTACCTACGTCAACGTGAAAGGTCAACGTACTCTTACACAGAGAGATTTGAGGGGGGAGAGATTTACGTGTATTTAGTGGTGAGGTGATGGAGAAGAACCAGCATCTCCAGCTTTGCAAGCTCATTTCCAGGGCAGGAATGGGTCCCGTTTCCGAATGGCATGAAGGTGTTAGGCTTTGGAGCCACCTGCAGTGACAGATCGAGAGAAGGATTGATCGATGAGTTTGCGTGGGGGGGCGGAGCTAGGCGGGATGGCGATGGGAATTAATTATATAAGGAGACTGACTGACTGCTGACCTCGAACCTGGAGGGGTCGAATTTTTCTGGGTCAGAGAAGTTTTCCGGGCTGTGATGGATGTTTCTGAAGAGCGGCAGCACCTTCCATCCCTTGGGGATTAGATATCCTGCAGCGCGACGAACGACGATCGACACGTTAAGGTAGCTGTGAGATCTCCAATTCAATGAAAAGAATATACGCATGGCAATGTCAAGAACAGGAACGAACTACTTGCCTTCGTACTCCACGTCTTCCACGGCTTCGCGGAAGGTGAAAGATAAGATGGAGGCCACTCTCATGGTTTCTTGGATCACCCTCGATGTGAGGGGCATGTTCTTGGTGTCAGCCCAGGTCAGGGACTCGTTTCCCAGCTTGCTCTTCCTGATCTGCTCTTGCTCTTCCTGCAGATCGAAAGTGAGCTAGCTATCTCAATTTAATTGTGAAAAAGGAGTCGTCGAGGGAGCTAGAGAGCTAGCGCGATATAAAAAAACACACGGTGACGGCTCGAAGGATGTTGGGGTTGTCCCCGAGGTACTTGATGATCCAGGTGAGGACGCTGGCGGTGGTGTCGCGGGCGGCGAAGATGACGCCGATGACGTTGTCTACGATCTGGTCGTCGGAGAGGTCTTCTTTGGCGTTCATGAAGGACCCGAGCAGGCCGTTCGGGGAGGTGTTCCTCTCCGTCCTTCTGGAGCAGACGATATTGGCGACGATCTGCGCCAGTTGTTTCCGGGCCTTCATGGCCCTGTAGAACAGAGTCCCGGGGAGGTTGATGGGCATGGAGTTGTACCCTTTCTCGAGGGTGCAGTAGCATTGCTTCAGATCCTCTAAACAGGAAATCTCCTCCTTACCGAAGATGGACAGGATCGCCACATTGAACGCGTACTGAACAGTTCCTCCAAACGTTAGACTGAATCAAAATGGGAGAAGATGGGGAATATTTTGATTCGGGCTCACCGTCTTGAGCTCTCGGAAGGTGTTGACCAAGCGGCCGTCCCAGGAGCGTAGGGCGGGGAGGGCGACGTCCTCGATGGCGGCGACGGAGTCGCGGATAGCTTCGGGGAGGAAGGCGCGGAGGACGAGGCGGCGGAGGTGGGCGTGATAGTCGCCCTGCTGGAAGAAGATGGCCTGGGGGCCGATCATGCGCTCCTTGCTGGCCGGGTAGGTGGGCTTGAACAGCTCCGCCCGCGTGACGAGCACGAACCGGGCTGCCTCCGGGCTGGACACCATCACGCAGGGGCAGCCGAGGATGTGGGTCTTAAACACGGGACCGTACCGCTTCTGCTTGAGGGCGAAGAAGGTGTTGGGGTCGTTGGAGTAGAGCTGGAAAGTCTCGCCGACGTAGGGCCATCCCATGGAGCCCGGAGGGAGGGGAAGCTTGCGGGAGACGGAGCGACGGGCGAGGGTGAGTCGGAAGACGAAGCAGCAGAAGGCGGAGAGGCAGAGGAGGAGGAAGGGGAAGAGGAGGGCTGTCGGCATGGCGAAGAGTGGAAGCATGGGGGTGGTGGCAACCACAGCGGTATTTGTAATAGAGGACGAAGAATTCATGATTGTGGAAGACAGCTGGGGAGGACGGTGGTGAGGATCAGGTGTGGTGTGGCAGAGGCAGAGACAGAGGCAGAGCAGGGGAAGAGGAAGGAGACAGGGGACGCGGTTTTGTTTGGTCTGGTTTGTTTTGGTTCAGTTTGGTCCGGTTCCGTGTTCGGGATGTGTTGGCCGAGCAGTAAACGGAGGGAGATATTTATAAGGGAGGGAAGGAAAACCAGGAAGGAAGGAAGGCAGGGAGGAAGGAATACAAGTTTGTGGAAGGGACCCACTGGAAATCCACTCCAGCTCCAGCTCATTAAACATCATAGCGTCACACTTGTCAACAAACTACATGGAACATTAACTGGAACTTTTGTGGGACTATTGACGGAGAGACAAAGTCATAATCAATCCTAAATTAGTAGGAGATGATAGATTTTAATGGGTGAGTGGTGAATTACGCGTATGATTTTTTTAATAAATAATTGATCTAAAATATTAGATTGATGGATCATTTATTATAATAATAATAATTATTATTATTATTAAACTAATTGGTTCTAGTGGGTTGGCCAGCATAGATTGGCAAAGTGAAAAATCAAAAGTTTTAATTTGATTTAATTATTTGTTAGATTTATAAGCCCCTAATTTAGAGAGCTTGAACAAAATTATAAAATAATAATTATTTGATTTAAATGTAGTTGGCAAATGAGTTAGGCTTAGCAACTTTAGCAGTTTGGTTAGATCAAGTATGTGTCTACTTAGTTGAACAATATTATTGTCCAATTAGGCAAAAAAGATGGAATTGTTTGAGTAATCTATTTGAACGGTACAAGTTTTGTCTAAGTGTGTTGGACTAGCCAATCATGCCAATTGAGCTAGACAAACTAATCAAATTGATTTATTTTTACACATTATCTGCTCTTTTCTACTTATGTGGTTGTTTTTTATTTCATCCTTGTCTCATTTACGTTATAAATTATGGGATAGGGCAACTTCAATCGATTCTGGGTAAAAAAAAAATTATCGTGAAATAGTTTTATTTAAAGCAGGACAAATTATCATCATTAGACAGATGAAGTGAGAAATTGAGACAAGTCTACCAGAAGCACAAAGAAAATAAACCTATTACGTAGGCCTAGGTATTTCGGTTTTTTTTAGTTATTAGAAGTATCTATTGTACATTCCTTAATATTTTTACCAACCAACTAAATAAGAGAATATTTATTCTATAACTATAATAAACGATGATTAAATTCATCTCAAACTTCTCTTATGTGGCAACCTTCCATGTCTTAACCATCGCACCGCCTCGAGGGGACTCTCAAACTTCTCTTATGGTATATCCTCATGTGGCATGTGGCATAAAGGTCATTCGCTCACCCTAGTACCTCCGCCAATTCGTCCCTGGGCCAACACGGAGGAGGTAAATCACGGGTGACTACTAACCATTAGTGCAAATGATTAATACATAGAGGAGACATGCTCGTCTCTTATGGTATATCCTCGTATTACATGAAGATGGATAAATTATGAGGTTGATGTATACTTGATTATTAAGTTTCCTAGGGAGCAAGAGAAATTTTTTTCTCAAGAATATGTGCTAGAATTGATCCTTTATCTCATTGTAATAAGTTTGATATCATGTAGCCAATTGGGTATTCTATAGGGACAATATTGAACTAGGTAATACTGAACTTATACATGGCCAATCCGACTTAATAGAAGTATTTCATGGGCTACTAGGGTAAATTAAAAAGTACTCTAAGCAGTCTAGAACCCCAATATTTCATGGTTATACATCCTATTTAAAAGAAATTTTTTTACAAATATATTATAATCCCATAATTTATCTTCTTTCGCCTAATGGCAAACTATCAAAAACACCAAAAATAAACGTAAACACTTTTTGACTAAAATAAAAGATCTAACTCAGGAATATTTATCACTTTAAAATTCTTTTTCATTTTATTAGCATTCTTTATCTACTTCATTTTGTGAGCTAGAGACACTATTAGTTTTGTATTTTTAGTTTGATATGTCAAGTTAATTGATTGTGTGAGTCCGATGGCATCCCCTCGCAGTGGAGAGAACTTCGATTTCAAGGACTTCTCTCTTGTTTAGAAGAAGAATTGGTCCCTTCCCACGGAGTGGGATGTCTATTTAGTTCAAATTATGTTAAATCAAATTTAACTATAAGTGGTTTTTCTCACTATCTTTTAGGACATCAGATTCTCTATTCATAAAAAAAAAAATAGATCAGGAAATGATCGACTTATAATTACGATCAGATAGTAATCGTGATCCGACCGCGATTAGTTACAATCCCTCTTAGGGTTCACTATATCCCTTAGGTTATAATTTAGATCAGGACGGACAGACGGAGGCCGCCCCCCACTTGGCGCCCAGCAGCCCAACCACCTGCTCACTGTCGGCATCCTCCGGGTGGCCTTCAACTGTCTGTTCGAACTCAATCTATAATATAAGGGGACGGTAAACCCTAAAAAAGATCGAAACTAATCACGGCCGAATCACGATTACGACCTGATCATAATTATAAGTGGATCATCCCCTCATCCGCTTTTTTGGATCAGAGATCTAGTCTCATCTTTTAGGTGTCAAAAGAAGCATTATAAGTTGAATTAAAATTATTATTATTATTATTATTATTATTACTACTGTTAATTTGGTTTAGTTTTTAAATAAAATTAGCATAGTGTTATTCGAAAAAACATTTTGTATAATATTAACAGTATCTTATTCACAATTACAATCATACATATGAATATACAATCGATGTATCCTGAGAAATCCCATCGGGGTAAATTACCTCCTTTATTGCCCAACGTGATGATCTCCCTTGAGGAGACTTGCCATCCGTCAACGTACTGCTTGGGCCAGCTCTCTATCGGGACATGATGCACGCCGCAGGAGGTCGCTAGGTTCCTCTCGCCTGCTGCGACTCCAACACACGAGAGATTCTTGCCGGGCCTATGAGAAAAGCTCACATTAATATACAATCAAGTCTCACATTATTAAGAAAATCATAAATTTTAGATGAAACATATATTTATTGATATAAAATCTTATAAATAGGGATTAAAAATAAATTTATTAGGGCTTAAATCTAAATTGGATCAATTCTTATTAGGAGTATCATAATCATAACTTAAATAGAGTTAAGTGGGTGGAGTAGTAGTCCTAAACGAAGGAGGTGGGACTCCCATAGGAGAGGACTCTAAATAAAAAGTCTAAACAGATTAAGGATAGATTAAAAGTGACTAGATACTTAGCGAAAATCCTAGCGGAATAAACCCTAAACAAGTCATGGTGACCGCATGCTTGATAAAAATTCTGAGATTATGAACCCTAGGCAATGAAAAAGTCTTAGAGGAGTGGAGCGACCTCAATTGACCGAATGCTTAATGGAGGCCTAAATTAAGCATGTCAATAGTGACCAGATATTTGAAGGAAGACTCAAAACTGGTCAAGAGTGATCGGATACTTAAAAGGATATTTAGACTGTGAGGATAATCGTGGTCCTTCGTTTGAGAGGAGGATTATTAGGAATTCAATCAAAGTCCTATATTGGAAATACATAGAAAAGATCATGATGATTTTACTGGATGAAAGATATTTCCACTAGTATTAAGTCTTTTGGTTAGAATCTAAAAATAAATCTATGGGGGTTTAGGCCTACAGTGGAGATATTATACCATTGTAGAGATATATAAATTCTTTTGATCCTAACAAAGCTAGTCTTTTGTGACCTTAACCTCCAACACTCCTTACACGTTCAATACTGATTCTAGTGAGGTAGCCTACGCCTAAGGCGACACCTGTCTAACGATCCGATTGCGCTAGAGGTATGACTCAACTATTGTCACCTCTGGTCCTAGACCTGACCATGATTTAAAACTAACGGTTAAATCATTTTGAACCACCAGTATGATCATGGCAGATTAACCCTTAACCTTAAGCATCCAAGACAATTACAGTTCGTAGTTCAAAATCCCTGATTCACGATTTAATTCACGGTTCACTACAATTCAAGATTTTTATATTAAAAAAATTTAAAATTGTAAATTCATAAAATCATTTCCCACCATGATGATTAAGAATAACCATATAACAAAAGAAAACTATTAATTTATAATTAATTAACACATGAAATTATTTGTCGACAAACGATTATATATTAACTAATAAATGAATAAACATTTCTCTAGCTCTTCGTTCAATTATTTTTTAAGAAAATCATTGATTAGTTATTAAATAATTAATAAACATATAATAATATTAATAATTATAGTCTAGTTAATTAGGATACTTGGTGTTCATCTTGAAAACCTAAGTTTGAGTCCCACCAACAAACTTTTTACCCAACTATAAAAAATAAATTAAAAATCTATAAATTAAAAAAAAAAAAAAAATCTGCCAAACCAACTGCCAGGTTAAAGGACCCCTGAACCTCAACCGGTCTAGAATGGCATCTGAAGATATGATTTTGTTTTAACGGGCAAATCCCACTCTTCTCCTTTGAGTTATTCGTTTCTTCTTCTTCTTCTCCTTTCTCACATATCCATGAGCCCTCAACTTCCATTCCAATGTCGACTTGACAATCGAAGGGGTCACGTTCGTGTTGGTCCGTGGGACTTTGGCGCTCGACCACTCGGAAGATGAATACAATACAACCACAGCTTCAAAAGAAAGGAGAGAGACGGGTCCAAGAGCGCTTTGGTGGACACCATCAATAACTATTAGAATATTCAATATTGTTTCATATTATAAGCTAAATACATAGAATTACTTACTCTTTAAGCAAACAACTTAGCAAAATTTAACTAATTAATTAAGTAACAAGTGAAGCACTAAGAAATGATTATTTTGCATAATTGGGAGTAGTTGATGAGCAGTCGTGATTTGTAGACTTAAGTCGGAGCAAGCAAATGAGCACTAGGTAGAGATACGTATAGTTTACAAATATCAAGTGGAGTGTGGGCGCACATAGTTTACAAAAGACACATACAGACAAGCAGACAGACAAGCACAAAGTGAGCATAAGCTGGCACCATTCACAAACACTGGGTGGAGGATGCACAAGCATGAGAGGGTGTTATGCTCAGACAAAGAGTGAAGTTTGCTAGATTTGGTCAACTCATTAATCTATCCACTTTGACTAGCCAATTGACACGTTGGATTGCTAGTGTGGCCTATTCATCCTATCCAACCCTTCGACTAGGATCCCCTGACCAACATTTAGTTTAATTACTCTGTCCAATTGACCCTACTTGCTCGTCTGGTTAAAACTAGCTAGATCGAATGGCTTCTAGGTTGTACCAACTCATTGGCTCATTGTCCACGTGCAAATCCTTCACATTCTCAGATGTTGATTTGGTTACGTTTTTGGCTCACAAAACCTGAAACCAGCCGTTTTTGTTTCTTTCCCCTGTTTAGCCAAGGCAGTCGCTGATCTACACCGCCGTATGCGATCATCTGAACAATCTGTTTTACATGGTCATATGATGCATCGCTCTCCTTGAGAAAGCAATGGTTCACTGAATAGGAACAATTAGTGACCTGGAAACGAAGAGCTGGAAGTGAAGCGGTCAAATCTGTTTACTGCTGTCTCATATATACGAAGAGATTTGCACGAGAAAAACTCTGCGAGCGTCGCTGTCTGATTAAGAAGAGCAAGATTTAATTAATCTATTCAAACAGGAAGCAGACGCAAAGTCAATTCAACGTTTTGGATCACACGGGAAAATGAAAAGCCAGCAAGTCGACAGACAGATGATATTTTGATTGCATGCATGATTGATGCAAACAATCAATCAACGCAAGCTAGCTAGCTAGCGATCCAACCCGGCCGGGAGAATTAGTCGTACAATTTCATTTTTTTTCATTCCACGTATTAGACGGAATTTGGGGCACGAGCAAATTAAAGCCATGGAGCCACAGGCACCACAACACGTCCCTAGCACCCTGAGCTGTCTCTTCAAAACAATCCAAGCAGATCATCCACTTCCTAAATTCCTCAAATCTGATTGAGCTGTCCCTTTAAAATGCAGCTGTCACAAGCTTTCTGCAAGGGACATCTAATCATGCATGTCCTCCTTCACAATCGAATGCATCCGCTCTGTGTTGCGTGGCCACTTTTTATTTTTCTTCTCTCTCTTGTGCTTGTTTAGTTGTTTCCTGTTCCCTCCTCAAACTAAACAACAGCTGACATTGGGTCCCACCTTAATTGCGTGCAGATATCTAGTCACTGCCAGGGAATCCACTCACTTGCTCACTCCCCATTCATGCCCCTTGATTAAAGTAGAGTGAGTGCAGTGTTTCAGTGTCACTAAGCTGGACGAGATTGCCAGAGAAAAGCGAGCGGATACACCATTAGTCTTAGTGGCAACGTCATTGTTTGCTCTGTTATTGGGGTTGATAGCATATGTATCCAACAGGGGATTTTTTTTTTTTTTCAAGAATTGAAGTGTAAAAGACAAACTAAGATTTTTTCGTAATGCGTGGAATGGATTGGTATCATTATTTTTTAAACAGGTATCTGGTTCCTGACTAATACACGACTCAGCATGTTCAGCAGTCCGATCATCTTAGATGTGTCCGGTATAGGAATCAAATCATTACTTGAGGATGCAATTTGTCTTTTCTCGCCACACCATGTTCATTAGTCAAGTGAAAAAAAAAAATTAATATTGCTCACCCTAAGTTATTCTGTTTCATCCATTATATATATAAATTATAAAAGATATTTATTGGGTTTAAAAAAATTTAGATATTTTCATAATGAGTTCTACTGGCTTTATACCAAAGACATATCTTTCTCTTTTAAACCTAGTGTCTGGTCCTTTTGATTCGGACATGAGAGTCATACTTTCTTTATTCAAAGTCATATTATACTTACATGACTCAGTTAGACCATAACTCTTATACATAGTCGGACGGTTATACCTTCTGGCAGTCCGACCTTTGATACCAATTGTTAGATCTAAAAGAATTTAGATATCTCTGTAATAATACGAAATTATCCACTTTAGGCCTAAGTTCTCATGGTTTATTCTTGGTTTCTACTCAAAAGATATTGTACCAATAAAGATATCTTCTTCTTTTAAACATATCAAGTTTCCATGTGTTTTGAATGTACGACTATATTTATAATCTTGTAACCCAACAATATTTTACCCTAGCACAGTAATCCGAGAGATGAAACACCCAATAAAATATTTTTCACCTGTTAAAAATTATCCATAAAATCTATTAAAATAAGCAACCATACAAATACAAACTAAGTCGGTCATGCGAGTCATGTTCGTAGAAAAGATGTCACAAATATCAAAGATTCAAACGTGTAGTAGTTTTGTTTGGAGTAAAACTAAGCCTCTCTTAGACTCATTCCTCTCCCTCTTGTCTCCCCATTTCGTGTTTGATGTAAAGCATGCTTGGTGGGTAAACTAGTTGCAACCTTAAGTGATGCATTCGTTAAGTGTTTGAGGGCACACAATGAATCTAGTGTATTTTATTTCATGTGTATAAGGGCCTAACTAATTGTCTTTATTAAGGTATGATGATGCAAAGCTATCGCAAAAAACTAAAATGAATATTCTTAATTGTATATTATTGTAGTTTTTTATTGCAAATGTTATCGTTTGTCAATTTGACTTATTAAATTCATATGCGCCGAAGAATTTAATACAAGTACAATTCAAACATTCGAGTCATTTAAGCATTAACTTCAAGTAAAGATCATTATCTAAATAACCAACCAGTTGAGTTGTTGGCATTGTATAAGTTCCAATGGTACTAGATATGAATTACATGAAAATTTGGGTTTATTAAAGTGATATTGCATTTTAAGTGAATCATAATTAGAGCGGTTAGACGTGTGATGGACATGAGGCGGGCTAGTCATTTAGTAAAGTGAAATGGCATGAGTGAATTAGAAAATCTCCAATTCAATCCAATGCAATCTAACATGGATTTGCAGGTTAGGCCGATTAATCTACGAGCCGATAAATTTTTTTAAAAAAATACAAAAAATTTCATATTTTAACGGTTTTACTTCTAAAAGGTTTACTTCCGAAAAATAACATCAATTTTGATCTAAACATATCTTTCATTGGATAGTCTCAATCAAATATATTTTGTAAATATATTTTTTAAATATATATGGACACAAAATTTTCACTTGTGTTTAATAAAAAATGTCACTTTTATTTTAAAATTGTAATAAAAAAAAGATAATAAACTGATATAAAATTTAACATATGTTCTTAACCATTGTCAACCCAAGTCCACTGTAGGTTGACTTACATGG
>JBBPFP010000002.1:4910550-4924822 GCA_037974795.1 Kaempferia galanga
CTCATGCCTTACTGGGCAAAACTTTTTGTTCTGCCTGCCGACCGGCATGCTCGATACAGGCGTTGCGAGAGCTTGACCATGATGTTGGAGGGACGCGCACGAGGGGGGAGCGGGGAGGTCGCGATCCGCTTGCGTGACACGGGGAGGTCTGTGATTCGCGTTGTGCGAGCCCGACCACGGTGGGTGTCGCATGACGCGGGGGAGGGAGAGAAAGAGAGAGAAGAAGGAAGGAGGCATTTTAATGTATTAAATCTATTAAACTTATATTAATAATTTTAATTAACTCCTAGTTATAGTAGAGATAACTTTAATAGTCTTAATTAAATCCTAATAAAATTATTTTATTAATTATATATTTTATTTATTTTAATTCTGAAAATATATAATAATATTTTATTTATTTATTTATTTACTTATCATATGGGAGTGCCACGGTCCCTTATTTTTTTTCTTTTTGAAAAATTATCTTTTTGTGTTTTGTATTTTTAGATATTTTAGTTTTAGTGCATTAGCTAAAAGATAAAAATGTATGGATGGTGCATTAGCTAAAAGATAAAGTGTATTCTCCCTTGGTCTTCCCGTTATTGCCCAGTACATTGGTTTCATTTGGTGCTCAGTTTTAAAGATGGCCATTACAACAACATATGCACTTGTGCTCACATACTCATATACAATGTTTCCTCACATTGTATCTGCTCACATATTTATATGCAATCACATAATGTTTTGATCTCCCAATGGTTTAGCCAAGACAAACTAGTTTTTTAGTTCAACCCAACTTAATATCTTTAGGAATAGGTTGGATATGAGAACATCGAATTTTGTAGTTTATTTTTAAGGTAAGACAATATAATCAATTGAAAGAAATGACAAGCGAAGAGAATCCTTCCATGTATAAATGAATGTTGTGTGCTGGTTGACTTGACTATAAATCAGGTTGTACATGGACCCAATTTGTTGACATTTAGTTGGAATGTTTTTGATCTAAGGAGCTATATCAAACAGGAAACTTTGTTTTCATTAAATACTGTGTAGTGTAATCAAAGTTAATCTTTTCCCTCTAGTGAGAAGCGGCCTAAGAATGCTGGTTATTTGGATGAGCTTTCATGAGCGCTTCCCGTTTTAACCTAGTGGCGGGTGGGAAACTTCTATGAGACTGGGCGTCACCTTCAGGATTTGTTGGTTCGAAGAACTAGATACCTAGATTACCCAACAAAAAAGAAAATGTTAATCTTGTTTTGGTGTTGGATTTCAGTGGCCAGCCATAACAAAGTTGTTTTGATGCTGACTGGCACAGTGTGTGTCAGTACTGGATAGAAGAAGACATAAGAGGAATGACTTACCTGCTATCATCTGTTATGACCAATAAACCTTAAGCCATTAAAGTAGATGGTACTGACCCTGCTCACTTACTAAGCTCACACACCAAATCTTCTCTGATGCTTGCCCATTTAGATTATTGTCGATCAAATGCCCTTCCAACTATGGTTCCGATCTATGCTGAGACAACCATGTTTCAATGGGCTTTTAATGCAAACTTGTGTAAAATCTTTTGTCTTGTCCATATTGGGTCTTGAAATTGGATTTAAAACCTTGGGAAGATCCATAGTTTGATATCTCATGTTGTGCCGGGCAAAACGGTTGTAACGTATTGTTTCAATAAGTTACCGAAACTCAACTACTTGGCATAGATAAGTTCTCCTTTTCTCCTTCCTCCTTCAACCTCCAATTCACCACCGACACCATGCATTAGAAGTTTAGAACATCAACATGATACTAAAATAGTATCGTTTCGGTCAAAAATTAAAACTGTGGTGCGGCTTGAGATTTTGAACCTTGGTATGGACGAATAAATCACTTGGTCCAATAAGGGATAAAGAGGATGAATGTGATGAGTTAAGAAAATGATGATTATGTGAAAAGTTTTGGGCACATAATTAATTTCATCAATATATAATATTACTAATGTTGTGTAACAAATTTTGAAGCTTTTTATAAGCACTGCTTATTTTGCCCGCTGATCAGTCTGATAAATTAAGATTTTTTTTTTCCATTCTGTCATCTATTTTGCAGTTGGAATAAACTATCATTTTACAGATTGTCGTCAATTTTTTAGTTGTACTTTTAGGATACCTTGAATACAATTAATATTAGATGATTTCTTAATAATATTTAAGGACTGCTTTTGCATCTGTATTTTGCATGCCTTGTGTGCTGATTCTACTACATAAGGAAGCAGAGTGGTGATTATACCACTTACCGCCTCCATACTATGTGGTAATTCTACCACTTTCTGCTTCCTTATGTTTATGAAATTTTGATTACTGTGCACCTTACATGTGGTAGTGGTAAATAAAGAGGAAGCAATTGTTTGGCACCTCATGGTATTTACATTTAAAATTAGAAAATTGGTCGAGAAGATCTTTTTGGTTGGGATAAAGCCTGAGACTTGACAGTTCCAGAACTATTGTTTCTTTAGCAACCTGGTGTAAAATTTAGAAAATCGGCTTTTTTGGGAGAATAATTTTGACCATTTTGTAACAATTTAGTCTTATTTTGTAGTTCTACTTAATCACATTATTGCTGTAGAAACCTGGTGTAAAATTTAGCAAATCGACTTTTTTGGGGAGAATGATTTTGATCATTTTTTAACAACTTATTCTTATTTTGTAGATAAAATTAAATTATTGCAAGCAATAGCAAATATCAATTATCTGATTATAAGCCTGCAATAAGTCAATAAGTTTGTGTATTTCTAAAGCTGTGCTATTAGTTAAGCTTGAGGAATTATTTCCACTGTCACTGTTTTAGTGCAAAGTCTGCAAGGAAGTTCAAACTTCAAATTGATATGTTACCACTTGATGATATTTACTGGCTTATTTCAGACTCTTAACAAATGTTGACATCTTCTTTCCTGACAGGGATCCATTACTTTCCATGATGTATTTGACAATGAACATGATAATGAAATTGCTCAAATGAGACTAGAAGGAGTGTATATTTGGCCTTTCCAAAAACTTCGGATGGTAGCAAACAGGTAACAATTCTTACTAGCTCCCTTACTTTATCTATCCAAGCATGCTATTTTTCTTTGTATATTTTAATGCCATTCAATATATTGGTCTATTTATGATGATGTTTGATCTGTATGTGTGACATAGGGATTAGGATAATAGAAAAATATATATATTCACAATTGTTGTAATTATTATCTATTTTATTTACTGATTTTACTTTTATTGTAATAACTGAACAGTGTTTTGTGATGAAAATCTGTTAAAACATGTGTTTCTGGAACCATTATGTTTCAGTATCTTTGTCCTTGTGCGACACTTGTTTCTAAGGTTTTTACCTCACCTTGGGTGGTTTCACTTTCAGCTTATTCATTTTTTCTAAAAGTCTAGGATAATACACTATCAATACTAGAAAGATAAAAAGAGAGCAAAAAAAAAAAAGATAAAAGATAGTGCTTGACACTGCATGAGTTACAAACTCTGTCAAA
Source organism: Kaempferia galanga (assembly GCA_037974795.1). Taxonomy (NCBI): domain Eukaryota; kingdom Viridiplantae; phylum Streptophyta; class Magnoliopsida; order Zingiberales; family Zingiberaceae; genus Kaempferia; species Kaempferia galanga. Next base: position 4,914,053 of record JBBPFP010000002.1, read on the forward strand.
AGTGTTGGAATTTGGTTCTTTCCCTTGTTATCATGTATGAAGTGATAACAATCTGCTAGCATGTATAAGAATTATGTTCATGACTTCATGGTAACTACTAGCCAACAGTGTTAATTTGCCTTTAGCATTGATGGAGGTTTAAAATTTCATTGTCTTGGTGTTTCATTGGCTGGTCTAAATGCGATGGTACTAGCGACTACCATCATAATACATTGGCACAACGTGGTGCCTCTTGTCACTAACTAAGATGAGAGGGAGAGAGTGGAAGAAGAGGGGGAATATAACAAGAAGAAGCAGAGGAGAAAGAAGAGATTGCAATTTATGACTCTATTATGTCTAGAGAAGGTCACTTGACTGACCTTCCAGCTTCTTTTGTTGCTTTCTTGATCCCACTGAGATCCAAACTCTTGGGTCCTGATCTGGTGCAGCAACGGTGTGTTTGACTGGTGCAGTTGTCTTGATGCTGGTTTTGGTTTGTTGTGCTAATGGGATGGTATGTGCTATCCGAGCATTTTCAAACCATCTCATGCAAACTGATTAGAGTGCCACTAAATGGCACGGATTTCCACTTGAGTCAATGTGCAAATGTTATAGAAATACAATAAAAAGTTTGCATTTAGAGAAATCCAAAACATACTGGTGCCGCATTTCCTTATGTGTATTACCTCTGCTGACATTACCAGATTTCATATATAGTTCCATGGATATGAATACTTGGCAAACCGCCTGTATTTTCTTCTCATCTCTTGTGAAACGTTCATATTAAAAAGACAGGCATTTACCTGCTCTACAAGAATCTCTACCAGTGTAAACAGGTATTTACCTGCCCATCAAGAATTTGTATCAGTGTAGCACTGTCATTCTGGTAGAAGTTTACATATTCTTTTATTTGGTTGATGATGGAAAGTTTGGCTTAGTATTCACCATTCCATTTACTAGAAGAAAAATATTAATCACTCCATATGAAAATTGCTGCTAAGTGGATCATCTAGACTCATATTGGACTACAACTTCGAAAAATAGTCTCAGCAACTTACAGCGTTGCTAGTACTTGGTACACCCATTTGTGTCTAGTCTTCTCTTGTCAGGCCTTTTGATGTCTATGCATTGATGAATCCATACTTGCATGGTCAACCATATTCACCTTTGTCAAATTCCTTAGTGGTGAAGATACTACTTACTATTTGTGGAATTATTTCATGTTTATTTCTTGGTCTTCATGGTTTAGAGGAATTCATTGTCACGTAATTCAAATTTGAGCTCTAATTCAATTTTCACGCCATGGAAGACGCCTGAAATTCATTGTAGCAGTCTTAGCTTTTGTTAAAGATACCAAGAATAACTTCTTTTATTTATTCATATCTCTAATCTTTTCTGTGGTTAACATGGAATACTATTAATATTGAGTTGTTTGAACGTTACCACTTGTTGATTCTAGGAGTCAAGGGTTGTCAAACTTGGCAATGAAAATAAACTTTATAAAACCTTAATTAAAATTTGACTCACAAATGAGATTATTGCTGCCAACCAAAAGACACACGATGTGATTTTTTTTGTCAACTTGTCATTTTATGATTGGTGAGCAGCAATTATTCGACAGACTTATGTTTGTGTATGCATAATTTAGTTATATTAAGTTAGATACATACCTTGTCAAGTTGTTCCACTCTTTAACTTCCTGTTTTCTTCAGTATGTTACATGGATTATCATGGTAACATACATGTATGTTAATTCATATTTGTTTTTATTCCCATCCCTATGTGAATGTAAGTGATGAACACTGTTTTACCTTATCCAATTGTAGTGTTCTGAATGATGAGCCACTTCAACTAGAGTATTTCTCCAATCCTTATCATTTGGTAAGTTGTTAGAAATGTAAATAGGTAACCTTGGTCTGACTTCTTTTAATCAACTTGTTTTGTATTCCTTTAAATGATTTCTATATTTCCACTTGTATATTCCATGCTTTATCAAAGACTATGATTTCATCTTGTGAACAACCAACTTGTGTTCATGGTAAAAAATTCCTTCCATGAAAAGTAAGAAAATACGAATCTAGCATTCTTTATGTCGATGTAAATTATGACCTCTTATCATGATATTTAATGGAGTGGTATACATAACTTGGAGACCTGAGATATGTTTCTTAGTTCTTACTCAATACTCTCTATTTAGATTTGCCATACTGGCCTTTCAGTAAAAATTGCTGCAATGTGTTGGCATCCCTCATATACCTGTAGGTTTCTCTTTCTGATTACGTGTCTAATATATATTAGAAATTTAGTTTAAGGTTTTATAAAAAGTTTATCTGGAAGACACTTGTTTAGGAGTTTAGGTGGGTAGTTTTTAAAATTAGTAATTATCTTATCAGGAATGTAGGATCATTCTGGTGGAAATTTGATTTAATTTGTATATTTCTTGATTTCGATTTGGATTATTACCCATTTTGATTGAGCCCTTTTAGGTATTAAGATTATTCTTTCCTAGCATATTGGTTTCAGTGCTTTGGTTGTTGTGTTTAAAAGATTACATAATTTTGATTTATTTCATATAATAATTTACATTAATCTAATTTATGTGCAATTATTTCATAATTTTAATTTATTTCTTGTAATAATTTAATTTTCTGTACCATTAATTGATAAATTCAGTTTAAATTTAACAAGTTAAATTAATTAGATATTAAAGAAAGTTTCACGTAACATAATTTAAAAGATCTAAATAACCTTGGTATATGATTCAAGATTAAATAGACTGTATGGCTTGTTAAGCCCTCAGGAATTAGGAATTAGTAACATTATAGCAAGAGCATCTTGTTATTTATTAAATCTAATATGACATCCTACTTTAGTTCCACATGGAAAGTTGTGTTAGTGAAGATATTTTATAGGGTTAAATGAGTGTGCTATTGGTGACTTTGGATTAAGCATTTTGGCAAGAGATTGGTCCTAAGCATGAAAAGTTTATGGGCCACATCTCTCATTGGATGGGTTGTTACAATTATTAGACCTCCTTGAAATCCTAAGCATGATGAGATGATTGGACTTCATATGTTGCTGATTGAATGACTCTCAGTTCCTAGCTGGACTTTCTGCCTTAATTGGGCATCAAATCTTAAATGGGGAGAGCTGGACACCTTGTTTTAATTTGACATGGAGAGTTGTGATCTAATGGAGTTTTATAAGCTGACAGTGGTTTGACATGGGCCTGACAAGTATGGATAACTCTCTTTAGAGAAGTACATGTAAACCTATATATCCCAATAACAACAAGACATGAAAACCCTATAGAAAAAAGTTAGGCAATTCTTTTAATTATATTACTTGCATTCTTGGTAGTGGGAGTATACAACATCCTTCTCATTTATTACTTTTCTTTTGTTCCGTTTTTTGAGTTTTTCTTCAACTTCCGAACACCATTGCATTTTAATGAGTTGTAGTCTTGCATGCTTCCCAGTAGCATATGTTCGCTCTTCAGGCAAGCTAAAAGTCATTCTCTGCAGAAAAGAAAATAATTCTACAACCATAACAGACCTTTTCAAGCTCTGCATTTTTAGGACTACCTTGCTACTCTTTATTAAACAATAAGTTAGTCAACTTCACCTTTAAAATTTGATGACATTATCGTTTCTCAGTCTGCTATAGTGAATTTCTTGTCAAGGGAATTTGCACATTTCGGAATAATTAATTAGATTATTTTTCCAGGTAAATTTTAGCATTGTAGTTGTAGCAATTCTTTTAATATTTATCTTTTTTCTGTATGATCAATGTTTTTCTTTTTTATCACTTTATGCTATCCAGCAAAGGAAAAATGTGACTATTGCATGAGATGATAACTTCTAACCCACAACATAGGAGCATGGAAATGAAACGTAGATTATAATTATTGTATACTTATTCTAATTATTGTTTACTTTCTTGCTGAAAATATGGAAATCGAATTAAATTTTTCTTGCATCACTGAATATAGTTGATAATTGTATATGCCAGTTATCTGAGATAAAAACTGGACCTATTTATTGTTTTTTTCCTAACAGATTAGACTTTTCTCCTCCCAAGTTCTTCAAGAATCAATTCAAGATCGACTACCAAGAAAAAAATGTAGGGCCTTCTTTCCTGTTTGGATTCTAATTTTGGATTCATGTTTCTTTCTCACTCTGTTAATGAATATTGTCAGCTGTGACTTACGACATCGATAAACATTGTCACATAGAGATTGATGCTCAAGTTTTGCGAGTTCCATCCAGACAAAATGGTACTTGACTTCGTAGATTTCTTCTTACTAGCCATTATATAGTTGCTGATGACGTCTTGCCTAGTTATTTCCTGTGAAGTTAATATTCCGGATTTATTTGTGAGCATAAAGTTATTTTCTAATGTTTTCCACTAATTTATAATTCATATGTTTTAGTACCTCTTTTGTTTGGAATGGATGAAGCATACTGTGCAGAACATACTTAGAAGTGGAGAGTTAACCATAAGGGAAACTAAAATTTGTTAGGAATCCAAATAATTCATGAAAAAATGCTCTTGGTAATTAGGAAGTCACCTAATGATTTCAGTTGAATTTTTCTATGCAACCTTGATTGAGCAAAATCACTTGAAACATTTCAAGCAGAATGCACTAACAGAGAGGATGGGCATCGTCGAATAATTAATGGTTGGGTCTTTTTTAATTTTTTATTTTGTTTATTTGCTCGATCATATCATCCTAGGGACTCTCAATCCAACGATAAACAGCGTCTTCAAATTTTTGAAGTAGACTAACTGTTTCCATGCCCTTTAAGAAACTCCCTTTGATGTACTAAAAAAAATTTGAGGCAGGGTATTCTCATCATAACCAATTTATGATTTTTAAGAAACTACAGTTTCTTTGTCCGTTTCAAGCATGTGCTTCTCTCAATCATTGCCACTGCAACTAGGACTCTACATCCTACTATAGTAGCTGAATGACAATGCTTTCTTTTCTCGTATCATCCAATAATAATAAAGAGGTATACCAGCTTCCATTTTCTAAGATATCTTTTTATTAATAGATGGAAATCATGAGCTTTACCATTTAGAGGGGTTAATGGAGGGTCCAGCAATAGATAGCGATGGAGAGTGCTTTTCCTCAATCTCGTTGAATGCAACTTCTTTGAATACTGAGGCCTATTACAACAAAGCAGTTAACTATACATTGATGGTCACTTTTGTATCCTTCATCAAATAGTGACTTATATCTTTTGAATCTTCTGTTGCATTGTTTGGAATCCTTTATTTGTTTTTATAGATATCATTTCTTCAAGTTCTTCTGTTGATTAGACAAATGGAGTATAGCAATACTCAATCTGTGAGTAATTTGTTTTGTCCATATTTTGTAGCTGTCTTATTGCAACTATAGATATAGAATCTACAATTCATATAATCGTGTGTTTTTATTCTAGTTATTTTGGTTTCTTCTTCTTGATAGGGTGCTGCTAAGGTTTCTATTCTGATGATTGGTCAACAAGCTCTTATGGATGCATATGTGTGCCTCTTGAATTTGACTTCTGGAATTTTAGTAGGTATGTAGATCTTATTATTTGGGTTTTCATTTATTATTTGGAAGAACAAGGGGCAACACTTCTGTGGCACAGTTCTCATGCTTCAAGTTAGATTGAAGCATGACCAGTACCATTCTCTGTAATTCTTTAAAAACCCTATGCTGTTAATTTCTTTTTCCATCTGACATCGATGAGGTTGAGGGGAAGAGCCGCTAAGCCTTAGTTAATTTTTTCACCTACTTGGGGTAGTCTTACCTCAAAAAACTAAAGATGTAATGACCTACTTTGTTGACTTATGGTTAAATGACCCTTAAGGTTAATCCAAACTAAGTTGAATCGCACAGCAAATAATCGAACAATAGGAGAATAGGTAAATGACACATAGGAAAACAGTGGGATGAATTTGTGTCTTAGTGGTCTTTTAGATGTTATAGTTTCCTTGTTTACTGGTCTTGAATGATAAGGAGCCCCCCCCCCCCCCGGGGAAGCATCTTAAGATCCACATGACATTGAGTGCCATTCACAGTGTGATACAACAAACTCTTATCAGCGGTGTCCATGTACTGGCCCCATGCTAGAATAGAAAGACAATGTTTTCTCATGAACACATAAGACTTGCTTATTTTTGAAATTTAGATGATACCTGCTTAGCTGGATGGGTAGTGGATCCTTATTTAATTATTTGAATAGTTGATGACTTAGTGTGGCAAAAGACGATTCACTCACCCCCCGGCCGCCCATCCGTCCCTGGGCAACACGGAGGAGGTAAATCACGGGTGACTACTAGCCATTGGTGCAGTGGCCAAGGCATGGGGGAAAGCATACTCGGACGCGCCGAATTTCGACCCCATGACCTAATGTGGCAATACCCCACACCTCAACCACCACACCACCCCGAGGGGACGAATAGTTGGTGACTTAGGAACAGAGTAGTAGAGGATTAATTATCCGCCCATTATGTTCTCATCTAGTTAATATTTATGGTTTTCTCATTACTCTCTTCCTTCCACCAGTAACATGTCTGAGTTTTTAGAAGATATAACTATAATACCATAGATATACTTATTTGGGAAACTGTGTTGATTTTTGATTGCAGAGTCCCTATTCAATGCTTTTGCAACAGCAGCTTTCTTCAAGTTTGTTGTTTTTTCAATTTTCGAGATGAGATATCTTCTGTCTATATGGAAAGCAAGAAGACCTTTGCAAAATGGTGAAAGCTGGGAAACTATGAGGCGCGAGTTATCTGTTCTGTATAGCTGTTTCTGTGAGTAGTTATTCCCACTAAAGAAACTATACTTCAGATTTCATTGTGTGCATATCAATTAATTTCTCCTCTTGTTGTACGCACAAAAATTTGTTAGAGGATTATTTTAATCAGCATGTACTACTGTTTCACCTCATATTAATTTCTCCTCTTGTTGTAGCATTGTAGCAAAAGAAGATTACGCTCACCCCAGACGCCACTCATGGCCCATCCCCAGGTTATAGTTTAATTTATGTGGAGGGAGGTAAATCACCGGTCATCTTTTAACTGACTTCCGAGTGGCTAGAGGGTTGTTGGAGTTTTTTTCTCCGAGGGCATGTGCCTGCTAAGAATTGACCCCTTGCCCCATTGTAGCAAAGTTGTCACCCTCTAGCCAACTAAAAAAAATTTAAAAGAAAAATTGTTGGAAGAATAATTTAATTAGCATGTACTAAAGTTTCACCTCATTTTATTATAGACAAATTTGATATGCAACTCATTGAGAATGCCTACAATTTCTTGAGTTGAAACTAAAAGTTTCTTGTACTAATCAGTAACGAGATTCCACCCATGTGTTTATAATACCCAAGCCTCACAATATATCAGAAACTTGTTATAACTAGGGAAAAAAGAAACTATGGAACATAACGAACTTTGTCTAAGATTAACTGTGTGAAGAACCTTTTCATTTAACAGGGATATGTGATCCACTGATCCATCAATTATGGAAGATAGGAGGCACATAACAAAGATAAATAATGTAGAACAACTTATGGTAGCCTGCCATACAAAAAAAACACCCAAATCAATCAATCATGGAGCCTTGGACTTTACCATAAAACAAACCAGAAGTGAAGCAGCTAATGGAATCACTGGAGTAAAAGCTTAAACTATTTAAATAGGTTAACTAACAATAATAGTAGAAATGCAGTAGCAGAATTACGCTTATGAAATCAATAGGTTGTATAATGGTCTTTCAAACTTGTTCCAGCAATGCTATGATGGATGGTTGGTGATATCAAAGTGAACCCATGATGGAAATGAACTATGATAACACCCACAACCTCCAAGACCTCATCCACTAGCATGATCAATAATTTCAGATGGAGTTGTGTAGGCTGTAGCTGCATGAATAGTACAATCACAAAATTCAAAGCTTTTGTTGGAGAAAGATGGTATTATGACATCTGCACATAGGCATCACTGAGATTCATCATGATTAATAAAATTTTTTTGCCACAAGAAATTCTTCACTCTTGCATTCTAGAACTTTGACACTAGGTCAGATGACTTTTGCGGCTATTAGTTTTTGATGCAAGGAATTGCTGGTACAGCAGTGCAGTCAATGGAAGTGAATTAGCTTCAGTTGGAGTCCAAGCTAAAAGTAGGATTTGCTTGTATTGATCACTATTGAGATAACATCCATGTATATAGAATATCTAAAACTCAAAATTTGTTAAAAACTAGTACTGTAGGGCCTAAACTCATTTATGCCAATAGTCTTCCAAAATTATCCAGACTAATCAATTTGAACTTCATGGAAATATTATGACACTGATTACTTCCTCCTGGATGGCACCTGAGCAATTAATGTGGTATTTTAGATAGATTGATTACTTAATGATACAGTAGTGTATGACATATGCATTTCTTGTACGTACACCTAGGCTAACCTTGTTGTTACAAGAGTTGGCTTAACTTATTTTTTTTCTCAATCTAGTGTATTTTTAATATGGAGATGCCAATTACTTGGTTTTGACACAAATTCAAAAGTTTGTGTGTTTATTCTTAAACTAAAATTTTAGCTACATTCATTTAGTTAATTACATTTTGTAATTTTGATTCCTAGGCTTTCCACTGTTCCAGATATTTTCTATGTACTCAACTTAACTTTTGTATCTTACTATATCAAGTTATGCTACTTTGCAGATGGGATTTTGTTAGGTGGTATCCTGCTAATATATCAGCTACAGAATTTCTTGCGCTCTGTTATTTTCATTATGTACTCATTTTGGATACCCCAGATAGTGACTAATGTCATTTGGGATACAAGAAAACCCCTGCACCCATATTATATAATTGGGATGTCTGTTAGTCGCCTCGCCATACCATTTTACATATTTGGCTGTCCAAACAACTTTTTGCGTATAGAGGTGGATAACTATTGGTGCATATATTTGGGAGTATTTATGGGATTGCAAGTAATAATTCTCCTTCTTCAGCATTATCTTGGATCCCGATGGTTCATTCCTCATCAGGTTTGAGTTCTTTCTTTATTCATATGATATAGTCAAGAAACCATGGTAACACATTTTTTTTCTAGAACAATAGTGTAGATATTCTGACAATTTGAATTTGTCTATTCCTGCCCAAAGAAATCCCGATATCATGTTCCATACTATTAGCCAGTTGATATCAATTAGTATAATCTGGAACCTCCTGGAACCGGCACTTGATGTGTGAAGTCTTCTTTTGACATGGTTTAGCTAAGGAAATGTAATGTGGTTAATATCTTTAAAACTACCAAGCACCGTATGTTTCAAGTTTTGACTATCTTCTTGCTCATCTCTAAATGTAATCTAAAAAGCTTTTCCTATCCTGTCTTTTTGCTCTAGTGGTTGGGGAATGAGTAAGCTACGTGCCTCGTGCATAATTTGATGTTTGGATATATCTCCTTTAGTTTAAGGATTTGAGAATGACATAAACTAGTATGCCTAGAATTCATGTTGGATGATGGCACAAATACAAATATGTTAATCTTTATAAGAACATTATGATTCTCAAGATGGGTGGTTAGTGGTTACATATCTCAAGTTTTAACGGCTGTCTGGTTATTGGCAGTTGCTTCCTGAAAAGTACTGCTATTACAGGAAGTTTGAAAGTTATGCATCTCAAGCCGCAGATTGTGTCATTTGCATGGCTACCATTGACTTCTCGGATAACTCAAATCGCTATATGGTAAAAATAAGTCTTCCAACAAGAATTTAGCTTTGTGCATCATTCTTATCTACTTCCTTGCTGATCGAGAATATATATCAACCATGCTTTGGGTATGCAGGTGACACCTTGTGATCATTGCTTCCACTCTGAATGCTTACAGAGATGGATGGATATTAAGATGGAATGCCCGACATGCAGGCGTGCTCTTCCCCCAGCATAGATCAAACCCACACCGTGACCCTGTTCTTTATCATATGGTTGCTTTGTACAGGCAGTAAACAAGCCAGGATTCGTTGTTCTAAACTTTACACCGGAATATTTCATTATTGCTTGAAAGAAACAGCGTGTAACTCTCAAGTCTTGAATTATATTGCAAAGACTGATGGAGAAACTGAAAGACATTTCTCTTTCTTAATGTACTATAATTTCACACGTCACACCAAAATAAGAACTGTACATATTTCTTGTATCGTACAATTGCAAATTGGAGAGAAAAGCTTGGCCGAGTATAGGAAGACAGTGAAAATCTAATATTTATTTGTAATTGTAACGGAGAAGATAGCTATTTAGGTAGTGATTTTAGTTACCTAAATAATGCCTCAATTTGCTCATTAAACTTGTGGCAGGAGGCTTCTTCACGTGATTTTTGTGTGGAGGCATCCTTGTCCATTAACAAGGATACGGGTAGACTTCTCCTCGGGACAGTGCGGTGATTACAGTATGGAAGGTTATCACATGAGGTATTAGGGTTGAAACTCGATATCTCCGAGCATGCCTTTCCCCATGTAGTGATCAATTGCACTAATGACTAGCAAGTCACCTGTGATTTACTTATTTTGTGTTGGCCCAAGGATGGGTTGATAGAGGTGCAGGGGGTGAGCGAATCTCTTTTTGTCACAAGGATACAAGGATAGACAAAGTCGATATCCGTATGAGTATCTATTTCAATAGGTCTTGGATTAGTCTTTAGTAGGTATAAAATGTCTCATTGGGTGCGTGATCTCCTCGTATAAAAGGTTTTTGTGATAGGGTGAAATGTTTTCCATGATTTACTTGTCTGTA
>JBBPFP010000002.1:5068390-5083040 GCA_037974795.1 Kaempferia galanga
AGGGCAGGCTCGAAGGTCATGCTTGTGTAGTAAAAGGCGATTTCCTCGCCCCCAACCTCTGCCAACTCATCTTTAGGCCAATACGAAGAAGATAAATTATCGATGACTACTAGCCATTAATGTAAATGATTAAGACATACTTAATCTAGGTCATGCTTGATCTAGGTTCTTGTGGTCGGATGACAAGTATTTAAAGCTTTATGACTCATTTGTGTAGGCTATGATAATTTCTGTAGGTTATCAGTGTCGTTTAGGCTTTACCTCCTTTTAAGGGCACTTGCTATTGCTTTTTCTCTGATCGATGAGATTGAGCAACCTTTTACGATAATTGAACTTTAGGTTTATTTTATTAATATTACATAAGAAAAGGTATCACCAACATATATTTATATTTGTACATTACTATTTATATACATCTTATAATATTATATTATTTATCTCTTTTCACATAACTTAGGAACGGAACGGACTACGAGAGATGCATGAGGGAGCATAATCAGTTTTTACTATAAAAGATGATATTTATAACCTCCGGAATAAGGGTACAATGGTTAGGTTCTTCAACCAATTAATCATGTATCTAAGGGTTAATCTGTTTAACCCTTAGATTAAAAAACTAGACACTTAGATTAAAAAAAATTATCTATGTGTGTATAATTTATTTTGTTAATAATGGTTCTCCAACCACTGAGCATTTGTTACTTTGATGGAATAAAGAGGAGAGAAAGTGGAGACTAAGCAGACGGTGCAAGGAACAATGATTAGAGCTTTTTTGCAGGTGTTGCTTGGTGTTGGCTTCAGACTTTGTGGAGTCTCTCACAAGGGACTTTACCATGAGCATGAGCTGTGAACACTTTGCTTTTACGGTTCATGAGGTGTTCAGTGTCTTGTTCCTTGGAAAGAAGTGCAGTCAACAAGAACTTATTAATATAATATTAATATTCGTGAATATGATACTTTCTGTGTCAAAAGTAGAGTGAGGTTGTGAGTGAATATAATACTCGTGAATAACTCAATACCCAACTCAACAACATGTTTTGTGAGCTAAACAAGAAAAATGGAATAAAAATTGATTAAAAAGATCCAAAAAACAAAAATTAATACAAGGCCAGCAAATACTATTTTATTAACATTTTATACACTTATTTTCAAGCAATTCAACGCTTTAATTTGCATATTATGAGCCCGAACTACAATTTTACAACTCGATTTGTTATATCCCTTTGAAAATTTTAACTTCTAGCAAACAAAAGCAAGGAGAGCCAAGGCCAAACTCACGCTAACTCACATAACAAGTATGCTAAAGGTAAAGAAAAAGACGAAGAAACAACCTTCCAAAAAAAAACAAACACATCCTCCAGCAGCATTTTTAAAGGTCATTATTGGTGACGTTCCTCCGGTTTGAAATTCATCTTCACCGGAATGAAGACTTTCTTCCGTATGCACTGAAAAAAGTAAAAACCAAAAACAAGAATAAGAACAATGAATGTACATGCTAACCAAGCGAAACAATCCGCATACTACCATAATGCATTCACAAATATCATAGATTGGGAGAATCTACTTTGGTGCAATTACAAAAAATCTGTCGCATATGATCAGATTAAGAAACAAAAAATCTGGAGTAAGAAATTTCATTGATCCCTCCAATCCTTTTTAAGGAAAAAAAATCCTATTCTTCTTTTAAACTGCATCTGAAGCATCATGCACTAAAAATTGCTGTACAAAACAGACTCTCTTCTATACACACACAAAAATACGAACCCCCAAAAGAACAACTTCCTTCTAGACTCAATTCTATTTGGCTGACAAGTTAGATAAGAGAAGGGCAGATAAAGCTCAATCACTCGTGTATGTTTCATCCCCACCTCCCTCATCCTTCCTCCCACCTCCTATATTTCTCCAACCAAGGAAATTGACCCTTAGGGATTCATTGTTGCCTTCGCTCTGCAGCTTGCTCTCTCACTATGAATAAGAAGCTTGAACGAGTGGAACAGGTTTATGTAGCATGGATGTCCCCTGGAAGACTGTTGTTCGAGCACCCTTGAGAACCTTCAGCAGCTGCAGGATGGATGGAGAATCTAAGTGCCGAATTATTTTGAAACATTTTCCAAAGTAACTGATGGATCAAGGGCTTACCTGGTCGGAGTTTATCTTTGTAAACCCAAATTTTTTTGTCCAAATGCCTTCAGCTTCTTCGGCTGCGGGGAGCAGGAAATGCTTCACGTTCAAAGACGCCAGCAATGTTTCAATGCAGAAAAAGAGTGCCTGGAAGAAACCCTAAAGAAACAACACAGGATTTATGAATTGATGAAAAAAAGCATGAGGCTGATGTATTTGTAATGTGGGAAACCTACTCATCAAAAAGAAGAATTTGGAGATTTCATTATTTCAGATACCGGTGGAAACAACAGTAGGCGTTGTCTTTGAGAGTTTTAGTTACATCAATATAGTGTTGCGTAAATATGGGCAATGTGACCAAACCATACACAGACAAAAGGTCATCAATCTCAACAATTTAAGTTTTAGATATTTGAATTTATTGTTTATTAAAAAAAATACTTATGAAGATATAATTAATAGGATTTGAAATGGAGTGATATTTGGTATCTATTATTTGTAAAAGAAAAGGAATATTTATGAAGATAAAATTAGTAGGGTTGGAAATAAAGTGGAGCTTCTAAAGTTCTATGATATGTGTCCAGTCATGTTGGATGTGTTGATCAAGCTGGATGAGCTGGTTAGGCCAGTCAGTCCAGTTGGGTCAAATGGGCCAACTAGGTCAATCGATCTTGGCTAGCCCAAATGAATCAGTTAGGTCAAACAGGCTATTCGATCTAAATATATCAATCGGGCCACGGGTTGATTAAGATGGGCACGTCAATTGATTCAGTTGGGTTAGGCGAGTTAACCAATCCAATCAAGTGTGTCAGTTTTAGTGGACTAATGGATTTGGTCAGCTTGGGTTGAACAGTTCGTTCAATCCAGGCAAGTTGTGGGGGTCAGATGGGCTGATAGATTTGTAGGTCTCAGTCATGGCGGTTTTCTCTTGGTAGGTCGGACAGACCTAACTATCCTGGTGGACGTGTTGGGAGCAGACTGGTCAAGACCAAATGAGTCGACAAGGCCAATCAAGTTAATCAGACTGAATAGGCAGGGCAGGCCAGGCCAGTCTGAGGGGACAATTGAGCCCAACTGACAAGCCAATCCAACCAGGCTGATGGTGGTCTAGGTGGGTTGGTCAGGCTGGTTGGTTTGATCGATTGTTGTGAACTAGTCTAGTCAATAAAACGTGATGTGTCAGTTAAGCTTGTCATGCAGCATAGGCCAAGCATGCAGAAAGGTCTGGTCAAGATTCGAGCCAAATTGGCTGGTCCAATCCGTTACCTGACCAGATCCAACTTAGAGGGAATTTTTTTCCCTATGTGCCCAAAAATAAAAACAAAAATCTAAGAAGGCATCCAAATAACAAGAAAATATCTATTTGTTCTAAAAGATTATTATCTAAAAAAATCCATGAACAAATTATTTCTAGCAAACAAATGAAGCCTAAAAACTACAATAGGGCTTCAGCAAAAGGGTTCCATATCACGTGCCTTTCTGTTATTCCTTCTTTTCCATCATGCAAATATCTCTATTTCATGTCCTACTGACTGCAGATTAAAGTCACACATTTTATGCCACCTCCCAACTCTCCTCTAATTATTAAACGATAGAAATCAGGAAAAAGTGTAGATTTGTATGCGTCCGTCCAATGAGAATTTTGGCAGGATGGATCTTGCACTTGATCAATTAGCTAGATTTTACTCAAACTCATAGAGACAGTCTGTATGTATAGTAAGTAATTATTTTAATGTTAACCAAGTATTAATCTGACTTCTTTCACTTAGCAACAAATTGGCAGGTACTCACCAGCCCTTGGTGTTCCCTGCTTGTTGCAACTAATGGAAGTTCAGCAACTTCACTTCCCAAAACACGTAGGATTCCTGCTGAAACAACAGATGATCTGCACCAAGGCAGCAATTAAAATTAGCCTGTAAGTGTAATAAAAAAAAAAAAAAAAAAGAGTTAAAATAAACCTTCAAGGGCAAAGCTTACCCAACAGTTAGTACTGCACAGAACATTCCGCTGAAATCTTGATCTCTTACTGTTCTCCTATAAGACATAAATATGAATAATTTAGATGGGACTAGACAACATCTAAATAAATTACAATAAGCAGTTAAGTTCTCACCCATAAACCATAGAAGGTATTAGATCTCGACCAGTTGTAGCCTCAATAATGGGGTCAAATGACTCCTGAAGAAGAGCAAGTTCAATACAAAATTTTAGGACACATTTTCTTTAGGAATTACTCAGAACAAGTCAGCACAGAAGATAGGCAACCCCCTACCCACCCCCACCAAAATAAAACTTGGAAATAGATGATAATATCTGCAACATTGTATTACTTCAAGTTTCATGATATAATAATTTCTTAGCCTCAGGATCCATCATACCAGTTTTCCAACAGAATACACAAGAATAGCATCACTATCTAATATAAAAATTAATTTCTTGTATGTGACTTCACTCACATGGAAAATGGCAACTGCTCTAGAAAGCAGGAATTTACTATCTGCTGAATCAGTTTTTCCACTTAAAAGTCTCCATCTCACATCAGTACCAGTGTCCATGTTTAAATCTTTATTCTTCAATTTTTCCATGATGACATCAGCATTCGATACTGGAAGCTTCTGTGCTCCACGTAGAAGAAATTCTTGCAAAGCATTCCAAATCCTAATGCAATCACTGCAACAGAACCAATCCCCTTCAGGCAATTCCTGCAATTAAGTGGCAAAATTAAGCCCCGTGTTGAATGGGTCCCTACTGTTTTCTAGCAATAGGCCAAGAGATTGAGGCATTCTTTAAAGGCTAGACATAATTAAGTTGGCCTAACTAGGCTATTTGTCTTCGATGTAAACAAGTGCCTTAAGTAACTAAAAAGTTTGCTTCCAGTTGATAGATTCAAGAATACAAAGTGCTTGTATTTGAACACGAATTTGATTATTTGGTCACCTTCAGTTCAGCCATCTTTTGCTCCCTCAAACATCCAACATGATATTCCTTCTCACACTGGATATGATAAATGTAGTCAGAACTTAATTCAATGTTGACGGAACACTTTCAGCAAATCAAACAATAAAAGATAATGAATCTATCAGAATCATACTTGGTCACAAATCATAACTGTTCGATCATCAAATCTAGATTTACTGAAATCATGGCTCCTGCAAAGCATAAAGATAATTAGAAAGAACAGAAGAGCAAGTTTTAAATAGGCAAGATACACCAGTGCCTTGCCAGCAAAATTTTCAAATCCATCAAAGCATCTTCCTGACAATGATGGAGTCACACAAAGCAAAAATATATTTCCTTCAATAAAAAACAAACGTGTATAATTTTTGAACCAGAAAACCAAGCAAACATTTCCATACCCAGTTAATTAATAGCCTTCTGCAGCCAAGCAAACATCATTATAGAGTGAAAATTAAAAGTCAAGTTCATCAAATTCCAAATAGAGGATATATGGTGGAAATGAAACTCAAATCCATCACAATAAAAGAAAGAGGGGAATCTGCAGAGGAGAAGAAACCTGCACACTGCACATCCACCAACATCAGCCTGGGAACTTGTGACAATACACATGCTTCTTTTGAATATCTGTTCAATGGGATCAACTCCTGCAACTCTCCCAGCAGCAATAGCATTATCATTAGATGCAACACTCCTTTCTCTTTGATGGAGATTTTGACAATACTGACAGTGCCAATCTCCCTCTGGTATACTTGGCAATCCCACACATCCTGCAGCAAGATTAAACAAATTTTAAAAAAAAACAAATTTATGAAGAGGATGATAACCACCACTATAATTGCATAATAATATGCACATACAAAACATCCCAACTGTTAAATCCTTTCTCAACATACAAGTTAATGAAAGGTGGAGAAAAATAAACTTCATATTGGTAGTGAAAGTTGTTATAAATTATAATAGATATATATACAATATTCTTCAAACCAAATCAAGGAACCATGTCTTGCACTGCTGGCTGTATAGGTGAAACTGACTATGTTGGCCCAACACTCTCAGTGAGGCACTAAATATAGAGTGAGTGCACTATAATAATTTTCAGGGAACTATCGCATAGGCCATTTGTTACCCTCTCGAATGTACCTCAATGCCTCCTGTGGCCCCATGATAGCCAATTATAAAAATCAGCCAATACTATGGAGTATGGAGACATCTGATAAAACCTGCTAACTTAGCCACAAATTCTGAGGACAAGGTGAAAAGAAATATTGTAGTAGAGATTAAACCAAGCCATCATGCAATCTCATTTCACTTGAATGCTTCTTTTATCCTATCAAAGTGTCAGAGGATCTCAAGTAGCCACAAGCACCTTCTTGAGTTGAAGACAAACTCCAGATCTGAATAACAGTGAAATAAGAGAAAAAAACGTATCCAACAAAAGTCAACATCTCAATCTACCAATTCCTGATTGATAATCAAAATATATGCAATCTATCCTGCAAGCATCCACATTTATCCTCCATCACATTTAGGTTATGAAACCAGCAACAAATCATATCGATTGGTTGATGCCTTGAGGGCAACATAAAAAACCTTAAAGGTTAGTAACTATCTTCATGATGTAATTGTATGTGCTAATTGTTTTCCCCTGAAAAAGAAATTCCTATTACTAATTTCTTTAAGATACTGACAGAGCAAGAAAATTATGGACATATACAATAATACATAATTTGCTTGTGGTGAGTTTGACTCACAGGAATAGTTATTCTACTCCCTAAGAATTCCCATAAAAAAGTATTATTACGTTGGTTGCAAAAATGAATACTAATTCTTAGAGCATTGTGATTCCAGTTTGACTCACAGGAATAGTTATTCTACTCCCTAAGAATTCCCATAAAAAAGTATTATTATGTTGGTTGCAAAAATGAATACTATATATATATATATTTCCCTTTATTCTAGGAATATGATATTCCCTTATCTACTACATTCTCAAATAATATATATATTTTTTTCCTCAATTCAACCTTGCAAAAAACATATTACCAGGGCAACAGTGTTTGATCATGTCTATCAGTGAAGTTGAATGGGACTGATTGAATCTGTTGGGAAGACAAGCTAGTTAGGAGAAGTAGATTGTTCATCAAGTGGGTCAGGCAAAATGGTCAGACAAGGTATCCCAGGGCTAACTAAGTGGGCTAAAAAGACCATGCAAGTATATAAGGTTATAAAGTTACAAGGTCGATCAGGTCAAGCAGATTATGTTGGTTAGGTCGAACGAGGCAAATTGATTGAGCTAAGCAAGCTAGGCAATTTAGCAAGTAAGTCGATAAATCAGGCAAGCGAAGTCAACTGATCATGTTGGCCGGTCAGGTCCAATGGGTCAATTGGACTTGTCAGGCAGAACAAGTCAAGTGACAGGATCAATTAAATCAAGCAAGCAGAGTAAGTCAAGCAAGTTGGTTATGGGGAGGCAAATGGACTAAAACTAGAAAAGTCGAACAAAACATCTCACGTATGGAACTTTATCGTTACAAAAAGTATTCCTTCACTATACTTTATGACATTCATATGAGCCCGACACTAGAATAGTTATTCCTATTAGAGTCCCTGTCAATTCCAGTTCGTGAACCAAACGCACCATTAAAGAGAACAAACAGCATATTTTGGTCCACTGAATTTGACTTCTAAAAAAAGAGGGTATTCAGACAGGTGCTAAGAAGCAAAGCCATGGCTACCAATTCATCATTGAAAACTCAGCACACATAAATCTGAAAAATACCATGAGAGCCTGTTTGAATCATTCACTTGACTTGCACAAGTAGAAATAATAATCAACATTTCAATTAAAACCATTGAAACAAATCAAACTGATTGCAGATGTCTAGCAGCTTAACTGACAAGAGCCGATTACCCTATAAATTAGTGTGATTTTCAAGTCTGCCTAGTACAAGCTTAGTTACTGGAGAGAGTCTACATAATGAGGAATGCCCATAAATAACAATTAGAAAGCATAATCATTATTTTGATCAATAATCAGAGAATGGGCATATATACTTAACACATGCAAAGTACATCAAGTCATATTAAAATCAACTTATAAGTTATCATAAATTTGATACAAATTAGCAAGTATCTTGCTTTCAATGCGGAAAAAAAGATCCAGGAAAAGTAAACATCTACCTGTGTGAAAAGCTCTTGGGCATAGATCACAGAGTAGAAGGTTTCCACCATCAGCACAAATACCGCATAGGTCATCATTCTCACCAGCTGACAGCTTCCGATCCTTTGACAAAGAAACTGACAATTCATGAAGGGAAACTCCATTGGATGTGTATATATTATTGTAGCTGTAAAATCAAAGAAAGAAAAAGATGAACAAAATGTAGGAAGCTGATAAGTCTCAATCAAAAAAGTAAATATTGAACCCACGGTTTGCGCCGTGCTGCTCTACCAGCATGGGCTTCAAACTGTGACGGACTAATCTGTGCAATTAGCATATTAAATATTAGACTTCTTGTTACAGGGATATCAGAATCTACTAAAGAAGATAGTAATTAACCACGGTGTTGCAGCATCTACAGTATATTCCAGCATCTTTTATGTAACCTTCAAGTAATCTCTGCAAAAGAAATAACTATCAAACAAACATTGTTGCTAATTATTAGACTAGAGCAAGAATCATTGTCCACCAGCACAACCTTGCCACGAACATAGTAGCCAACTTCTGTTCCCTCTGGCAAGATGCTATTCATAAAAACCAACTTGTGCAGGCCCAGATCCCTTGTGAAAATGATACATAATAAATTTGTCATAAATTGAACCAAAAGCAGGAATCTCTGAATGAAACTTTTTTGTTGAGTTGAAGTACCAACTTTCTAGTTAACCTTCCCACACTGGTTTTCTTGACTGATGATAAGTTCTTTGAAGAATTACTTGGTGGTTCTGGTTTCGAGCTGGCTCTTGGCAATTGTTCTGGCTTAGTGCCTGATCCTGGCTTAAAGCTTGTTCTTGGCAATGGTTCTAGCTTAGAGCCTGTTCTTGGCATTCTGAACCAAGAATAGACATAGTGAAGATTCTTTTTAGAATAAACTTGTTAAAGACTAGGAATTAAGGAAAAAATAATACAAATAAGAATTATATAATGCATTGATCTAACCAATATATGTGGCAGACTACACTTGGAGTCATGCTTTCATCTAGTCAAATTTAAACAAAAGTCGACTTTTCAAGGACAGACCAACAGAGTAGACTTGATAATGGGCCTTGTCTGGGCTAGGCATGGCATGCGCCCACTAGGCTGATGAGATTTCTGTGGTGTGTCTACCCTGACACAACTCCAAATGGCTCATGCTAGACACAACCGATAGCCCTTCCCTCCGCCTAATGCGAGCCTAAGTTCAGGTGACCTATGCCAGCCTATTACCAAGCTGGATTAATATTTAAAATTCAGAAAAATAGAAAAAGTTCATGCCCAGCCCTAGTTCATGTTGTGCTCAGGCTAGCACTAGCCTACGCTGTGTTGAGCACAAGCAGCAATTGAGTGCTTGCTGCTTTCATCTAGTCAAATTTAAACAAAAGTAGACTTTTCAAGGACAGACCAACAGAGTAGACTTGATAATGGGCCGTGTCTGGGCTGGACATGGCATGCGCCCACTAGGCTGATGAGATTTATGTGGTGTGTCTAGCCTGACACAACTCCAAATGGCTCATGCTAGACACAACCAATAGCCCTTCCCTCCGCCTAATGCGAGCCTAAGTTCAAGTGACCTATGCCAGCCTATTACCAAGCTGAATTAATATTTAAAATTCAGAAAAATAGAAAAGGTTCATGCCCAGCCCTAGTTCATGTTGTGCTCAGGCTGGCACTAGCCTAGGCTGTGTTGAGCACAAGCAGCAAGTGAGTGCTTGCTTCCTAACTCTACTCAAAGACCTGGCCAAGCATGGCACAGCACATACCAATCCTTGATGAGTCATGTCAGGTATGATTCACATGGTGTTGGATGTACCATATCAGGGATAGTCTGACCCATTTGACACCCCTAGGACCGTAGTTTCTAATTTACATAATATAAACAACAATGAAGACAACCCACAAGTATCTCTCACAGCAGAACTACAATGTATCTCCGATGTCGGGAGCTTGAAACAGCCTATTTATTTTGTAATCTTAATTCAAGCAAGTCATAACTCATACAAGATGGCCATACCAATGAATGAGGTAGCATCTCTGTCCACGATGATGACAAGTTACTGATGAATCACAGAATCAATACAAGCATATATTCGAGGTCATGTAATTGCAAGTCTCATAATGACCACATGAGCTCCATGATATTACATTACTCAATATGACAAAATGAACAATAATCATCCTTTAATCATTTTGTAGACAAACAATGAATTTCTACGACTAGAATTCCATGCATGCATTTAAAGATATATGGATGTGTATCTAGCATCTTAGGTTGTTATTCAAGAGGTATGTTTTTGTAACTCAATAGTGTGATAGGATCCATGTAGTTAATTCCAAATTGTTGGGGCACATCTTATTTGTTATATCACCTATCTCAATTGTTACTCAATACACCATACATTAAGTGCACGAGTGAAAAATAAAATCATACATCCTATTGCTTTAGAGTTTCGACTTTGAGCAAGCATCAAAAATATGATATGATGCAAGAAGCCGTTGGGGACATGTTGATGTAGATTAAAGTCTGTTTCATCTTGTCATGAGATTCAAGCAATTAACACAACTAATTTCACAAAATAGATGTGATTTTCTTTTTCAGCTAGTCTCTCCTTCTAGTGTGTAACCAGCGCTATGAGAGAATCATGAAAAGGTTTTCCATGACCTTCGGATGATAAAATTTGTTTTTGTTACTTTGTACTTGTTTTGACAAACCTTAAGTAAAGTTAGAATATTGATCATACAAAAAATGCACATTCATATAAATATTAGGATCAATCAAAATAGCCATCAAACCAAAAGAAGTAGATTATAAGTGCATATAACACAGACAATCAAGCATAATCAACAAAATAGGCATCATCCTCATGGAGTAGACTTAGAAAACCAATAAAACTAAGAAAAACAAAACCCCCAAGTTTTTTCTTTATACAGATATGTAACTAACATTGCTGATACAAAGACAGTAAACAGATGGAAACGAATAAGATGATCGACTCAGGCAGATTTATACTGTAATATGTGAATTAGGTTAGATTTTCTCCATTACTTCCTTGGTTAAAAAGTTGAATTCTTCAACACAAATTATCACTTAACTGCAACAAAAGTCAGTGATCAAAATCCACATCTCATTCTTTACTAAGAAAAAAAAAGACAAATTTAGCATGATTTTCAATGTGTTTCTAGCCTTGACAATTTGATTGACAGGTTATATTTTTTTATTTTTAGAATAATATATCCATAAGTGAGGTTTAGACTAAAATAGCGTCAACAATGTCCAGAACAGACCCCAAGAATGATGGTGGACAAAGAAGGAAAAAAACACATAGGATAACAATGACATTATTTGATACAATGAAGCAAAAACTAAACGAATCTTCTTCTGGGAAGGGTACCTTGGAGAACTGGCAATTCCAAGCAGTGGACCGGGAGTCCTAGCATGTTGCTTTGATTCAATACACAAATCACAGAATAATGCAAATTTTCCAGAGCGTGAAGTTGAAAATGATGCTGTTGACAATAGCAAGGATGCAGCCATGTAAATAAATTCCTATAAATGCATCAATGTAAAGAAGTATTTACCACTGCAATTTTGACAAGTAAAGCAATTCCTTGGCGGTGTTGGACCTATTGCACCTTGAATTGTAGCTTCCAACATGTTTAAAGGAGCATCACGGCATGCTCTCACTACATCATGGAGGCTATTACCATTTTGCAAGAAAATGAAATCTGCTGGGTGCTTCTTGGTGCTGCCAGCATGCTGCTCAAATATATAAGCTGAAACAACCTTCATATCACATGCACAAAAAAGGAAAAAATTGAGTAAAGAACTATTCAAAGTAAGTGATTACAAGTATTAGTAGTATGAAGGTTACATGGAGGTAATACTCACAGTTGAACTATCACAATTAGCACAAGAGCATATTATACCATTGCCCTTAATAACACCGTGAAGCTCAATTCGCTGTAATAATGTCATAAAGACAATTCCTGGTCAAAATCATAGTGTCCAAAAATTATACAGGAAAAAAATGTCAAATGTTCATCTTGCAGGGAAAACCCCATATGAAAGCTAGTACATGACAGAAAGAAAAAAGGAGAAAATGAAATTGGCAAAGCCTGTGTATTGGTTTTAAGAATATGTTGATTCTGATGGTAAACTCAAGACCTTATTTTCATAATCAAAAAGTACTAACTAAAGACTTGAAAATGACTTCAATCGCTGGAGAGTGCAGCATACCTTTCCATTGGATGTAAAATATTTGACAGGCAATTCTTCAAGCAATCCAGTTGACAGCAATTCTCTTACATTACCAGGTAGTTTTGTCAGAGAAATCTTCTTTGACATCTTTAGTTCCATCTTATTCTGTGGGGTGCTCAAAGATTCAGAAGAATATGCCTCTCCTTTTATTTCTTCTAATCCAATAGATTCACTCGATATGCTAACATCTGTGCCCAAATCATCACCTCTGTCCTTGATACTAGACCTTGTGACCTTCCCATTTGGTAGTCCTGGAAAGTTATAATCTTGAATACGGCCATCATTGTCATTTTCCATGGCAGAGAGCACTGCAGTTTGGATTTCTCTATTAGCAGGTGGAACCTTCGAGTTCAACATTGACCTAGTAAATCTCCTCAAAGGTTTTTGTAGCAAACCAGCTGAATGCCCATTAATATCACTATAGTCCACCACTGCCGATGTACCCTGCAAAAGTTGACTAGAATTCATAGTTGCCGTGGATGGAAAGCTTTCAAGAATTGATTCTTGTACACCATCCCCCTTCGTCAATGCTAACAAGCTGTTCGATTGATTGTTAGAAGCCAATTCATTAGCATTACATACATCATCCCCGTCAATCAAGACAACATTGCCCGTTGCACATGAATTATCAAGGGAATTGCAATTCAGTTTGCACGTAGCACCATGATCAAGAACAATTGAGGTTTCCACGGTGGACCCTAAAGCTTTGGCCTGACCATTGGAAGACTTTAACAAATCTCCCATTTTGCCCCTCAGTGGAGATCTGACAAACACCTTGATCGGTTTCACAGAAGCCGCAGATTCACCCTGGACATTAACCGACACTAAAGTTCCGACAGGAGCCACACTCCTAGACGGATCCACATCCACCTTGTGCTTATCGTCACAATGAACAACTGAGGCTTTGACAGGCTTTCCATTTGCTTGAGCGTCATCCGCCGCCGATTCATCACAACTATCTAATGAAACCAACGTTTCCTCGGCGGAGGGTTTCGAATATGAAGAAGCAATCTCCGATGCAGAACCGCCGAAACTACCAGCCAATGTGGCGGTTTCCACAGCGTCCTCATCCGCACGCACAACTGCATCTACTCCTTCCGAACCCACGTCGTCGCAATCCACAACAATTGGAGCAACCGCAACACCGACCGCCTTCTCGTCAGCCTCCGACAGAAGGGATTCCTTCAGTTTCTTACTCTCCCTCGGCGCCGAAGCGGCAAAGGCACCAACCGACTTTCCGGAGCGGGTACGACCAAGGGAAGCCGGGAGCTGGGACTGCGACCTGAGGGCGAACGCGAACTCCCGCTTCAGCCCGGAGCGGACGCCGGAGCGTATCACGAACTCCTCTGACTCGGGCGGCCCGCCGGCCATGGGATCCGGCCGTGCGAGGAGGCGACGGGTCAGGGGAGACGCATGGCGAGAGCGGCGCCGGCGAGGGAGGAGGACGAGGGGGATCGGGATGCGAAAAGAGTGGGAGATTAGGGTTTGTGGTCAATTTATAGGGTAGGGAGAAGGAAGGATGGGAAGAGTAGGTGTTGGGGAAGGCGACGAGCCGCGTGGTCGCTGCAAGGAAGGGAAGAAAAGGATGAGAAAGCGAAAATACTTAATTTGATGAATTAAATGACAATAATTTTGTGATAATTAAACGAGAATTTATTTACTTTTGCCGTTCCAAATACCCCCATTTAGTTTTGTGGTGATTAAATGGAAAATATATCAAGCACGCCCCACAATTTTTAAATATATCACAATGCCTATCAAAAATATCGCTGATTCTTGGGTTGGGCTCAGTTTATCCGGTTTCTCGGCCGGCAGGTCATTTTTAAAATAAATTTCACACTGTGATCAATTTCATATATATTTTTTTATTCAATTGAGTTATTGCTTGTGTCTAAAATAAATATTTAAGTAATTTTTCATTTCAAATGTTTAGGCAGGCTAAGGATACAACTATTGTAACGCCCCTCTTTCTGATACTTTACTTAGTTTGAGGGACGCTACATTATCTCTGCTAAAACTGAACTAATTTAAAACTTTATTAATCATTCCTTTAGTATAATACTCCCCCATAAGAGTTTATACAATGGTTAGGTACTAAGGTTCAAGACTGGGTACAAATC
>JBBPFP010000002.1:5083758-5094582 GCA_037974795.1 Kaempferia galanga
CTATCATCCTATTATAACTTACAATTCTTTTATTAAATTCATAAGCTCCCGGTCGTGTCAACACAATTTATTCCTTTATGTTTAGGGATTTAATTATAGTATTAATCATATACAAAATTTTAAATTAAAAAAATTAATATATATTTATATACACACACAATAAGGTATATATATACACACGGTATGAATAAGATTTTATTATATCCACTTTTATACTCGAATATCTTGGAATTCCCTATATACCCCTTCCCATTCGAATATCATATTGAAATGCCAATTTTTTAATTGGTTCTAAATGAGTTAGATTTTTTTTTGGAATAAATAAATAAATTCTCAGGTCGGTGAGTTCTGGACCGCCTGCCGAAAGGGGCAGCCACGTGTCGTTTTCGTTCTTTCCGGCCGGCGTTTGGAAGTAGAAGGGAGAAAATTTACTAATTCCCTCTATTTTTTTCTAAGACAATTTCTTTTAGCTACTCACAGTTTGCTAATTCTTTAATTTCTCCCTCACACATCTCATTTTTATAGCATTTTTTCTTATTACATTTTAATTAAATATAAATCCATTGCCTCTCCAATACGAATCCCACAGATATAAAAAAAATCCATACATATACATAAGTGAAAGTATATGGTCAGATAAATTCTAAATGGTCAGAATTAATTTTTTATCATTATGTCAATAATGTGATACATTCACAGTCTATTCTACCGTCTGAGACTATAATAATATATTTTAATTAATCTGATCATCGAACACCTGCTTACTTTCCGTTTACCCGCACTACCTACCTGCCTACTTGGCGGGTTGTTCGCCTGTGGGGCCACCGTGTCAGTGAAGGTGGGTCTGGTTATCTACTGAAGAAATCGCAGCAAATTGTTTACGCAAGATAACTAATTAAATCTCCTGTCGCCGTGAAACCGAAAAGTATAGGGAGTGTTTAGTAAATTAGCAATTTTAGCGTGTATTTTTCTAAAATCAATTTATATATATATTTTTGAAAATTGAAGCGAAATTAATTCTGGAAAAGGAAATTGTATTTATAGGCAACAAGTCGATGCCACTGCCACTCTTGCAGTCTTTCCTCGCTTCGGTCGCGGAGGAGAAGCTTCCGCCTGCCATGGCGGCACCGCTCGTCCTCGCCGGTGTTCCCCAGGCCTAGGGTTTCACACCGCTTCGGCGCCGCTCAGTAAGCCCCTCCAATCTCCATGCTTCTCCCTCATCCTCATCCTCCTGTTCAGCACCTACATTTGGCTACCACGTCTCGTAGAATTTCTTCTATCTGAAAAATTGCCGAAGTGGTGACCGAGAGGGTGTTTATTGATCTGATTTTTCGATTTGTATGGTCAGATGCTTTTTTTTCCCCCTTGTTTTCTTGTTCTCTTGTTATTAACCTATACGAAGCGTTTTCCCCTTCACGGATTTGATCGAGATCGAGAAAATTTGTTTTGTCTTATTGGGCGTTTACGTTGAAAAGATTTTAATTTAACTATTGATTTACTCTCTTTGGGGGTTTATGGTGCTTGAAAGATGTTTACTTCTCGAACTTGGATGGGTGTGGTGGGAATTCTTGTTTGTAAATCTCACATAAAAAAATAGATGGATGCTTGACGATTACTTCCTCCTTAAGGTATGCTGGAAACGTTTCATCAAGCACGGGATTGCATGGTGGATGGTCGAACAACCAGTGAACAAGAATCCAGCTTTTTGAAGTGACTGAGAAATACCATGTTTTTTAAAAAGGAACCTTTTGAGTTGCTTTGTTTGGAGTTTATAGTGCTCGGAGAACATTTACTTTATGCTTGGGGTGGGAATTCAATTTTGGTCTGTGCCGATATTTAGACGGACGCTTGATGATTACCCTTTTCCTTTGGGTATGACGAACTGTTTCATCAAGTATGGGTTTACATGTTGATTGATTGAATAACCTTTGAACAATATTCTAATTGTAGAAGAGGATCCTATTAACTTGTTTTCTGTTGGAAGATTGTTCTTTAGCCATTTTAGGTGAAAAGGAATGATACGTCATAGATTAGGTTATTGGTCTTTCCTGTGAATTTCCCTGCAGATTTGAAGAAGGCATCCTGTGGATGATCATTTAATTACATCTTGTATGAGTTGGGAAATAGGTGGATGATTGAATTTTGAGCTCCTGGATTGAATTGTGAGTTCCAGAGTTTTGCAGAAAGGTGGTAAATAATTGTTTAGGCAATTGGAAGCCTCTGCTTATTTGTCAATTATATTTTGCTGTTGTCTCTTTAATATCCTAAAACTGTTGCTGCTGGTCCCAAGCCCGGATACAAATGGTTGAGTGTAGCATCAAAATCTGTATACTTGTGAATATGAATCTTAAGCCCTGCATAGAGAGAGCTACATAGAAGATTCATGCAACCAACTCCAAATAGGTTTTTTTGTTGTCTTCATTATACTGGGTTCAGAAATTTTGTAATGCTGATACTATCTTTCTACCTGTTTATCTTCAGTCGTTTATCTCTTTGCTTGACTTGTCACATCTTTTATATTCTAGAATCAGTGATTTAAGTTTGTAAAATTTGTTTTGTGATTGTAAATTATTACTTGGTGTCTATTTCTATAACTTCAAGATGGGCTTGATTATTGATGTAAGACCAAAAAAAAATTGATAGGTAATGGGTGGTTGCTGCTGCTGCTCTTCCAGAGGAGCTGAATTACATAGAACACCAGCTTACTTCTATGTATGCATTCTGGGTTTTTTTGTTCTTATTAAAAATTTATTCCTGGATAGTAAACACAAATTTCGGTCATTTGGGAAAAAATACTCTTGCCTTATTTCTGGGATTAGATTCCATTTGTAGTTTCTTTTGTTATCTACAAATTTGCAGGCATTTTCACAGTTTACATTTTACCAAACTGAGAATGCTATTTTGAACTCATAGATCAGTTTCAGTTTAAGCCAAAGTAGCTCAGAACTGTCATGCTATACAAAAATTCAACTGGATGATGGCTATATTAATTAGACTCAGGTGCAAGTAACTGATATGGATATGCATCTGAGTGTCTGACAGCTATTAGACTGGAAATACGACACACATCCGTACCCGTGGCTAACATGGCTCTTATAGTGAAAAAAGGCACCTGAATGATTCATGCAAATATGAAAATCTACAGTCATAATCCTAACAATTCACTAGTGATTTTTGACTTGACTGCTTGCTCAGAATTCTGATTAGATTTTATTGGTCTCTTCATCTCTTCTGGTGGCTGTTAGGGTATTAGTTACATATATTAGAGTTTATCTATACAAATGTTTGACATGGCCTCGTAGTTCCAGTTTTTCAAGTTTCATTTGAACAGAGTTCATTTTCTATGTTCTTTGTAAACCTATTCTTTTCACCTTTTTCAGTGTCCTCAAGACTTGGAGCGTGAACCACTTTCATCCAACAGCCATGTTACAGGTTCTGCAATCTCATCGGGACTACTAGTTGACACTAATCTGGACACGTCCACTCCAGACACTTATCGATCGCCTCCTGCACCTTTGCCCTTTGATGTTGGTTTAACAAGCTCACAGGTTGTGTTTCAAGATATCGGAAGTCATGGAACCAAAACAGATCAGACAATTGAAGAAACAAATGACAAATTTAATATATCGGACTGCAAAAGTAAAACTGATAGTGAGCCTAATTCTCCTAAGGTTACTGAAAATGAGGTCAGTAAGCCTATTATCTCCACTACAAATGAGGAGGATGTTTGCCCCATTTGCCTAGAAGGTGATCTTGATATTTCCAAAAATAATTTACGTTCTATGTTGCAATTATTGAGATATGTAGCCCATGCGACTAGCAACATGTTTGGTTTGCAGGAATAGATTTGGTTTGCAGGAGTAGCTATTTTAATGAATAACTATTCTTGTGTTTGGTTTAGTGTTGCTAGAATAAATTCATGAGCTGAATTAACTCATATTTCTATTCTATTTTTACCTCATTACATTTTTTCCATTCGCCAAGAACAATTATTTTATTCTTTGTCAATTCCATGTGGTGAATCAAATGCAGCATAAGCTTTATATGTATTCTTTTATATGCATACAGCAGAAGCTACCATGTGATTGTTAATACCCATCCAGATAAGCTTATTCCTTTTTAGTTAATAATTCCTCTTGTGATTCAAACCAATGTTTTAATTCTCGATCAGAGTTGAGGTTTCTTGCTTAAGTGAATAGCTGTGTGCCATTTTGCCCATGCTGACACATGATGTTGGTTATAATGATGAAATGGAGGAAGAAACTCATATAAAGGAGATGGAAACACATCCTTTTCCACCAGTGTTGTAGAAAGCCTCACGATGCAAACAAAGCCTCTAGGTCTCCACCTCACATTACCGATAATGGAAACCCGGGTGGATCCAAATCCTAAATTAGAATTGCCTTTTATCTGTTCGCCCTAAATGAAAATTGGATTTCAGGAGCATTTAGAGTCCCAAGCAGAGGAATGATTCTGAGGAAATCAAGGATGATGCACGAGGAAGAATTCCGAAGAAGGATCATTGTGATGCTGACGTTTGAGTTTCAGTGCGAGAGTAAAATGGTAAATCTCGATAGTGCCTGTCAACACAATACAAGATATTAGTCCATGATTCAAAATTAACATCAAACAACTCATCATTGTTATAATCATCAAACCTGTGTTGGTTGGATCGGCTCTATGAATTTTGCCCTTTCATTGAGCTCTGTATATAGCTATAACACCAACATAAGAAGACATTGATTAATTCTTTGTTGAGCCATCATGTCTATTTTCCTGAGAATGTGCATATCACCACTTCTTCGGCAATGCAAAGGATTATAGTTTACACAGTTTGATTGGTGACATTTCTCTTTCTATTATTTTCTCGTCTTTACTTCTTTATGTTCAGGCAGAAACAACTCGATCTTTTCATCATAGAGCCTTTTTCTTTTCTTTAGAATTCTATTTATTGTTTATCTGTTGAAATTCCCTTTTGCTTACTTTTTGACAGAGTACGATTCAGGGAATCCTCGAATCAGAACTAGATGTCAACACGATTTCCATCTCTCTTGCATTCTTGAATGGATGGAGAGAAGTGATAATTGTGCCATCTGTGATCAGGTATGCATACCAGGTGTTTGACTTGAGAGTTTTGCCATCCTCTTTTAGCACTTTTATTGCTCCTTATCTCTAAATCCCATCATCTTGCAGTAAAGTTCTTAGATTAGTTAATTCTACAAATATCATCATAGAAATCAAGTTTTCCATGATGAAGGGATCCAAATGGCCACACCTTGAGCTCCTCTTTCAACCCCTGATCAAATGAATTTTTTTTTTGGAAAAACTCACTACTAGTGCTCTTTGAAGTCTTAACACAAAATTCTGATCAAGATAAAAATCTTCTCCCTCTTGGTCTTTCAGATCTACACTCCCCAAAAAGTATTGTAGGCTCCAAGATATTCCATTATTAAGAAAATCTTCAAACCTTAGAAGTTCCACCCCTCAAATTTGCTGTAGGAGACCTCAAAACAGGGTGTTTATATTGCCTCCTTGTATTGCATTTTCTTTAAATTTCTTCTTTCATATGCTTATCGAATGATCTAATAAATAATAAATGAGTTAGTTTCCATTTGCAGATAATGACGATGGACGACTCGCCAGGAAATGTTTCAAATGCCCAACAACCCTTGTGAATAAACCTCCATCCCCCAAATCAAAGCATCTATTTAATTTAATTACCTTGGGAAAATTGTAGTATTTAGTTGGAGTTTTGGATTATGAGCAAGTGTTGAATTCTTTGCATTCCCTTATATCTGTGATCAAAACAGGAGGAAGAAGAAAAAAATGAAAACGATTGCAATACTTTCTTCGAACTTTATATGAGTATGTCATATATATATTATGTAAAGTCTTTTTTTTTGTTCTTTCTGATGTTCTAAATGAGAGAGGATGGTAAGTAAGCTCCAGGGTTAATGCAATGTCTTTCATATTTTGTTTGTGTAATTTTCTTCATTTCCTTTGTGTTTAATTTTCAATTGTCTAATCATTTTCATATTATACTTGTTCTTTTAAACATTCATGTGGTTTCTTCTCAGAGTGATTGTCCTTCCCCTCTTGTTAGTCTTTTGTTTTATCTGAGAGATGTGATTTTCTCTTCGTGTGGGCAACACTGTCACTGTGATCTCAACCTTGACTCATCAGTTGCCCCTTTAGTACTCGAGGTATATCGATAAGGCTCACCTTCCCTCGGCCTTCCTCTGCTAACATAATCTCACACTGTTATGGTGCCCTCATCATATTGCTCGCTAACTCCGTTTGAAAGCTTAGCTAAGAAGATTGATCGAGATTTGCATCTTCATTTGATTAAACTCAAAATTTTGGAAACACTTTTTAAGGTCTTTACCAATTTGATAAGTTACTCTTCATTTGATAAAGAAGAAGTTTAAACTCACAATTTTGGAAACACATTTTAAGGTCTTTTCCAATTTGGTAAGTTAGCATTCACTTTCGAATACTATTGTTTCCTTTGATATTGTTAAAAAAAATTAGGTGAAATCCAAATACACTCGACTTGACTTACTTAATTGACTAATTAATAGTATTCATGCATCCATAGTTTACAGAATCGTAATTTGGATTGTAAGTCCATGAGCAATTGGAATT
Organism: Kaempferia galanga; assembly: GCA_037974795.1. Lineage (NCBI taxonomy): Eukaryota > Viridiplantae > Streptophyta > Magnoliopsida > Zingiberales > Zingiberaceae > Kaempferia > Kaempferia galanga. The sequence goes on from JBBPFP010000002.1 coordinate 5,090,404, forward strand.
GCCTTCTGCGGTGGAGTCGGAGTATACTCCTAGTTACAGTGAGTTCATACATTTTATTGGGGGATGTTTTGTTGGTCTCTAAATTAGGTCATTTTGTGTGTTTCTCGGTCTAGTGACCTTATACCCTAAAGATTCGATCTTACGTACCAATCTGATTCTGACCTCTCCGATATTGATCCTAAATTGATCATCTATAGTCTCCTCAGGGCGGTGCGATGACTAAGACATGAGAGGTTGCCACATAAGGTCTTGGAGTTGAAACTCGGCGCGTTCGAGCATATACCTCTTCCATGTCTTAACCATTTGTACTAATGGCTAATTTCCTCCGTGTTGGCTTATGAACTGATGAGAATGTTGTGACGAATAAATCACCTTTTGCCACATGATCTCATAAATTATGCATGCACCCCCTTCTACACTATTCAACCAATAGGTGCCAAATTACTCAACATTATCAAAAATACATATAAAAAACTTGAACTGAGACTTGGCTGTGAAGCAATACAATCTACCAGGCAGACGGCAACAAACTATAACAGCTAAACTCCAACTTATAATTAACTCCTAATTATAATTAATTAGCAACAAACTAATTACGGGACACAAACAAAATATGTATATTCTATAATAATTAATCATTTGCTTTGTAGTTTACTTAATCAATCAATGAAGAGTTTAACAGTGTTTGATATATATATATGTTACAAGGCCGGCAACTGATGACTTTTTATAATATAATTAATTTTTACAGCTCTGTCATTAATCATTCAACACCAAGTCCAACATAACCCCAATTAATTAATCCTTAATTAAGCCTTTTTAATTATGTTTCCTATATATGAGCTTGCAGAGATCATGTTTCTTAATTAAATCATGGAAGGAGGTGATGGAAACAAGGAGATGATCAAGGAGGTGCAAGAGGTAGGAGATGGTGGTGAAAGAGACCGCAGCCATGGTGGCCGGATGATGTACGAGTGCATGTTTTGCCAGGGAGGCTTCATGACAGCACAAGCTTTGGGTGGCCACATGAACATCCACCGCCGGGAACGAGCCCGAATGATGTTGCAACTCGACCTTACTCAACATCAAACACAACTACCACCACCACCTCCTCCTCTTTCCTTTTATGACCTAATTACCGGCCCTCGCTTTACGCAAGGATCAAGTTTAAGTCAAGGAGGAGTCAGGCTACCATCATCACCACCACCACCCCCACCGCCACCAACCCCTCCTCCTCCTCCTTTCGATCATGACCTAATTATTGATTGCTGCATCGAGAGAGGATCGAGTTCGAGTCAAGCAAGAGCAGTCTCCTTAGAACTGCACCGACTGTCCGATCGTAAGCCTAGCACTGAGCTGCCTCTTTTTCGTGAGGATCATGATTCGCACAACGAAGATGAATTGGAACAGAAGGAGGAGGAAGAAGTGGACTTGGAACTTAGACTTGGACGAGGACGAATAGTATGAATTATACTCAAAGGTTTGTAGTTAATTTAATTTGATTTCATAAATTTGTTTCAGATATCTGCATATATACAGATTGTTAGTTAATTATGCATTCCTTTTTGTTGTGTGGTTCTTTCATAATATTTTGTGGTCTAATTAAAATTTTGTAGATTGATAGAGCAACAAAGAAACCCTAATTATCTACATGAAATTTAGGATTTTCAGACATGCACAACAATTAATTTTAATAGATGTAGTTAGTGATTTACACAAAAGTTTTTTGTTCCTATATAAGAAAAGACACATGAACAAACTTACATGAAATTTAGGGTTTTGAAAAATTAAAGAGACACAGGGGCAAACTGAATTTTATGCGATATATAGACACATAAACAATTAATTTTAGATGACATATAAACAGATATACACAAATTTAGGTTCATTGTAGAAGCTCTTTAGTAAGTCTGTACATAAAGTTACATATAAAATTACATGGAGTTTGGGATTTCACCACACAACATAACAATTAAATTTAGATGATATGGTCACTGCAATTAGGGTTTAATTCCAATAAAATTTTCTTTAAAAGTATGCAATTAGAGTCACTCATCCACAAACTCACATTGAGCCTGAAATTTAGGGTTTCTAACACACATGTATATAAAGATTCAATTAACAACTTTTAGTAGGGTATATATGTTGTATAGTTTTTTTGATTTGTATACATTTCTGCAATCTCAAGCTAATTGATAATATTTGAGAAAATTATATACAAAATATATATGACATTAATGGTTAAAAAGTTTAACTATGAATGATTAGTTTTGTGATTCCCCTCTATCTTGATCAATTATCAAAATTAGTTTTATGAATGAATTTAAATATTAGTAATAGATTCAATCATCAATAACCAATTTTCAATAATTCATGGTGAATTAATCAACTTTTAAAATATTTTAAAAATATTATTCAGCCATGTTTATATGTGCAATAACATGAGTTTTAGAAACATTTTATTAATATAAAATATTATTAAATGATAGTAAGTATATATTACTTGTAAGTTAAATATGTATTATAAAATAAAATATAGTGAATCACACTTAACTATTTTTTTTAGTATTCTTCAAATTTATCTCTATTGATTTTACAAGTTCAATATGTATTATCTAATAGTACAAAGACTTGTACTAATCGAAATTAATTATTTTAAAATCTTCAAACTTTTCTTCTCTTCTACAAATCCTTTTAGAGTAATTGATTCATATAAAACCAATGCTACAGTGTCTATTAATCTAACTATATAGAGGTAATACATTAGCATTATCCAATTTGTCAATCACGTCTCCTATTCATGTGATATCACTATGTCAAGTTATTATCATGCTCATCTCTTCCCACATGAAGCTCAAAGGTCTCAATGACAAGGTGAAACGATCCCTCAAAATAATATTGCCACATCGTGGTGATCATCCAAGATCAAACAAGTTGTCCTTGTTTATCGCTTGAAGAAGATTATAATCCTTAATTATATGGTTTGGATTATGCTTACATCAAGACTTTGAATGTCTAGGATAAAATTAAAATCTCTTCATAAGCTATTCTCTTAAGACAAGTAAAAAAACTCTAGATGTATCAAGAAATTGAGCAACTATAGATGCATCAAGACAAATACCTACAATCATAGACAAAATACCTACAATCACAATTTGGTAATTCCATCCAATTCATTATTAGTATTATCATATCCAATTAGATCATTCTTACACCTTGAAATGTTGTGAAACTACCATGTCTCACTGTAATAAAATTTAGTCATTAAATAAAGACCGATTAAAATTTTTGATTGCAAATTAATAACAGAATAAAGAAATCCATCACTATTTTTTTTTTATCATTAGCTACCAATTATAAAAATCAATCATTATTTTGTGACCGAATTTTAAAATCGGTCATAAAATAACGATTGATTAGTAATTTCGATGATTAATTTTCACTTTATAATAGAATTAAAGATCAAAATAAAATATAGTCATTAAATAAAGACCTATACAAATTTTCGGTGTCGAATTAACAACAAAGCACAGACATTCTGCCACTATTTTTCTATTTTAATTTTTTATTATTATTAGCAATTGATTTTAAAAATTAATCATTATTTTTGAACCGAATTTTAAAATGGGTCACAAAATAACAACTGCTCATTAGTTTTTTTACTTTTATTCTAATTTATGATCAAATTAACAACCAAAATAAAATTTGGTAGCTAAGCAAAAAAAAAATTTAAAATTTTCTATCATTTACAATTTAATGACGGAGCAAACAAGTTCCATTGCTAATTTTTTCCATTTTATTTTATTTTTATCATTAGTGCTAGATTTTTAAAATTGATCATTATTTTAAAATCTATTATTAAATAACAACTTATTAGTATTTTAGATTGTTAAATTTTTATTAAATTAAGAATCAAAATAAAATATAATAATAATGATGGATTAAAATTTTAAGGACTAAAATTCACAATATCTCAACATTTTACAACTCAACTGAAAAAATCGATTTTATTCCGAAGAATTGTTGATAACAAAATAAAGATAAGTTAAATTGTATTGAAAAAACATATATATTCAATAATGCACAGTACCTTTCATTCAATTGAGAATAAATTTACTCTTAGGGTGCGTTTGGTTCAGGTTATCATATATAACCTTAGGTTATCTGATTACCAAGTAA
>JBBPFP010000002.1:5105004-5118428 GCA_037974795.1 Kaempferia galanga
TACACATGTACCCGTGAGTAACCTGTGAGCATTTTCCACTTCTTTTAGCCGAAATGCTAACTCTAAATCCTGAAAAAAATATTTAAAAATTAATACTAGGTGTTCATGATTTGCTCGCGGATGGATGCGCAGGGTAACATATATATATATATATATATATATATGAAGTTCTAATAGAACTGTAGAAGCCTAACCATGAAGCTAGAAAATCATTTCTGTTTTAATATATCAACTCCAGATTTTATAACTGTTTTTTTTTTTTTTCCATTTTACCCATTCTTGTACCAAGTAATCTTGGAGTCGGAGTCACCAAATCTGTTGATCGCGCCCTGTTTAACCGGGTGAACCTACTATTTCAAACACTTGTCCTTTCCCAATTTGAATATACTTTGATCATGTACTAAATCATTCAGCTTTGCCTCTCAGGATCTGCAAACTCAGATATAAAGCAATGGATCATGCATTATTTCAGTGGTGTGATTAAAATCAGATTTGAACAATAGTCAATCTTATTGGAACTAATGTTATGAATCACATGTTTAGGCATTCTGCTTATGGGAAGAGATTGCTAAAGTATGCCTGCATAATCAGGCAAAAAGTTAGAACTCAGACTGAATGACAATGGCATGTTTTTAGTGCACTCAATAACTCTCTCCTCTCATTAGCATTATCCTGGACATGGTCTAGAAGTTGGCGCGATATATGGTACCATTTGGAAGCAATCAACATTTACTCAAATTTGATTCATTCATGACTGCAGCACAATTGTAAATGATTTCAGTGTTGAGCGAGAACACCCGTTTGAACTTCAACATTAGTGTTTTCTGGTGTGGTTGTCACATCACACTATTAGGAACAAATGATACATTTCTCCAGTTTGATTCATTCACATTCATCACCAACACAATGATGACAATTTTAGTGTCCTCAACGACTATATCCTCTTGTAGTTGATCCGGGAAGCAGGATCACCTGTTTGGATTTCTTTGCTAGAGTTTTTCCAGGTAGCCATACTCTAGAAGTTGTCATGGTATACATATGGTTTCCTTTTGAGGCAATGAAATTTACTCAAGTTTGATTCATTCGTGACGGAAATAGAACAGTAGATGATTTCAGTGCACTTGCAGACTTCCTCTCTTAATTAACCAAGAACCTGTTCCCACTTTGTTATTAGCATTTGCCGCGACATGCTTCGGTCGTCGTGATATATTATACAGTATTCTTTTAAAATTTACTCGCATTGGTTCATTCATGGCAGAGACATAGGTGAATGATTTTAGTGGAGTGGATTACTTCCATAATCAACCAAAAACTTTGTTCAGCCTTTGACATTATCATTTTCATATTTGGTAGCAATGAATGTTCACTAAAGTTTGATTCATTGATGATGCATTTTTCTTGAATGCATAATGAGGTCTTCTCTAGTTGACTGGAGTAATAATAAGTGAGCTAGATGTGGAGTTCTTCCTACTAAAGGTCACAGGTCAAAATATGTTCAGCTTTCTTGCTCTCTCTTATCTACTGAGATGTTGAGTCACCTCGCTATCAAATGGGTGGATCATCTGCTGTGAACCATGTTCTCTTTATATTACCCAAGAGATGTGAGTTGTGCTGCTAAATTTTTGCATTGATTCATTAAAGGTCACAAGTGCATTTTGCCCTTTCAGATAAATAATTTACATATGTAGAAAAAAATTGAATTTTGTTTTCTTTCTATGGCTTTGTAAAGTGACTAATATCTTAAATACTTTTCAGCAAGAGATGAATTTCAAATGATTCTTTTAAGTTTGTGATGTAGAGATTCTCCTCTTTGACAAACATTATGCCATGATTTGCCTCTCTTTATATGATCAAAGAGTGTGATGTAGTGACCGTTAGCTCAAAAACATTACTGAAATTAGTCTGTTGTTTACTCATTCAGCTTGCAGATCTGATTTTTTTAAAGCACTAACATAAATTATATAAAGATCTCTTTATAAAACTCTCTAAAACAGAGTAGCAATGGATTATGAATCTTTATCATGCTCAAAGTCTTACTGATTGCTGCAAGCTAGCATCTCCGACTAGTAGCTGACATCGATTGGTCGATCACTGATGGCTATTGGCAGCTTAAAGGACTGCATGCCACTTCCACCTCTCCACTCGTTACCTCAAACACCTTCCCTTGCCGCGGCCCTTGAATTTGTCATTGCCCACCATCACCATCCCAAATGACTCTCTCATTGCTACAGGGCAGCATATACAATGGGCTAACCCTGGAATTCAGAATGTCCGTTCAGTCGATTGGGATGAAAGACGGAACGAGTTTGGGTAATCTTTCTATTACAAATTGACGAACTTACATGAACGGAGCAGCAGTTTAACATGCACTGAAAATGTTATTTGTGATAGCGAATTTGACGTCCGCTGATGATGAGAGTAACCTTATCTGTGTGAGCAAATACATTTCAGAAAAGAAGAATGAATAGTAGGAACATAAATCAACACCATGGTTCATAGCCATGGCGTCGAACAATTGGGTATTAGCAATCTGTTTCTGGTGCTCACTAAAAGATATTGAAGTATCATCTACGTGCATGGCATCCACTCATCTAATGAGAAATGCCATATGGACAAATGTGAAGGCGAAACTTACAAATCCACACCTTGAATCAGTGATTTGAAGAAATTTCTAAGGCAAAAGGTAAGATGGCACTCACATGGGATTCATAGTCCGGACTAATCAAGTTCATGGCTAAGTTCCTCATCAGAAGCAACACCTGCACAAGGATTTTATACAGCATCACTTCTCCGTAGGTAAATCGAAAAGCAGAAGCATAAAAGACATGTAGGTGGCACAGTGAGATAAGAATCTCAAGTGATAATATTTTCCATAAGCATATATTATTGATGAATGTGGAACAAGAATTTTCCAGAAACAAAGAAATTTGTGTTTATGATACAGTAGAAAACTAAGTTTGGAGACAGTGCACACGATTAAGCATATAGCATTGGCCTTGGCTAGGCTTAGGTACTTGGCAACAAAAGTTCTGTTCCAGGTATGGATGATGTGGACATGTCGGCACAGGATTGACATGTATATTCAGGGTAGGGTTATGAGAGCTATGAGGTCTGCACCTCAGCAACGATAGTTGTTTACATCCTCGGTGCATATCCAACTCTGAGCAATAAAATGAATAAAATAGATTGAAATGCCATGGATATGTTCAAAAGTGAATGTGAATTCTATAGTTAGAAGAGTTAAAATGATTAGAGTTGAAGGTGTACCAATCCAAAATAGCTGGATAAACACTATAAATTTCACAACATACTGTAGAAGGCACTACCTGAACTGCTCTGTGCTCTTCATCGATGATACTAGATAGATAGAAGCCACCTTTATTGAGCAGATGTTCATAAACTATTTAGAAACACAAACATCACAGGAATGAAAGAAGTAAAATGTGTGTTTTTTTTCTTCCTAAAACCCTATAAGAACTGAACAAGATGAAAAAGGTAATTACACTACAGTAGAATAAAACCGCTAGTTTGTCACAAGAAGGCGAGAACCAAATTGAAAACAGTTAAGCAGCAAGTCCATTATAATAGCATTATGCTGGAGCATTTCAAGATTAAAGATAAGAATAACTTCCTTGCTAGAAAAAACTAAGAATAAGGCATTCTGCAACATAAGCAACATTTGTAAAAGGCTTTGGTTATGGAAGATAACATACTGTCTCAACATCAATTGGATCCATCTCCTTTAGTTTTTCCAAATGACCAGTACTGTCAGGCTCAAAGACACTTCCGAGAAAGTTGTATACTTGAGCAAAATCTGGCATAGCCATATGAAATACGAAGTCAAAGACAAAAAACTAATCAAGCAGAAGAGTAAGGTCACCTTAAATCTATACAAGAAGTGACAAGAAAATAGCAGAATCATCACATTTCGTTCGTAGAAGATTTGGAATGCACATAAACAAAGTTCCTCGATCTACTTACAAATCAGTAAATAAATATCATTTTTCAGTATTTTTGATAAAAAGTTTGCCTTATATATATATGTATACCCTGTCGTCTTATATTAAACTAAGTTTGAATAAGAGATGCTATTAGTAGAGTCGATATTTCAGTCAAAGATGGGTATATGCAATACCTGGAATAGCAGTAAATACTATAACAGTTGTACAAAATATTTTTCCCTTATATTAACATTGATTTGTTCTTGCAACCAAATAGTGAGCCAGAGTGAATGTTGTCTCTTCCTCGTCAATTGGACAAACTAGATAACAAAGACATTTTATGTAGCAAAAATAAGGGCTCACCACGAGGAGCCATAGTAAGCTTTTCTCGATCAGCTGTTTCGGAAGTTGGCCAGGTTGTAAGGCAGATTCTGCTAGTAGAACAATTATTTGTCGTTGACACTCCAGCAGACCTTGTATCATCTGCAAAGCTAACAACTAAATCATTGGAAAAGAATGACAACGATCAAACTACTAAAGGTAGAATGTCAAACCTGCTGTTTGGTGAGATGCAGTAACTGGCTGGAGACAACTGTGATCCTTGGAATGCATTTGCGCTTTCGAGGTAGAGTTTTCAGGTGTAGAAGGAAAGTCTACTGCGAGTGCATAACCTGGTTCAAGTAAACAGGAAACCTGGACGGAGGCAGTGCCTTGAGGAAAACAAATATTAGTTAGAATACTACATGAATTCTGAGAATTCATATGAACATGTCTGACCATTTTTAGGGGCATTCTGAGGATATGGATGAGCTGCTTTCCGCTTGGGTCGAGGTGGAGGTACATGTTCACTGGTCCCATTCTTCTGGACCTTGAGGAAGTACTTCTGTGCATGACTCCTTATCTGCAAGGACATCCTTTAAAAGTGACGAATTTCATGATACACATCTCAAATTTTTCTTAATTTGACATCCCAGTTCTTCCACACCTAGTAATGCATGAGTGTGGTTGTTTAGGAAGCCCTTTAAATAAAAAAGGTTGCAAGAATGAAATTCACATTTTACTGCATAAGTCATCCCCTACTTTGTCTATTGTCTTGGTATTTTTGCATGAACTCCTTGCTGCTACAAGTCTCTAACTCACCTGGATAGCTGTCTTTGAGCCAACAAACGCTTCTATCTTTTTCCAGTCCCGATCGAAACTGCAAGATCAGGAAGATAAATGTCATTATAAAGCCTTTGCATATACTTCAAAACCTAAGGAAACAATAGTTATTATCATCGTACCATATGGCCCTTATACACATTAGAGATGCAATGAAATGCATAATGCCCAATAAAGTACAACACTCTGCGGATGAGAGAGGCCATGGCACATGAGATTATCCACACGGCTACAGAAGGGAAGAATTGATATATAATTTGTTTGTATGAGAGGAAACCGTGTGGTGTGGTTTATAGGCATCCAAGCAACCAAAGTTCTTACATTTTAATTGAACAAGCATGCTGTCTAAACAATTGTTGAGATCCATTGAAATGAAAAGATGAGATTTGATTACATCATATCGAGCATCCACATAAAATTTCGATCGAGTATAAAAAGAAAGTGGAACGGAGTAAAGAGTAGTAGTCAAACTCTGGGAGAGATTTAAGAGAAATGACATAAAAACTCCTCTTTTGTGTTTCTTGCACAGGAAATGTCCAGTATTGCCTTATTCTGCAAATCGGCCTGAAAGCGACTAAAAGAAGTCTCCCGAAAAACTTAAGAGAATGAGACCGTGCTCAACTAAAGGTGCCGATTTCAGAAAGAGGTAGGGCATTCATGGGCACCAGATACGCTTCGAAGGAATACAAATCGAGCAGTGGATTTGGCCCCAATACTCGAACAATCGTACCTTCCCGAGCCAAAATCGAAGAAAAGGAAAACCGAACAGCAAATCCATATGAACGGAGGGATTCTTTTTTCCTTACAGATGGAGGGCTTCGAGGAACTTGTCGTGCTCCTGCTCGGTCCAGCTCTCGCGGGACTTGGTGATGGTGTAAGGCTTGCGGATCTTCTTGCTGGGGTCGTCGGTGGAGGCTCGGGGGAGTGACATGAGTGGAGGAGGCCGGTGGGGAAGAAGACGACCGACGAGGGGCGCATCCACCGTTGCTCCTCTTCCGGCACCGCTGCCGCCTCCACCATCGGGTGTGCCGGGTTGAGCAGGCACCATAAGACGGACCGGTGATCGGGAAGAGAGCGGACTGAGTGATGGCGGTGACCGGTGGTGGGGCGACGGAGTCTTCTTCTGCTATGCTTGTGCGGCCGCTCCCTGTTTCTGTCAGTTGGCTCGCGTCCGAGTGCAGGAGCAATGGTTGGCGGAGGAGATGGACACGTGGCGAAAGAAGCGGACCGTGGGGGAGGGATGCAGACTGCAGCCGGACGTATAGAATTTTTTAATTTTTTATTTTTATCAAAATGTTTTTTTTTTATTTTGAGCACATTACTTTGTAATATACAACTGCACAAAAAATATTATAAATTTCTGTAGAAAAGATATCCGTTTTTCTATAATCGTGGAATCATTTGTATATTTTGGGGTTATTCGGTTGTTGCCAATATTAATTTTGAAATTGAAAAGAAAAAAGGAAAAAAAAAGTGATGAATGGATAGGTACTTCCAACAACTTAAACCGGAATGGACAACTACAGATGCCTAATGGAACTAAAAACCTTCACTTTAGATCTTCAGATATGATGAGTATCTGGTTAGATCAGGTTGCATCTAGTCATTCAGTCCTTGCTAGTTTAAATAGCAAGTAAACATGGAATACTTTGAATCATGCTAAGATTGCTCTTCTATCCTATGGTCAATGGATCAAATTTCAATGTCCAATTGGCAGTTCCACCTCTTAAAATTATTGATCAAAATCATTTAAATCCAAACCTAACTTGAAAATAACACCCCACCAATTTAACCTGAAATAGGTCGAAGAGTGACTGTCTGGCCATGAAGCACATACCGGGCACATAGCTTCACAATCTCGGGCAGTCCAAAACCTGTTTAACCTATTTAATAGTTAGAGGGCACAGAGAACCGACCCATCAATAGACAGACGAGAATGGCATGAGGTAATCAGATACAATAAACAAACAACCGAAAAATATTAAAGTGATGAGCAGTAATCTCTGACAAAAGTTCAGGCACAGCACGTCTACATGTTACATGAGTGAGCAGCTTCTGAAGCTCCAGGTTTCAGCGGACACTGAGTGGAAACTAATTAAGAATAGAGAAACCCCTGGCTCACCTATACACATGGAAGTCTCTCTGTTTCTCCGTGCTCGTCTGCATTCACCCCGAGGCCTTGGGCTGAAGATATTTGAGATATCGTCGATATGGTCCAAAGCATGAAAATGAAAATAAAAAAAAAAACAACACAAACCAAGGTAACACCACCACCAAACTAATCGGAAGGATCTGGAGAGTCATCTGTACCGGAAGCTCATGTCAAATTCCGGACCATACATACTGGGAATGTGACCAGCAGCTGCAGGGTGGGCATGCTTTTCGTTGGCTCTCATCTCCATCTCCAATAGTCTTTGAAATGCATATGGATGACTGCTGCTGCTGCTGCCACCAACAAACGCTCCTGCATTTGGATATAAAAATTTAGAATCAATATGGAATCTGAAACCAACAATAATACAAGAATGTAAATTTTAGCTATAGAGGATTACAGCATTGCCACGCTGTTTAGATACAGGCAACAAACAGAAGGCTTTTAGCAGTAACAAGCTCTCCATGATATAAAGGTTATAGGGTAAAATTATATGCGAGATTTTGGGTGTCTTTACCACAAGACAAATTTTAAATATAATAAACTCATTTTCATGCACAAATATTTGGAAGAAATTATGTATATTATGAATGTAATTTGCCTGAATTTTCTAAAGTTAATCAAAATGCCGATTCAAGTTATGAAGTGGGATCGTGGAGTTGATAAGCGGAACATGAACATGTAACTTATAAATTTCAAGTAGCATATAAATTAAGGAATCTGTCAATCCAGTGAACACAAAAATGAGAGCGGAATAATTTACCTGGCATTCCCATTCCGAAGCTACCATAATTAGACCGCTGAGGCTGTAATCCAATGTTATGCATATTAGTTGTTTCTGGCATAAACCCTTGCATGTGATTTATGTGATGAGGTAATTGCATAACTCTTGGAAAGCCTGGATGGGGCAATTGCTGCGGGAAGTTTCCTGGAGTTGACAACTGCTGTAACATCAAGTGATAGGAAGTAGGATCCATGTGAGGAGCATTAGCATGGTAAGCATTCTGAGGAACAAGATTTTCACGAAAATTTTGAGGGTCATGAAAATTTTGTTCAGGGCTAATATGCTTCATTTGTTGATTCCCATTAGTGAGATGATCCAACAATGGGTGTAGAGGGATTGCATTGTTGACAGTATGAAATGATGCCCTTCCCTGTGAAGGATGATGAAAAGCACCAGTATTTACCAGGTCATGGGGGCTTTGAAAAGAACCAGGGTTTTGAATGTCTTCTGCACTTCTTGGGATGGCATTAAGCACATTATTATTAAGACGCTCGGCGTTCATTTTGGAAAACAGCTCCTCTTTACCTGCATTAGCATAGGGTATAGGATCTGAGATTGCAGATTCCAGAGCATCACAATCAATGATCAAACTCTGCTCATCTGGCAAGTGAAAGTCAAGTAGTTTCTCTCCAGAACCAACAGTGCCCAGAGGTACTGTGTCACTGTGCTGACCAGGCTTGTTTGGTTGATAGTCACTGGAACTAGAAGAAAAGAAACTAGCATCAGGGTTTGGAAAAGGTAATCCAGCCGATGATGGAAAGGCATTAGTGTTGGTTCCGCCATCTGGCACTCTCTGTGTAGAAACAGGAGCTTGAGCCGATTGAAGCTCATTCATAAATGCAGCCCCAAATAATGCTTCGAGAGTCAAGGTCTTATCTGCACTGGACATTGTCTCAGTGGAGCTCTTCTCAGGAATTGGAAAATTCAAAGAACCTTTTTTATCAGTTAATGATGATTGATGAAAGAACTCAACATCCAGACCAGTTCCAGTTGTCATCTCCTCATTTTTTGTTCCCTTTTGTAACAAAGAAAGAAGATGTTGTGATGCATGCATGTTGATATCAGATTTCTTGAGTTCAATTTTTTCATCTGTTCTTGTCTCTGGCCCCTGTACCATCGTATGCCGGAGACTTGGCCCCCCTTTGATGTCAGCCAAGATTGACTGCTCAAGGTCTTCACATGTAAGAACAGCAAGACTTGAATCTAACTTATCAACTTGATGATATTGTTCAGAGATCCCAATTGCCAAAGTTGTTGTAGGAGACGCATCAAATTTCTGTGTAGTATTACTAATATCAGTACTGTCCAGTTCCTCATGTTCCAATACTTTATCATGAGAAACTATAGATTCAGATGAGCCAACTTTATCATTATTCACAATCAATGAAAGGAGATTCTTTGATGAGAAATCATCTGAAGGTTTACTTTCTGTGTGCACATAAAAAATCTATTAGTTTATCCCTCAAGTAAAGCAAAAAAGTTCTACAAGCAATGATTTCCAGGTTTACCTTCTTCAAGAAACCAACTAGCAAACTTAGAAGATACAGAAACTGAAGAAGTCCATGGTTCTTCATCCTTTTTAAGTCCTGGAGTCTGAGAAAAACAACAGAAATTATACAACTGATGTATCACTGTCTTACAAGTTTTAAACAAGAACCTTATTTCCATAATGGACAACCAACTAAACTTAACAAAATAGAAAGTCCTATGTTTAAAATCTCTCAGTGGGAGTGACTAAACTGCATGCCCTCAATTAAATCAAGCCAAATGCTGGACTTAGTCTAGTTCAGTCGCCTCTACTAAGCTCCTATGACAGTGCTAAGATTCTAAAGCCACAGTTTCAGTGTCTTCCATATGGTTTAATCTGCTGAGAGAACTAATCACAAATAAAACTAAAAGATGGGTAGATTTACTGAGATAACACGACAAATCAATCACAAAAAGAAGAGAAGATTTTGGAATAAAAATGGGACTAGTTTATAGGAAAACACTTACCGAAGAGGAAGTGGATGAGGTACCAGAAATATGTAAAGAACCACCAAGCAACTTTTCCAGAATGGAGACAGAACTGTCGTGTACAAATGAATTTATACCATCAAACTTCTCTTTTTTATTGTCAAGAACATCATTCATTATGGCCTCTACCCGAATTTCGTTGGCATTCTGAAGTTCAGATGCTGTAGATGAGAGGCTTTCAATTTCATGTTTTCTAACGCTGTCATTGAAGCAGACATCTAATTGCTGTCTCTTTTCCTTATCAATATGGGTGCTATCAAGATGTTTGTTTATGACAATACCAGCAATACCAGCCTGAGATGACAGAAAGTGTGGCCAAAAAAAAAAAACAAGGCGATCACCAAATGTGCATGTCAAGTAAATGAACATAGATTTAGCTTTTGTTCATCACATTGATGGAAGTTTTATTGTTTGGTTCAATATGATTTAGCTCAAGCAGGATTTGCATTGGGAAATATATCAGGCTTTAAAAAAAAAAACAGCAGCAGGACAATATTATACGGCCTGCACAGTCATTATTGCTTGGAACTTGGAAGGTCCAAGATGGAAAACATGTGTCATCACTTCCAGTGGTGGACACAGTAGGGCATGTGCTATATCTTAATTTTAAAAATCATAAAGGCATCCCTTTAAATGTAGGGGGATGCTATCAAATTCAAAAAAGTTGGGCTTATGCCAGAATAATAGTTTTTCTTATCCCTCCTTGCTTATGAATCCCTCCATGCACAGCCGCAGCAAAACTTGCAGCTCTCCTATGGATTCCATGACCCTTTCCCTCTCCTCTCTAGCATTGGTGGAGAACTTCCTTTCTGCTTTCATAGCCCACTTCGTTTGAAAGTTTGTTCTTAGGATGGCTCAATCTTGAGTGATCCAAATTGATGCCATATTGTTTTAATCCACCTAAGAAATCCCCTTGGAATCACCCTACAGACTGAGAAGTCAAGTGGATGGATTGGATTATGTTGCCAGATTCTAGTTTTTAATTTTCTTTTGATCCATTATGCCATTTCTGAATTTGAAACTTTCTTGAAAGGTCATAATTACTACTGTCCTTGCGCCAATTTGTTTTGTGTCTGTGAAAAGTTAGTTTTGATCTTCCCAATGTTTTCCAGGTTGAGAAATTAAAGACCAACGTTGGTTAATTTGGGGTTACTATGGTGGATGGACTACCATAGCTCCATGAGCTTTTTAGCAACAAATTGGTATATACACAGGTGGCATGCACTCAGGTAATTGAGTGATGCATATGCATTATGCAAGGGCATGGATGGATGCTGGATGTGAACAAGATTTAAGATTGGATTATGATACCTGCTATCAGTGGATAGCTGGAATAGTAAGGCTCCGATATTAACTAATGTAGCATTTGTCATGGCCAATCATGAAGTAAAAATCAAACAAAGATACTGCCCCTCTTTCACTTTCCTTTTTCACCTGATTAATCAGTATCCAAACAAGTCCTAAAGGTCGAAGAACAAAATGTTGACAATAAATGGAATTTGTTTCAAAAATATAAATAAACTATTTGAAACAACATTGGTAGTTCAACACATGCTAATATCATGAAGTAAAAAAATCAAACAAAGATACTTCCCCTCTTTCACCTTCCCTTTTCACCTGATTAATCAATATCCAAACAAGTCCTAAAGGTCGAAGAGCAAAATGTTGACAATAAATGGAATTTGTTTCAAAAATATAAATTAACTATTTGAAACAACATTGGTAATTCAACACATGCTGATCTGATGTAAGGCATATTTTGCATATCTGTATTGGTAAGGATCAGCGGGTAAGTAAATCTCAATAACTGTATCAGATGGTCAGATCAATAAAATAGGAATCAGAAAATGGATAGTTTTAAGTTTGAGTAAAAGGTAAAAAAAACATAAGAGAAAAATTAAATGCAACAGAAAATAAATTCTAATGATAATTTTAAATTTAAGCAAACAGAAAAAGAATTAAGAGAAATTCAATACAACAGAATATGAACTTTTAATAATTTAAAAACAAGAAAGAATTTGTTAAAATGCAATTTTCTAATGTCAGATTAGACTTTATATAATTTTAGTACTCAAGTGGTAAAACTTCTATTTATTGAGAAGCATGATCATTTTTATCCATTACATCATTTGTAGCAAAAAGTGATTACGCTTACCGGAGGCGCATCCATTACATCATTTGGAACTATATTGTGGAGATTAATACTAATTATTTTTATCGAAATCCAAACTATTATCTTAGACGTATCTATTCCTCATTGTCCAGTGATGTATTTATCATTTTTACTTCATAAGTTAGTGCAACAACAACAACAACCAAGTCTTATCTCATTAGGTGGGGTATATTTTAAGTACACTTACATTCTGTGTTTATTATAAGATATATTTTTATTTTTATTATTGTTTTAACTTTCTTGTTTCAATTTTTTCATTTCTATATGAAATTTTAATGGCTTTTAATAAGCCGACATTTGTTAGAAGTGTTTTATATTTATGGTGTTCTTATCTAAGCAATTTCATAATTGTGAATACAATCTGATTGTGCTTAAAAAATGGAACTTACTTTACCATGAATTGTTTCTGCAAATCACCAAAATTATTTTCTGTATTTACTGTTTTATTTATAGATGTCTGGAAATTCAGTTTAACATAATGTTCCTCTTTTTGGTATGTTTTAATATCGTTTTTCATACTCAATTTATAATTAGCTATATCATAAATATTCTTCAATTTAAAATTTCTTATTTTACTGTTCTATAATATAGTTAAAAACAGCTAATTTTACTTACACATTATTAGCCTCAACATAGAAGGTAAAGGTTAATATTTCAAACAAAATATATGACTATAGCTGTTACCAACTTCTCTTTCACCATGTTCATCTTTACAACAGCCATGGTAACCAAGATTGAGATCAGGATCTTAGGATCTAAATTGGCTAAATTTTACAAACCTATGGTCCGATCCTAGGTCTACTTATTGTTCCTCCATAGAATCTAGTTCCCAATATCCTTAACTAGATAAAATATATTTATATCAACTTAGACATTTTAAAAATTCACATATACTGTAGCAAATATTTTTTCCAGTCATAAGAACTTGTTTACTCATAAGTAGAAGAGTCATAACTAGAAGAATCTTTTTTGGTTACTGCCATTTCATCCATCTTATAGAAATTGCTACTTGCTATATAAAGATGAAATACTATGGATTATATTCCATTTTTCAAAATTGAAATGTATGAATATTTTAATGATATTGATATAAATACTATGTATTGAAAGTTTATACATCTACAACAACAACAACAACAACCAAGCCTTTTCCCACTAAGTGGGGTCGGCTATATGGATCCTTTTACGCCATTGAGC
>JBBPFP010000002.1:5156107-5170893 GCA_037974795.1 Kaempferia galanga
AGTAAGGTAAACATTGAAGGAGAGTGATCTAGTGAAGATGAGCCCCAATAGGGCTATAGGCGTTGGTCCAACTTAAATCTATTTTGGAAGTTTAAGTTGAGACCATGACTAGATCCTAATCTTGGTAAGACAATATTTATTTTATAAGTTGATCTTGTTTTTAATGTACTAATTTTGTTTTGTAGGTTACCTTTTGTTATTTTGATTAACGTGTCATGCAAGAACAAAATGTAAGAGTTAGCCTCGAATGAGTTCGAGGAGCTTCAGAGTTGAATAGAAGTGCCCTGGACAAGGCGGATGTGCCCTCGCACAGATAAGTTGCGAAGATAAAGTTTCTCTATGGGGAGACGCCTTGAAGCAAACTGGAGTAGCCCCGGAGCATCTTGGATGCATCTCGGAGCCAATGGAGGCACCTTAGAGTGGATAGAAGTCAGAGTTTTCGAATCAAATTTGCCTCATTTGAGGTGCCTCCAATGAGCTATAAAAGACAGTCTCGAGCAACCTCTTTAATATAAGTTTTCTACGCTAATTCTTGACCATCGGGCTGCTGTGATACTGCTCTGCTACAACCAAACTACGCCTGACTACTGCAGTAAGAGTTACACTGACTTTGAGCTACAATTATCTACCACTATAAGGGTTAGTATAATTTAATTTTGCATATCATTATATTCATATAGAAAAGTGTAGGATGTTACATTTTCCTCATTTTTGTATATTCGATTGTTCTACCAGGAGTTTATTGACGATTAGTAGATTACCTATCGGAAGGTCCAAAGGATCTAGGTCTTGAAGTAGAAGTCGTCGAAAACTCCGAACTAAGTAAATTACTACGTTCTATTTCGATTTTGTTTCTGTTCTTTCATATTTAGTTTATTTTTTCACTTCCTAATCAGTTTTAAACACAAAAAAAAAAAAAAAAATGATTCATTTCCTTTCTCAAACGGTCCTACAACCTTAACCTTACCTTACCTGACCCTGGCCTTAAAAAAAACAGTCTTTTCATGATCACAGGAGGGCGTCAACTTGGGAGCAAAATCGCTCGATGGAGCGATGAACGATGGATCCGTTCCTTCATCCACGAGCAAAAATAGCTGAAGGGTCAAACTCGAATTTTCCGACCCTTTTCCTTTCGCTGACTCGTTCATTTCTTCCGATGCCATCCATCTCGGCGGTGCCCATCTTTTCCCGATTCGATCCGGCGATCCTCCTCCCTCTTCTTCTCCTCCCAATGTCTCCTCCGATCTGATCCCATCGCCATGACCTCCTTCCAGCCTCTCGGCGGGGCTTCCCGCTCCGGCCGCGTCCTCGGCCCCGCCCTCGACAAGATCATCAAGAACGCCTCCTGGCGCAAGCACGCCAACCTCGTCGCCGTCTGCAAGTCAGCCCTAGATCGCCTAGACTCCATCCCCGACTCCCCCGACCCCTCCGTCCTCCTCGGCATCCCTCCTTCCGACGCCGACTCGGTCCTCCACCCCCTCGTCCTCGCCATTGACTCCGCCTACCCTAAGGTCGCCGATACCGCCCTCGAGTGCGCCCAGAAGCTCTTCTCGCACGGTCTCTTCCGCGGCGACATCAACCTCCCAGCCGACGGCGACGATGCCCCCGGTTCCTCCGCCTCTCGACTCCTCGCTTCAGTCTGCAGCTGCGGAGGGATCGGAGACGAGGCCCTCGAACTCGCGATGCTCAGGGTCTTTATTGCTTCCGTCCGCTCACCCTTCGTGCTGATCCGCGACGAATGCTTGGCCCAGATCATCCGGAGCTGCTACAACGTGTACCTTGGCAGCCAGAGCGGAGCCAATCAGTTGTGTGCCAAGTTGGTACTGGCTCAGATCGTCGTTATTGTTTTTACTAGGACGGAGGCTGATTCCACGGATGTCAGGATCCGAATAGTCTCCATTGCCGACATGATGGATCTCTCAGATAGGAACTTGAATGATTCAACTCTGGTACAGTCTGCTCAGAATTTTATTAACGAGGTGATGGCGGGAAGCGACGCAGACCCTCTGCCTTCTAAATCAAACAAGGAGGAGGGTTTGATGCCACCGGATTCAGAGGAAGAAGCGGCTGCAAATGGGGGTGGATTGAGCAAGATCAGAGAGGATGGCTTGTTTCTTTTCAGAAACTTGTGCAAGCTCTCAATGAAGTTCTCGGCACAAGAGAATCCTGAGGACCCTCTCTTGATGAGGGGGAAGGTTTTGTCACTGGAGCTTCTAAAGATAGGAATAGAAAATGCTGGGCCTCTTTGGCGGGCAAATGAGAGGCAAGTGTTTTTCATCCCATATTTTCTTCCAACTTTCTGCCACTGATACACCATATAATCATAATTGAAGTTTGTTTTGTTGGGTTCTTATTCATGCCATAATTCTATGCATACCATTAACTGCTATTATGTGACCATCTGAAATATTGGATTATCAATTAAAAGTTGCAACAGAAAAGTGATTCAAACAGATTAATTGGATAATTCTTTTTTGTAAAAAAAAAAAAAAACAGTCTTTTAGTCACTCATAATCTTGTTTGAGCACATTTAATGGGCTGAGAGTATCAGCCACAAGGTCAGCCTGGATTACTAAATATACTAGTAGAAAAAAAGTCCACTAAGCTTTAGTGTAGAATTATTCATCCCGGTTTTTGTTGTCCATTCCTGATGGATGCATAAGGAAGCTGATGTCAGGGATCACTAAGATAAACGTTTAAACCTAATGGAGAACAAATATATTGAAATTTGGAATAATGGAGTTCAATCCTCCATGGGCTGTAACTAATGTACTTAGGACTATGGTAATGGAATGTTTGTGTGAGATTATAGTTCATATGTATAGAGAGGGAAAATGTTGAATGTTTTAGTTAGTTTATGATTCCATGTGCAGATAGAGGGAAGGTTAGCTGCAAACTCCACCCATGATAATATTGTCCTCTGATTCCAGTTTTGGATGTAATGTTTTTAACTAATAGAGAACTACTTTCTAGATAAAAATTCATATTAGGGCGGGCTTTGGTTTTAGAATTGGCATCAGTATCTAGTGGTTGTTTAGAATATGATAAAAGGCTTATAGTGAACATTATTGTTATACTTAATGGAAGTATATTGGTGAATTTCTAATACCTTTAAATTTACATTATTGGTCAATTAGAATTTCTTATCCTCTTGTCTCTTAAGATTAGTGTCATATGTGTTAAAACAGGGAGGCTCCATGCCCATTGGTCCCACATGAACAAGTGTGATTTCTTTTTGAATAGTTTGAGCTTTTGAGATCAGCCAATCAATTTCAACATGCTATTATAGCCAGACCCTCACCTCTAAAAATGATGTTGGATTTGAATGGGCAAAGGAGAAAGTGGTTCGGAGAAGAAAACTCTCCTCTTTTATACTTGTATTCTGAAAATATGGTTCTTAAATATACTTTAATACCAAGACATTTAAGTGTCTTTGCATTATGGGTTGGATTGGGCACTCTCTCAGGTTTTAACAGGATATCTAGGGTTTAAATCCTACATGTCTCAAATTTTAAAATAAGGTTGTACTCTAAGCTATGATGGGTGTGAAGGGGTTTATTAGAGTTAGGAGGCCCCACATGGACAAGTGCGATGATTCAATATATAAATATAAATTGGTTCCTTTCCTAACAACTTCATTATGTGGATAAGTGATTAGCTAATCAATTTCAACTATATTAACATATTACTAATGTTTTAGACACACCTTTATTGTGCATGCTATTTACATGTGATATTTTGTTAACTGACTAAAATTTTGGAAGAATAAATTTGAAATAATTAAAAATGGGCAGGCTGGTGCATGAAGCTCCCGCCAATGTGAGGTCATAGGGAAGGGTCTATTGTAGCAACCTTACCCTACATTGCAAAAGGCTGTCTCCGTGACTTGAACCGGTGACCATACACAACAACAACTTTACTGCGCAAGGCTCCCTTTCTAATAAATTTGAAACAATTGAATCTAAGAAATGTAATTTCAACTACAATAAAGACAAAAATTGAAGGATGAATAGATACATGGATAAAAATTTCTTCTAGAGAAAATGTTTAGATATTTTGGATTCTCCTATTTAACATAGGAAACATAGTCATATTATTATTCATAGGACAATGGCTAGGTGGTTTTGTTAAAGTTGACTTATTGACCACTTATTCGGAAAGCTTGACGAAGTAAGGAAACCACTATTATTCTATATTCATAGCGCAGCTAAAGCTCAAAATCTAGACTGAATCAACTCAAGGACTATTATTGCCAATGATCATCTATATGATACAAATGGCTAGCAAACTGGTGCAAGAGCACAAGCTATTAGGAAAAATACCAACCTTCTTTCTTGACATGGATAAATGAAGGAGGGTTTTCCTATGTCTCGATCATAAAAAATGTCTTCAATTACATAAAAAAATTGATGACAATTGAAAATAAATATTGAACTATGTCTCAAAATAAATAAACTATTTCATAGCATAAATAAATACATAACTTGCATCAAAATTACAAAGTGCAAATTATGAATTAGTAAAATAAAGGTTAATTGCTATTTTTTTAAACTTTGCCCTTTTTAACGAAATCTATCATGAACTTTACAAGTTATCAAATCTATCTTGAACTATTTCAAGATGTAACAAATCTATTGTAATGTCTTGATGCTGTCATAATTAAATACTGACATGGCAAAATCTTAGTCAACAAATTTGTCAATTTCATATGTCATGTTATGCATCACAATTGAACTCCTTAATTAATTCTCCTAGTATATTTAAACCTATGAAATAAAACTTAATTATCCTTACCTTTACCAATCAAAATGGGACTTGCAGAGAATAATACTTATTGAGTCGAGGCGGAGAAAGCGCTTGATTCTATCACCACTGCTTTGTCACAGCAGGCATTGCTTGTGGTGGTCAACTTGAAGGAGTTAGCGAAGGGGAGGAGGGGTGGAGGAAGGTATGGATAGAGTGTTATTTTTTCAAACTTGTATCGTGCCCGACTAACAGTTGAAACATATCCAAGGTTCAAAATCTTGAGTCATGCCATAGTTTCAATCTTTTGACCGGAAAGATAGTCTTCCAGGATCATGCTTCAATGCATGACGTTGATGGTGACAAATTGGAGGTTAAAGGAGGAAGGAGATGAAGCAAAGGAAAGGAGACATTGTTTGTACTGTGTAGTATTGAGTTCCAATAATTTATCATAATACTGTTTCATCAGACATGATATAAAATTTAAAATTATGCTCAATACATACTCCTTCCTATGTTTTATCTCCATTCTTCTTAAACTCCAATTCATTTCCGACACACATGCATTGAAACATTAACACGATACCAAAATAGTGTCATGCTAGTCAAAATTGAAACTTCGGCATGACTCAAGATTTTGAACCTTGCGTGAGTGACTCAGTTTTTGTCGCAAAGACAGTTTGTTTAGGTTTAATAACTATAATGTATGGTTATTAGAGAGATGAAACAAAAATATATTATCAAGCAGTTATATGTAGCCCAATAGATGACAAAATAAGAGAAAATGTTAAATAATATGAGCATTCTCAATGGCTATATATCAGTTAGACAAGTTGAATAATTAGATCTTTTGAATAATTAGAGCTTACAAGAGATAATAGAGAATACAAAAAAATATGGCATAATTAGAAAAATATGACTAATGATATGGTAATTAGTTAAAAAAATAGGGCTTATTATCTTTGTTCTTGTGTTAGTGAAAATTCTCATTGCAGTTGAGACCATATAAACTAAGATCCTCAACTGCATGTCATCAAACATAAGTTCGGTTACCATGTGCCAACCTTTTATAACCAGAAAGAAGGATCATAAATATTGTCCAATTTTGAAAGTAAATCAATTGTTAACAATAAAAGATGGAAAATGTTACCATGCATTTGAAAGGATTGGGGCTAATGTATTTATTGATGTTGTCATAAAGTCTAATAAGGATCTCTCTATGTAAAATTCTGGGTTTTGCTTGAAACCTACTATGCCCGTCCGATGAAGTGGGCACTTTTAAGGTATCTATTTGATATTGCTGTTGCTGTCATCATCTTGTGGGCTTCCCTCCCTTAGCATTGTTTTTTTAATGAATTTCCAAGTATTCCTCCTTTAGTGACTTTAGTATGATATAATTTTCATTATTTATTTATACAAATATTTTCCAAGTAAAGTTGAATTTAATCTGCATTATTTTGAAAGAATGCATACAAGATCAAGCCTATCATTAAATTAATCTCATGGATCTGTTTGAAGAACTATTGAAAAATAAGTATGATAAAGGGTTCTCGGATTTCTCATATGCAGCTCCAGTGTATAATCTATTTCCGTAGCAAGATAGTCTATAACTATAAGCTTTGAAGAAACAATAACAAATAGAGGTCTGCCACTAATTCAATCTAAAGCTAACAATTTTATGGGATTTTTTTTGGTCAGATTTTTTCTTTATTCTCTAAGTTGGCAATGCTTTAAAGTTTTCAGATTCATGTTTTATGTAGGTTTCTTGGAGCAATCAAACAATACCTTTGCTTATCGTTGTTGAAGAACAGTGCCCTGTCAATGATGACTATTTTTCAGCTTCTTTGCTCTATTTTCATGGGTTTAATGTCGAAATTTAGATCAGGGCTGAAGGAGGAAGTTGGAGTTTTCTTTCCAATGCTTGTCCTGCGAATCCTTGAGAATGTTCTTCAGCCTAGTTTTTTGCAGAAAATGACAGTTCTCAACCTATTGGAAAAGATCTGCCAGGACCCACAGGTTATGATTGACATTTTTGTGAACTATGATTGTGATGTGAATGCGCCAAATATTTTTGAAAGGTATATGATGCATATAATTCAACACTTATAAAGCTTTTCTCTTTTTTTAAGCGATCCTAAACCTGTTCCTTTATCTGGTAACAGATATGATTGGTAAAGTGAAGTTGTATGATGATGACATCTTCTTCTATGAATTCACTTTTAATTCCATCAGATAATTGCAGGGTTGTTAATGGCCTGCTAAAGACTGCTCTAGGTGTTCCTCCTGGGTCAGTGACATCACTATCCCCAGCTCAGGATACCACATTACAGATTGAATCAGTGAAGTGCCTCAATTGTATCATTAAGTCAATGGGTGTGTGGATGGACCAGCAGCTGAAATTGGGTGATTTTGCTCCAGAGAGACATATAAATGAGCATTCTTCAGATAACCTTGCCTCTTTGAATGGTGAAGAAGGAAGTGTGACTGACTATGATCTGCATTTGGATGCAAACCATGAGCTCTCTGATGCTGCTTCATTGGAACAACGCAGGGCATATAAGTTGGAGTTTCAGGTGAAGATTTTTCTTTTTCTGCAAGGACAGATCATGCTCTTTCTTTAGCTTATGTTAGTTTGTTTTGTGAACTATCAGTGATTAATGTTGGGCTTGTGTTTGCAGAAAGGTGTTGCATTGTTTAATAAAAAACCTTCAAAGGGTATTGATTTTCTAATCAAAACCAAGAAAATAGGTGCATCTCCAGAAGAAGTAGCTTCCTTCTTGAAGAATGCTTCTGGTCTAAATGCAGCTATGATTGGAGACTACTTGGGTGAAAGGGAAGAGTTCTCTCTGAAAGTCATGCATGCATATGTTGATTCAATAAATTTTGAGAACATGAATTTTGGCGAAGCTATTAGGTTCTTCTTAAGAGGTTTCAGATTGCCTGGAGAAGCACAGAAGATTGATCGCATAATGGAAAAGTTTGCAGAACGATACTGTAAATGCAACCCAAGTTCTTTCACCAGTGCAGATACAGCATATGTTCTTGCTTATTCTGTGATTATGTTGAACACTGATGCACACAACAGCATGGTTAAAGATAAGGTATATTACTGTTGATGTTCTTTGGAAGTTAAATGCAACTACGCTAAAATGTGTCTCATTGTATTAACAGATGTCCAAAGCTGAGTTTATTCGCAACAATCGAGGAATTAATGATGGAAAGGATTTACCTGAAGAATACCTTGGTTCTTTGTATGATCAAATTGTGAAAAGTGAAATAAAAATCAGTGCTGATGTTTCTGCTCCACAAAATAAACAGACGAGCAGCATCAACAAGCTTTTGGGGTTTGACAACATTTTCAATTTGGTCAATTGGAAACAATCTGAAGAGAAGGCATTAGGTGCAAGTGATCAACTAATTAAGCACATCCAAGGGCAATTTAGAGCAAAGACTGGAAAATCAGAGTAAGAAAGATAATTGAATCTCAGATTATTTGTATACAATATTCTGTTTTTCATTTATGCTTATTTGATTGGTGATTAGGTCTATGTTCTATACTGTCACGGATACTGCAATCCTAAGATTTATGATGGAGGCTTGTTGGGCTCCCCTGATGGCTGCTTTCAGTGTGACACTTGACCAAAGTGATGACAAGTCTGCCACAGCACAGTGTTTACAAGGTTTTCGATATGCAGTTCATGTCACCTCAGTGATGCTTATGCAGACACAAAGAGATGCTTTCGTTACATCTGTTGCTAAATTCACATACCTTCATTGTGCTGCTGATATGAAGCAGAAGAATGTTGATGCTGTTAAGGTGAATACTTTAAGTATATATCCATTAGGAAACTATGTTATCTTGAAGATAATTGTCATAGGTCATTTACTGGGAGCTGATAGTAACATGTTGCATCATATGTTGATATTTCCATGAATTTCCTTTTCATCCTCTACAATTCTGTTTGATATAATGCATATTTCAACTTGGTGACCAGAATTTATTATTATTTTGATGCTTGGCCACAGACATCCAATACAACAGATTAAAATAAAAAATAAAAAATAATTCTCATAGCCGTTGAATTAAAAATTGTAAGCAGAGAATCTTATCTCCTTTCAATGAACATACATGAACAACTTTCAGTCATGCTGTTTTTGTACATTTACTCACATACCAACATTTCAAAGACCACAAGCCTCATCTCAAAAATGGCTCGGGTGGGTATGGAACCAGTACTGGGTTTGTACCAACAATCAGAAGGTCGAATACAATGATCGATTGTCTGATGGCTCATCTCCTCTGACTTTGTTCCAAATGTCTTGTCTGTGTGTGCGCGCATGTGCGCACGCGTAGTGTTCTGGTGAAAGACCAATAAATATTGGTACACTGGCAATAAGGCATTCCATACCCTCCCTGATACTTTGGCTTGATGATTATGAATGAACATGTGTATGCAAATAACCTTGTTGGTTTTGTGAAAGCCTGCTTGTTAAATACTCATGTGTATGCAAATAACCTTGTTGGTGTTACGAATGCCTGCTTGTTAAATCACTCATTGAGCTTGCTTTTAATTGGTGGATGTCTACCAATGAATTTTGAACATTAAACTAAAAAGGTATGACATGAATAAAATAGAATAAATCACAATGATTAAGCTACAAGATGGACTAAACAGCCTAGAAAAGGCATATTTTTCTTCTGCCTTGTTAAACCTCGATTAAGGAGAAAATTAATTCTTATTTGCATTGTCAACAATGAATCTAATTAAATTCAGATATATGTCCTTTTTGGGATTGATAGTTGCATTTATCTCTTACTTCTGTCACATGGTATATGGTGGAACCAGATCCAGTAATAATCATTCTGTAGACCAATTGCAATCTTTCGAATCTTGGGTTGCATGGCTGACACTCCTATTCATTTTGGTATTTTCATTTCACAGAAAAACCAATTATATTCATACTCAAATGCTTAGTTCAACAGTTGATAGTCCGTCAACAAAATATATCTGCCATCGGCTAGCAAAGTAAAAGATATAGTTGCATGAATACTGGTATTGTTCTTAGGAAAAATTCGTGGTAGATTCATTATTTTTCCTTCAGGATTTTTTTCTTTGTGCCTAATTGACAGTCTTCCTTCTTACCACATTTACTGCATGCTATGAAGCAATAGACACAAATATATAAATCAAATCTTGATCTGAACATCTGGATGCTTGTATTGTTTGAATCTCTTAATCCATTCTGCGTACTTTGGTAAAATCAATATGTTTCTTTGTCAACAGGCTATAATATCAATTGCCATTGAAGATGGTAATTATCTGCAAGAATCTTGGGATCATATATTTACATGTCTTTCACGGTTCGAGCATTTACAGCTGCTAGGAGAGGGTGCACCACCTGATGCTTCATTTTTTGTGGCACCACTTAATGAAGCAGAAGACAGAGCACAGAAAACAACATTCGTGAAGAAGAAAGGAAATGCTCTTCAAAATCCAGCAGTAATGGCAGTGGTTCGAGGTGGTTCTTATGATAGTGCATCTATGGGAAATAAGGCTTCAGCTTTAGTTACTCCGGATCAGATTAATAACTTCATTTCCAATCTAAATCTGTTGGACCAGATTGGTACTTTTGAGCTAAATCATATATTTGCTCATAGCCAAAGATTGAATAGTGATGCAATTGTAGCTTTTGTGAGGGCCCTGTGCAAGGTTTCTATGACAGAACTGCAATCTCCGACTGATCCTCGTGTTTTCAGCCTCACAAAAATAGTTGAAATAGCGTAAGATTCTTTTCATGGTTTAGAAAATATCTGTGAATACAATATTTTTTCTTAACAAGATTACAAACTGTATAATCTGGCCTCTCCCTTGCCTATGCAGACATTACAATATGAATCGAATCCGATTGGTTTGGTCCTGCATCTGGAATGTTCTTTCCGATTTTTTTGTTTCAGTTGGATTATCAGAAAATCTCTCAGTTGCAATCTTTGTAATGGATGCATTAAGGCAATTGGCTATGAAATTCTTGGAGCGAGAAGAGCTTGCTAATTATAATTTCCAGAACGAATTCTTGAAACCTTTTGTGGTTGTCATGCAGAAAAGTGATTCGGCTGAAATTCGTGAGCTCATTGTTCGATGTGTTTCTCAGATGGTTTTGAGTCGTGTTAATCATGTGAAGTCAGGATGGAAAAGTGTTTTCTTGGTATGCTAGATTTTTTACTGTTTTTTCACCTTTCAATTTTCCTTCATGGTGAGATATTGGGTTAAAACTTTGTAAATTTACTTATGTACATCTGACATTAAAGCCTCGCTTATGTTTAGGTTTTCACAATTGCTGCCTCAGATGAGCGTAAGAGTATCGTGCTGTTAGCTTTTGAGACAATGGAGAAAATAGTTAGAGATTATTTTCCTTACATTACTGAGACAGAGACCACAACATTCACTGACTGCGTGAAGTGCTTGATTGCATTTACAAATAGCAGATTCAATAATGATGCAAGCCTCAATGCTATTGCATTCCTCCGATTCTGTGCTGTTAAACTGGCAGAAGGTGGTCTCGTTTGCTACGACAACAATTCTGAGGGTCATTTAGGAAATGGAGATGGTTCGGATGGCAATTTGACTGAAAAAGATGATCATGCCTTCTTTTGGTTTCCTTTACTAGAAGGTACTCATTTTCCCTTTCCTTTTGCTTTCCGTGCTTTTCTAACTACATTGAAAATGTAGTTTGTACTAACTATTCAACAACTTTTCAGGTTTATCCAAGCTGACGTCTGATACTCGGCCAGCTATCAGAAAAGGTGCTCTAGAAGTACTCTTCAATATTCTGAAGGACCATGGTCACCTCTTTACTGACACCTTCTGGATTAATATCCTGAAATCTGTGATTTACCCCATTTTTAGCAAGACACAGAATATGACTGTTGGTCAAGTTCTACTGGTTCATGATCCTCAGTTTCCAAATGATGATTCTGCCAAATCTGAAACAGATACTTTGGCAGCAAAATGCTTAGTCGACCTATTTGTCAGATTTTTCAATGTTGTGCGCTCACAACTTGGGAGTGTCGTATGTATTGTTACAAGTTTTGTTAGCAGTCCCTACAAGCATTATGCTAATACAGGAATGGCTGCCCTACTCCATTTGACTGCCCATCTGGGAAGCAAGCTATCAAAAGAAGAATGGAAAGATATTTTGGTACCCTTAAAAAAGTCAGCTGCTTCGATGCTGCCTGTTTTTTCTAGCATCATAAGAATCATGCAAGACATTGAAATTCCGGATAGTGTGGATCAATATTCTGATCACGAATACATTAACGAGGATGAGGAAGAGGCTAATATGGAAACAGCCTCGTATGCAATTGTCAGAATGAAGAACCACATAAGTGTTCAGCTCCAGATTGTACAGGTACCATTTCTTTTCTATTGCTATGTTCTCACCAGTTTATTTTTATCATAATCACTTTCTTAATACGTTATATCTAGTGCCAGGATGTTAACTCTTTCAAATAATAACAGTTGCTCTCGATTGCTAGGTTCTCAAGTTGCCTTGCTGGTATCATGAATCTCAAGGAATTAGTTTCTGCACATGCATATCATATTTAACTTTTAGATCAGTGATGTGATTTTAAAAAAAAAAAAAAATCAAATGAGTCTGACAAGTCGTTCCCCTGATGACAAATTTTAATTTTTTCTGCGGATAGGTTGTAAAGAAGCTTTATGAAGTTCATCGAAAGTGCTTTTCAGCTGCTCATGTTAGCATCCTACTGGACGTACTTACATCCATTGCTCGCATTCAACCGAAGTAAGCAGTGAAACCATCGTACAACAGAAGTTGCAAAAAGCATGCTCCTTGTTGGAGATTCCTGGTCCACCAGTCATTCATTTTGAGAACGAATCTTATGAGAACCTGCTCAAATTCTTGCAAACTGTACTCACTGAAGATCCTGTTGTGTCAAACGAACTGAAAATAGAATCACTCGTGGTGTTCGTTTGCCAAAAAATATTCAAGATCTACTTGAACTGTGCGGGACAACAACAGAGCGATGAGACTTCAGATGCTGGTCCAACAGCTCACTGTATACTCCCTTTGGGCACTGCTAAGAAAGAGGAACTGTCTGCACGGACATCACTACTTGTCTCGGCCTTGCAAGTGTTACGTAGCTTGAGGCAGGATTCATTCCGAAGGAACTTACGCATTGTTTTTCCGTCATTAGTTAGCCTTATAAGTTGCGAACATCACTCCGAAGCTGTGCAGGATGAGCTACATGATATCTTCCAGTCCTCTATAGGACCACTGCTAATGAACATGTGATGTACACATAATTATCTCATTTTTGTTAAAAAAAAAAGTAGCCTTTAATTATTTTTGTTCCTTCAGCCTATGTGAAGTTTTAGCCATTGTTTATGCCACACTGTTCATAAACAACTTATAGCATCATAGCTTTTTTTCATTTGCCGTATTTTAAATATGAATTGTGATGTATTCTAACATCATTTTTCTCATTGCAATTGCCAAATTGAGGTGTTAATGATTGCCTCGTATAGCAAGTGAGTTTTTTTTGTTGTTTTGTTTGTTACTTTCCAACTTTTGTAACATTCAATTTGAATTACTCCAAATATTTATTTAGTTCAGCCTTTTAAACTCTGCCCGTGGTATGGGCCAATATAAATTTTTTTTCAATTAATTTAATTATTCAATTAATTCGAATCAATTAATTTATAAAAGTTTCTACAGCATGAGCCAATACAGAGTTTATTGTTCGTTCGGTAGAGTTATATAGTTAAGAAAAATGCGATTGATGATATCCAAACTCAAAAGGAAAATAACAATTTTGTTGGGCCGAAGCCCAAATACAATCCTATTTTTATCTCGGCCCATTTACATCCATGCCATAGCCAATTATAAATGGCAGCCGTGGCAGGCTGGCAACCGAAACACTCAACCTTCTCCTCACGGGGATGACAATTTTTCCAGTGGAACAATTTTTCCTGTGGGTTTGGGCTTACGGAGAAAATTTAAAATGAGATGAGTTCCGAGAATATTATCAGGTTTAGGTTTAGGTTTAGGAATTTAAAACCTGATTTTCAATATAGAACGAAGAAGAAAAACACTGTCAAATGGTCTTTGTTAGGCCTAATTATCTTGTTGTAAAGCTAACTAGCCAGCTATAGTTTTGATGCCATGTTTTAAGTTTTAGTCATTGGATAGGGCTTCACTGATCTATGTTTGATATCATAACATGTTGTATTGTTATTTAATTATTTTGGATTGCATTGATAAAAAGTAGAGATTGTATCTGTTTAGGTTTTATTACTTCATTTTGATCGAGTTAAGTGTCCATGATGTAAAAGTGAATTCTGTTGCTTGCTATTTTTTAGATACTTTGGTGATGATTTAACAGTAGGTTTTGATTATATCTTTGTAAAAAAAAAACATTAGACTTGACCTCAGGGTGTTCCTGATATTGGGGGTACACTGTTTAATTCATCTCAAGTTGATCGATTCTTGTTTACTTGTGTTGTATAGTTTATAGTTTTGTACCGTAGGGACTTTGTAGCATAGAAGTACTCATTAATGGCCTTTTCAAATCGAAAGCACCATTTAGTTGAGTACTACTTATGACTTTACGTGTCAGGTTGATGTGTAAGATTCTAAAACTATATCATCTTTTGTTCTTATCACTGATTTCCTTTCAAATGCTAAATGTTATAGGCCCTTGCACTGTTAATGGGGTACCCCTTGGAAGGGTTAACCGATCTTATGTAATTGCTACTTCGATTCAAATGCTAAGTACTTCAAAAAGGAGAAAAAGAAGAGCGAAACTACATTCTTCGAGACCGAACCAGTATTGCAATAGTTTTATTTGCCGGTCACCTGCATTTTGTAATGCTTTCTATACTCTTTGAGCACATTCATACTCGATGTAGGAAAAAAATAAGCTGCCACAAGAAAGGACGACCAGAAAGCAATCGACGCTCCTCTGATAAAGGTTATCGAAGCAGTGGAGGATTTAAGAGGTTACCTCGGGACAAAATTCACCC
>JBBPFP010000002.1:5230539-5255668 GCA_037974795.1 Kaempferia galanga
TTCTAATATCTAATATAAAACATGAAAAATTAAACATGAAAAAGAAGAACACATATATATATCACCATAAGTCAATTAAACATCAATACATAAACCATCAAAAATTTCATCACACATTAGTATCAATTTCGACTCCTGCAACATCATCACGAACCCAAATGACTTCTTCATGTTCATTGTAATCTTCGGAATTACGAATATAACTCTGAAGATATGTGTCAACATCTGCCATTGGTTGCATTTTATACTTTGCTCGTGCATCAGTGGTAATAATGACATGCCAATCACAATCAATTGGATCTTCCACGTAAAATACTTGCATAGCCTGAGATGCTAAAATATAAGGCTCTTTATGACGCCTAACATTTTTAAAATTGGCTAGCATAAAACCATCTTCATCAAATTTAAGTCGTTTGCCTTTGGAGACCCATTCACATTCAAATAAAATGACTTTTCGACCTCCTCCATAGTCTAACTCAATGACATTTTGTAAAATCCCATAATAATCAAGTTCGCTTAATACTGGATTATGATCTCTTGTGCTTGAATAACTTGAAGTAGTTGCCCTAACAGTTACACCAGAATTTTGAGTTTTTCTCTTACGCTCCACTTCCTTTGTATGAAACCTAAATCCATTTGAAACAAATTTTTCATATCGTATGCCAATGATATTTGGGCCTCTGGCTATTGATCTCAAATCATTTGACACTGGATCATCTACTGGAAGATTTGTATCTTCAATCTATAATACAATAAGTACTTAATCAATCAAATATGAAAATAATTGTGACATTTAGTTTTAATAAATATCACAACACAACTTACATGACTGGCAAACCATGAGGCAAATGTTTCACTATGTAAACGCTCAATTTGGTGTGGTGGAATACGAGAAATCATACATCCATATACAGAGTTCAAGAATAGGTTAAAATCCAATCACAAATAGTTAGAAATTGCCACTTATTATTGAATTAATTAAAAATATACTTTTTTGGATGTAATAATTAAATATAAAGATATATGACAAAGTTCCACATGCAAAATAAAACAGAGGTTTCTTAAAAACAATTGAAGGGCAAAGTTTGTACCTCAATGGAAACAACCTTTTTGGGAAGCATGCTATCATTACGGTCACCAAGGCCTAAATTTCCATAACGACCCCAACCTCATCCATAGAGATCCCCATTTTCTGTAACTGCAGTAGTATGTTCAGCACCCGCAGTGATCATTTTAACATGTATCCCCTAATGGTTGCTCAAAAATGTTAGAACAAAAGAATAAGAATAATGAAAAGGCAATAAGAATACAACCCTTCAATATACAATAATAATGATGAAAATAAGGTATTACTCATTAACTGACAATGATTATACTGAACAGATTACAAATTTCTCATTACACTAACCCATATATGTAAGTTAAAAATATATTGAATATGTTTGGCTAGCCACAATATAAAGTGCAGATTAACACCATTTCACTGACTTCCAATTCTTGAAAGTCCAATGCTTCAGTTTGGTTTATAGGTGATCCATTGTCGATGTATCTGTTAAAACCATTGGCCTTGCCTCCAATGAAAACCAAATTTTAGATCAACAGATTAAAGAGTTCAAGCACAGTTATAACAAATTAAAAAGTTCATTAAATTTGTTGAAAATAAGTTACATTGAACTGCTTATCAAGAAGCCCACTCAAGGACAGAAACCTCCAATGGAACCCTCCTCCACAGTGATCAGAATTTCATGCATTTGCTAGCCTTCCTATGAGCTCCACACCAAGAGGTTTACAGTTTCATCAGCTCGTGCCATCACAATCATATTGGGTAAGCATGCCGTGTGTGTGATGTCAAACAACAAAATTTCCCTGTTTGAACCTACTAGATGAGGATAACCCCAAAGTTTAAACATATTGATAACCACTACAAAAAATCTGCATTGTAGTGGTCATATGCCAATTTTCTAATTGTACAGAAAAGCATTGTATTACCTTGTGGAAGATTATGGTCATTATGCTTGATCTTAGCATCAACTTCAATTTCATTAGACGGAACGAGTTATGTGTATCAAAGAAAAGACCTACATTAACAAGTAGTTATTACTTCCCCTACAGGACAAAGGAAAATAGAGAAAAGGACAAAGGACATAATAAAAAACAAGATAAACTAGTCATCAAAAGAATAGTTATCAAAAGCAAGTTCTATTATGTACTTGAAAATGCAAGTAAGCCCATGGATAGAGCGAGAATATATCCCTCTATACTATTAGAACCTGTACAAAGGAGAAAAAGGCAACAAGATGTAATTCAATTCTTAAAGATGAATAAAATCTTCTTTAAAGAATGAACGAATATAAGGACAATGTTGAAACACAATATGAGGAAAGATTGGGTTGGAAATGTTGATCAACACTTCATTAATAATCTGATACAAATGAGTAAAATAAACACATCCTAAATTCATCTAACGAAATGGTACATATACATAGATGAAACCATAGTGGACAACAATGACAAGGTTACTATTTGATTGTGTACATTATTGCCTCATCCATCTGTAAGCCGTTCAAAAGCTGGCTTCGTAAGAGACAGAGAAATTTGCAAAAGAAAAAAGAAACTATAAACTTTTAAGACGATTAGATCGCCGTTAACACAATGAAGGAGGCTAAAAAAACTGAATAAAGAAGAATAATACCTCAAATACCCAATTTTACAGAAATTATAATATAGTTTTAAGGTTATTACAGAAATTACTATATGCTTGAAAATTTGTTATACTTACAACTTTTTTGACTCATTGAACAAATTTATACTTACAATTTGTTGGAAAATGGCCCTTTTAATTGAATGTCTTATCCTCCAGTATGCATAAGTTGGAAATCTGGATACAACTCCTGGCTTGAACTTCTCAAAACTCTTCATAAGACCCTTGCTTCCTTCCTACAAAATACATATCATATAGAAACACTGAAGAATGTTAAAAGAAGCTAATTGAGTAGAATTCTGAAATGCAAATTTGGAGTTGAAATCAGATTCTGAAACTGATAGACTGAACTAGAAATCCAATCAAAGTAAGAGTTTAAACATTTTTCTTTCTTCTTTATACTTGTACGGTATGCTCTTCAGCTTATGCATACAAAAATAACCTACATTAAATATACCAATTACTACTCAACTGTCAGTTATGACGGTAGGTCATATGGATGTCCTCAATGGTTCGAGTCAACAATTATGTATTGTCAAAATGAGAAATCTAACAGCTTATGAAGAATGAAGTAGGAAGTTCGACATGTGCCAAGCAATTCTCATGAGAGGGCATCAGTTATAAGAATCAGGAGATCACGCAGCTGCCAATCATATCATCTGTTGAATTATAGTAAGCAAAAACATGTAAAGAGTCTTAACCTATAACAGATCCTGAAGGTCAAGGCCATTCCCTTCATATTGTCTTGCAACATATACCACAAGACGTAAATTAGTAGAAATCATTTTGTCACGGTTGTCTCCCAGAAGAAAGGCAGGATTGCAACCCATGACAACTAATTCGAACTGCTTGAGCCCATGGCAACATATACCACAAGACGTAATAAGCTCGGGTGTGACGCGCTGTGAGGAGGGAAAGAGCCAGGTGTCGAGGTTTTGAACTCGGCGAAGAACGAGTTCGGCTTGTCAACTTCATCAGAGGAACAGGGGTTGCGGCCGAGGTCGGCGCTTGTCGCGTGTGAGCGCTGATCGTCGGGTGCGGGGCGGTGCGTCGCTGGATCCCGGGCGCAGCGCGTGCGCTAGAGAGGAAAAAAGGGGTTAGGAGAGGGAAGAAATCGGACGGCAGCAGCAATAAAGAAAGGAAAGGTGATCGAGTAGGGAAAGTTTAGGTCAATATAGCATTTTATAAAATCTGTCATCATAAACTATGAATTTTTTATATAAAATATTAATTAAGTTAAATCAATGTCGTTATAAAATATTTATAATGACACTTTTTAATAAGTGTTATAAAGCAAGTATCATAATAGGTCTTTTTTCTAGTAGTGTACGGAACACGACACAGATCTCTGACACGCACCGCGAGGCAACGTACCTGATGCAGCCAGGCGTCAGAGCTCGCGTGGCAGCCCACCATTGGTTGTTACGTGTGACAACCCATCATTGGTTGAAATACGTCACCGCACGTACCAGATGACAAAAGCCTGCTATAAATAGGGGTCCTGAGGATGTAAGTAAGTCATTCACACATTTCCCGATCCTCACACATTCCTAGATACCTCGTACAATTATTTTTACTGTTCGTCTGATCGGAATCGTCACTGACTTAAGCGTCGGAGTACCAAACAAGAGGACTTGTCCCTTGTTTGGTGGCTAACGCTTTGTTGGTCTGCGTGATTATTTTCAGGCGCAAGACGTACAAACGAACGGATTAGCGGGCGAGGGAGTCAGTTGAGAGAGGAGTCAACTAACGGATGGACGGATAGATCCATCAGTTGTTCAGGCGCATCATCATTCGGTCCATCTCAGCCCATCCTTTTGCCACCTCAGCTCGCGGTGCGCCAACTCGGCCTTCTTTGACCCATTAGCTTAGTCGTATTTTCAACTGTCTATTCGGTCGAATTCAGACAGGATCAATTAACACAGGAATCATACCTCAACATCATCAGTAATTGGGAGTCGAAGTGGAGCACCATGCAGAGCTTTAATTATCCCTGAAAGAGAGCTTGATTAATCATCTTCTATATTGTTCCACTCATCCAAATGCACCATCTAAAATTCAAAATGTTAGGGCCAAAAATATATACGATACTAAAAGAAAGTTGCAAGTGATGGAATCCTGCTCGATGAGTGACGATGGATAATAAATTCCTTCTACACAGCAATTCTGGAACCATCCCAGAATTCAGTATTGTTGGACAAAGTCAGAGATTAAATGTCTTGAATTACTAATCTCCACTGAGTGCAACTATTGTCCAGTATAGCTTAAGCACGTAGATACCGTCCTGTCGAGAAGACGATTTGGGGGCTTTTTTTCAGCCCTGTAATGGCTTAGCGCACTGGGGTTGCGGCGGCTTCAACCAAAAGATCGAGCGGCCTGCTGACGGATTTGTTCAGATTGAGAGGGCGCTGCTGTTGGCGGCTGGGCAGCGCCGAGCTCGGAGAGCGGAGGCAGATGGAGTCGGTCGACACCCTGCATGAAGCATCCTCGGCAGCGTCTTAATTGCCTTCTGGCGGACATGGCCGGTAAGATCTAGATCGGCCTCAGGCATAGAAGACCGGACTTCGGGCGATCGTCCTCGATCTGCATAATGCTGGGAAGAGGCGGATTGTCGCAGAACCCTCCTTGACTACTGATGTTGTAGCGTCCAAAAAAATTTTAGATTTCTCTATAATGACATGATATTATCCACTTTGAGCCTGAGAGTCCTTATGGTTTTGCTCTTAGTCTCTACCCAAAAGACCTTATACCAATGGAGATATCTTTCTTTTATAAACCATGATCTTTCCCATGTATTTTCAATGTGAACTATGTTTGCAACATTGTAACCCCAATAATCCCCCTTTTCCTTGTAACCGACCTACTAAGACTTCCTGCATGGTGTATGATCCTCTTAATTTAGACATGGGAGCCCCTTACTTTGTTTGTTCGAGGTCAATATTTATCCTAAATGGTTTGATTGGACCAGGACACTTATGTCAGTCGGCGGTTAGTCCTTCTGGCAGTCCGGGCTCTGATACCAATTGTAAGGTCCAAAAAGAGTTTTTAGATATCTTCACAATGATATCATATTGTTCACTTTGGACCTAAGCCCTCATGACTTTGCTTTTGGGCTCTATCTAAAAAACCTCATACCAATGAAGATATCTTTCTCTTATAAATCCATGGTCTTTCTCATGTGTTTTAAATGCGGGACTATATTTGCAACCCTAACAGATGCTGCATGTTTCCGTATTTGAGAACGAATTCTCCGACGAGGTGTCTTCCGACCGCCACTTATCTCTGCCGTGAACACTGCCCTCGTAAGGAAAACGGCCGACTTGGGCTGGAGTAGGGGGCGATTCTCCACCCTAGAGATAGTGGCGGGGGATCGATCGCAAGCAAAGCGCGCAAGAATCGAAGAATAAGAATTTGGGACGAAGAGGATGAAGAAGCAGCCGTTCGGTTGGGGGACGCGGGCAACGGCTAGTTCCCTTCTACGGGAGGGAGCACTGTAAATATCACTCGCCTTCGATACCGGCTTATTATTGGTTTTCAGTGGGGACCCAAAATGTGAATGTGATAATGGTACAGATTTAAAAATAGCACAAGGATCTAAAAGTCATCTTTTAGACTCCCTCCCAAAAATAGCAAAATCTTAGATCGAGAAGGATGGATACTGATCGTCGTCCTCCTGAAAGTTGAGAAAATCTCAACTACTTTTTGGAAGTTATCTCAAAAGTCAACAAAGCAAATGGAATTAGATGCCGTAATTAGTCCTAATTTAATCAAAAATAATTATCAAAATTGCTCTAACTATAATTATTAAACGTTAAAAATATCATTAAAACTGCTTTATTATGGTTAAAAATATCTATTAAAATTATTTTAAAAATTACTCTAAGTTAATTAAGCATTTCAAAATATAAATCTTGGTCTTTTCACCACCATGGTACGTACCCACCTACTAATTTGACTTTTTATTT
This sequence comes from Kaempferia galanga, assembly GCA_037974795.1. Lineage (NCBI taxonomy): Eukaryota > Viridiplantae > Streptophyta > Magnoliopsida > Zingiberales > Zingiberaceae > Kaempferia > Kaempferia galanga. The sequence goes on from JBBPFP010000002.1 coordinate 5,237,206, forward strand.
GAAAAATGTCAAATCAAGAAATCACGATCGTTTTTCTCAACCAATTCAATTTCCCTTTTTTTTCCCAACTATAATTTACTATTATTATTATTATTATTATTATTTTAAAAAAATATTAAGCTATAAAATAAACTAAATAAATATCTTAAATTTGTTAGAGGAAATATCAAAAGGTTCATGATCAATATTTACTGCATTTTTCTTTTTAGTTTCTAAGGTCAGTGAGTATAATTTTTATAAGGAATTGACATATGAAAATGGAAATGTAATAAAGACAAAAACAATGAATATGATTTTTTTATAAAAAATATTTCTTAAATATTTATTATCAATAAGTATTGGCCTTTATATATATTTTTCTAAAACATCCTCTATTTAAAAAGCAACAAAGAGATTATTAAATGCGATTATGCGAAGCATATTCTCTCCGCTCTTACCCGAAGGAGTACTCTGGCATTCATAAAACATTGAGGTGTTATTAAAACGAGTAATTTTATTTTATTCTTAAATTTTATATGTTTAAAAAATTCAGAGGGTATTATGGTCATTCCACACTGTCCTTTATATTCTAAAGGCCTTCTGGCTACCTGTCACGGAGAAAAGAGGGATTTGAGTGAGAGGTACGGAGAGCTGGCGATTTGAGTTTAGGTCGCCGCTCCGTCTCGCTTAGAGCCGCCGTTGGACGGTGCTGTGCCAGCCATCGCCATGGTTTCCGACGAGGATATCGCTAGCTGCATCGAGTCCGTCCTCCGGCAGACTTCCGACCCCGCCGCCACCCTCTCCGGCGTCGTCCGCCAGGTCGAAGCCAAGCTAGGCGTCGACCTCTCCCACAAGTCCGCCTTCATTCGCGACCAGATCGAGATCCTACTGGGCCCCACTCGCCTGCCGGCGGCCACCTTTGTCGCTTCCCAGCAGCCTCCTCCTGCGGCTTCCCCGCATAGCCCCTACATCCTCCTGCCCCACCTCCCGTTGCAACAGCAGTTCTCCACTCACCAGCCAGCTTCCTCCGCGCCCTCAGATCCTTTCCCCCCTCAGCAGCACCCCGGAATCACTTTTCAGTACCCCCCGGCCCCGCCCCTGCCAGCTGGCGCCGTCATGGCAGCATACCACCTACAGCAGCAGCTCCATCACACACCGCAGGGCGTCCGTGCTGCCAACCTCCCCCCACCTGCAGCCGTCGCTGTGTCTGCGCCAAAGGAAAGGTTCTACCTTTTGCTTATAAATACATCATACACCAACCACGTTGTTCTGGGGCTTATATCGAACTATCCCTTGCTTTGCTCCACTTTTTATGTGATTATATTTTTCCATTTTTTATTATTTTTTAGTATCCCCTTTGCTAAGAGTACGGTGATTAATGGTTTAGGCGTCCGTAGTAAGCAGTTGGAGTTTTTTTTCGACATATTAATTTATCTTTAAACACGTGTGACTGGATAGAGTCAAACGTGTACCCTGTCTTTTTGTTATTTTCTGGGATCATCTTAAGATTTTGAACATCCAAGCTTTTAGAACTGCAGTTTTTTGGATGAACTGAAGTGTTATGCTAGCATTTAACTGATTGTTACTTTATTTGCCAAGTCCTTCATGATCCTGGCTGTTTATCTATGTTAAAGGCCTGGGGAAAAAAAACACTGGTTACTCATGTATCTCCAAGCTTCCTTACTCCTTGCATGGCTTTTACCAATTCACAATGCTTGCACCGGCTTGGAATGAGTAAACTCGTAATGCAATGTACTTAAACCTTAATGCAATGCTCTTTGATGATTAGACTGATGTGTATGTAACAGAGAAGATTGAACGTCTTCTTAAGATTTCTCAAGGACAGATTTGTTCTGTTTTTTTGTATATATACTGATAACTTAATCTACTCAGGGATTGCCATCTTCATAATCATTGTAAGGACCAATGCTTTTTAGTCCAACTATTTGAGATCACTTACACGGATCTTATTCCTTTGGTGAACCATATAAAAGCTACATCCTAGTAATCTACTATATTAGTTTTACTATCCAGAAAAAAAATCTACTTACCCCTTTGTTATTGCCTTTGTTTTTTTCTCCGCTATTGCTTGGTGGCTTTATAGGGAGACGTTAAGGAATAGTTACCCTTCCCTCTTTTGTTTCATTAAATCATATTTTGTATTATGTAATTAACTTGAGACAAAGCCCAAAAGATACCCTTAATGAATATTGCATGATGGGATGTATCTTGGGATATGCAAGTAGTGGGGAAATACATTATGCCTGCTTGAATCTTGTATTTAGGGGGAGGGGACCTAGTGCATTAGGCTTCCTCAATGTTACAAACTTATATTAACATTAACTTAAGGCTCATCTCGTGGTTTTTTTCTTTCTATTTTTATTAGAGAGGTAATCAATTAGTATGAAGTTTTGATTGGTAGTGTTGTTCAGTCTCATGTGTTTTGTGTCCAACCATTTTTTGCATTTAAAAATTTCACAGTTTATTTATAGCTGATCAATATATTCTGCAGCTGATTGTATAAAGAAATGCATATATGTTGTACCATTTACGTATTGTTCTGTAGTTGTTGTATTGGTTACTGTTGTTTCATCTACTGTGCAGTGCACCACCTAAGGCTAAAAGAAAAGGTGGTTCTGGGGGTCTGAACAAAGTTTGTGGTGTTTCACCTGAACTCCAGCCTATTGTTGGTGAGGCAGCAATGTCAAGAACTCAGGTTCATCTTACAATCAGCAAATTCACTGTTGCAAAACCTTGCTCCAACAGTTGCTATTGTTCTGTATATTAATTAGTCATCACTTGTCTCAACACAGATTGTGAAGCAACTATGGGCTTACATCCGAAAAAACAATCTCCAAGATCCTAATAATAAGAGGAAGATCATATGTAATGATGAACTTAGGGTGGTGTTTGAGACTGACAGTACCGACATGTTTAAAATGAACAAGCTGTTAGCTAAACATATTCTTCCGCTTGATTGTGCGAGTATGATGGTTTATCTTGCATATTTAATTGTGCATCTTTGTCAGGCAAAGGCGAACAATACTTTTTTGTTTCTCTTTTTCAGAAGAGACTGCTTCTGAATTCAAAAGGCTAAAGGCTGAAGAGGTCACTACACCTGAAGTTTCTCAACCTGATTCTGATGGATATCCTCTTTCTATTTCTGATGCTCTGTCCAAATTTTTTGGATGTGAAGAAAGAGAGATGCTCCAATCTGATGCTTTGAGCCGTGTATGGGACTACATAAAATCCAATCAGCTGGAGGTAAGTTCTAGCTATTTGCATGAAATGACATTGTCGGTTTATATCACGTATGCATAGTTCATTACTTATTGATGTGTTTATATTTTTCTTAGAGGCCAATAGTTTCTGCTTGCATAATTACTTTTACTTTAAGGATTGCTAAGATAGAAGTGAGGATTTTGGAAAAGATTTAGCATTCAAGAGCAATTAGATGTAGTTCCAAGAAAAAAGGTTGAGGTGGAATGAATATGTTCGAGGTGATAATGAATTCTATTAGTTAGGAAAATTGATCTGATTAAATTTGAAGATGGAAGGGTAGAGAGAGATTATAGTTAACACAATTAGAGGTGATTTAAGATCTTTAGTATAGCTTTGTACAGTGTTTAATAGAGAATTGAGATACATGTAATCAATTCCATATAGTTTGGGCTAACTCAAGTCAATGATATCTGTATTGTTGGCTGTTGCCCTTTAGCTCTTCAAGATATCCTAGTTTTGTGTTAATTAATAATCATAATGATTTAAGAAAGATGAATATTTTTAGCCATGTAACTTTTTACAGAGTTTAATGGAGAGATGAGACACATGTAATTGACTCCATACAGTTCGAACTAATGAGTTAGTGATGATAGCTAATGTTGCCCTTTTAATCTTAATGATATCTGAGTTTTATATCAATTAATAGTCATCGTGTTTTTTCTTTATGTCAAAGATTTTTTACATTGATATTGCACTTGGATGCTATCACTATAAGCATTTATTTATTTGATATGCCCTTCTCATGGCATGAACTATTCATGAAAGATCAGTGTAGCATTTCCCTACTGTATCAGTCGCCAACAGTCTGTTTTTTCTGATTGAAAAACTGCTTTTTGATTCTTTTATGAAACATTGTAATTTATTAGGAGGTTCAGTGGATGCTTTGTTACACCAATCAAAATGCTTTAACTACTTGACACTCAGGGTTTGGGTGAACTAGTTGTCACTATCAAGAGTGGTTGAATTGCTTACCATTTAATCTAATGGACACATGATGATGGTAGTATAAAGTCAATTTCTTCCTCCATGCTTAGTGAATTAGTTTTTTTTTCCCCTTGGAAGATGCTATGTTCCTTTTTACTATCTTACTTATCCATCTTTATTTCACCCTCATTTTCTATGTTAGTACTTGTATGCCGTTGATTCTTGTTTAGGTTATGTTTGTTTGATAAAGGAAAATTTCACTTTGTTTTTTTCAAATAAAATTCATATAATGATTTTGTGTTTACATATTTGGTATTTTACCAACATCATTTATTATTTCAAGTGAACTTGGGATCACCTGCATCTATTTGATATATCCCTTGTATGCCAGCAGTTTATTATTTGTAATCAGGTTTTTGATTCCATAATTTTTATAGGATCATACAAACATGGTGATTACATGCGATACCAAGCTTGAAGAATTGTTTGGTTGTAAAAGTTTTCCTGTCACAGGCGTAACTGACATGCTGAAGAACCATTTACTCAAAAAATCATGATCCTATTAAATCGCTGGTTAGATGATCTATAACTATCATCTCCCCTTTACACTATTTTTTTTAGTATGCTGTTTTTCTCTATATACCTTTTTCCTCTTTCCTGATTTGAGGATAGCTGACATTACTTGAGATGAAGCCTTTTTATTGGTCATATGTACTCTTTACATGCTGATGATGAGTTGATGTTTACTCTCTATTACTGTGTTATACTAGAATACTGGAATCATTTTTCATGAGGAAAATTTTGCTGCAGTCTTCTGTGTAGAATTTTGTAATGCTTTGTAAATCTTCTGTTGACATGTGTTCCACTCTTATGTTCTATCTTTCTATATTAAGTTTTTTTGACCTTGCAATTTGAGTTTGTCATCACAAAAGAACAATGTATTATTTTTTAATCATGTTTTCTATTTTCATGTTAATTGTTGAAGTTAAAATGTCATATTCTGTCTTTCGATAAGATATCTCCTTAATATGCATATAGTTAAATTTAATGCAATCCTTAGCTTGTTGTGATTTACTTTACCTAAAACACAAAAAGGGCATACCGATTGTTAGAAAAAGTGAGGTGTACATTTTCACAGGTGCCATATATAGGTCAATTTACCAGATCATGCCCCTTTTAATTAACTTTTACCAAGACCCATCTTTCACTATTATTCTTCCTGTTTTACACAATTTCAAAAAACCTTTAAAAACTATGGAATCATATTTGCAAGTTGATTTGCAAATCAACTTTGGCATGATTTTCATTCAAAATCACCCTGTTTGAGTACATTTGCGCTTAAAATGTCCATATTGAAATATTTTGTGCATAAATATAAATAAATTTCCATGCAAGGCTTGCATAGGTCTAATTGCTAGAAAATGGTATGCATCCTGTTTTACAAATCAGTTTGAGGCATGATTATCACTCAAAATGGATTTGTTTGAATTCCTTTGCACCTACAATATTTATTTTGGAGTGCTACACATCCTAATTAGCCCATGATGATCCACGAACTTATTTTAGCTCAAAATTGCTTATTTAGTTATTTTCTGCATAAATTGATCGTTTTGGGCGTTCTCACATCCTAATGGAGCATAAATATAAGAAATTGGCTGTGCAAACTTATTTCAGAATCAATTTGCTTGGTTATGATTGGCACAAAATTCTCTACAAGTGAGATTGATTTTGACCCAAAATCAGTTTGTTTGAGTTCTTGTCCATCAAAGTGATTACTTTTGAGGTTTGCATAGAAAAGTTGACTGAGAGAAAATCCAAGAGAAAAGTGGGAAAATATCCTCTTTTTTCTCATGATATGCTTTCTTCTTGTTTTTCTTCTGCTTGCAACTTCGTCCCTAATCACCTGTCCTACCTTTACCCTACTCATGTCTTCTCCACTCTTTATCCTTATTTCTCAATTTCTTCTTTGCTTTGGTTGCGGGAAGAAGAAAACGAGGAACAAAAGACAGCAAAGAAAAAGATAGCAGGGAAGAAGAATATGCTAGTTGAAGCGAGAAAAGAGAATAGGAATGTTAAATTTAAAACAAATGTACAAACTCTGGCTACTAAAAACATGTATACATATGTCTTAACAACAGATCAAGAAAGAAAATCACACTTCAATCTGAAATTTCTTGTACAGATTAATAGTGAGAAAACTAGCTACATCAATAAGAAAACTCCAAGAATTGGACCGTCAGTCCTTATTGTGTCCCTTCCCAGATTGAGATTGGCAAAATATCAGGTTGAGCTGGCTGGTCTTTATTTTCATTATTCTAAACTTTGTTATTTGTTGAATTATAGTTTAACCTACCTGCAGGCCACAACCTCTAAATGCAGAGTCCTTTAGGCTTTGGACCCCTACTTAAGCAATGGCTCAGTCTGTAAAAAAGAAAATCTAGACTTGAAAATGCCTTGCAATCAGGCCCATTTCAATTTTCCATTCCTCCTAGTTATAGCAATTGTACAAGTTGCAAGCATATGTTTCTCATTCTTCTTTTCCTTTCATTCTTGAGAACTGAGAAGGGAATCATCCGCATGCCTCTCTTCTTCATGCACAAAGATGTTATTATCTTGAACTAGTGATCCAATTTTTTTGGCATTTGTTCTATGTTGTCACATAATCTGGACAGTGGAGACCACCCTGGAGGGGCAGCTGAGGTGGAGGTTTCACGTTTTGCTGCCTATCATATAAAATGTCTGTTTCTAAATTTAGTTTAACAAGACTGCTGGTTTATTTGCAATTTTTATTTTCAGTTTCTACTAAAGATGAATGAGTTCTTTATGATTTGTCATGCATATTTATCATTCTCCATATATTGATCTGTATTTAAGCTCGAAGCCATTCTCCGTCTTTTATAATATGAAATATCAATTTCTAACTTTGGCTTAGGTGGACAGCCAATATACAAATTTAAGTTATTTCATAATTGCATTCTCATCCTGGAAATATATGTTTGATGCATTGAAACATCTGCTGCTGCTTTATTTATCTTTACTTTCACGGTTCGTCATGCATATTGATTATGGTTGTTTACCATTTGTTCATTACTAAACAAAAAAACAAAAAACATATTCGCTTCTTATTCGTTAGTAATCAACTCCATAGTTGCTTTATCGATGATCTGGTAGACAATGCTGGAGTTGCTTTATTGATGATCTGGTAGACAATACTGATGAAAGATGTTATAGTCGGTTGTTTTTAGATCCATGGATGACCGATGTATATTGCTAATACCTTTCTTTCTTTTGCAGACACTTTTCAGTTTCATCAGCTTGATCCTAACACTTACAAAGGTGGAAAAAGAACTCTACTAAGACTGGTTACTGGTTGTATGTTATAATTTTAGAAAGTAGTTTCTAATTAGGTTGTTATGTAACATATTTACCAATGTTCCTAATCACTATAGTTGACCTGCAATGCTTGTTTTCCGTTATGGTTATCAAAATCAGAAATTCTGACGCGCACTGGCTGTGCTATCTTCTAGCAATATGGAATACTTCGGAGATGGATGAATACAGATTGTAACCCCTCCACCCTAACCTTTTATTGACAACCTTTCGCGGTAGGTTACTCGATGATCTCTGCTTGTAGCGTACCACACTATAACTTTCGCCAAATTTGAGCTGTGAAATTTCAGCCAAATTTCTTATTCATCTGGTTGTTATCTCTGCAAGTTTAATACAGATCGCGCCTTCCTCTCCACTTCCACTCCTTTGGAGAAGTAACTTCGGATGAGCAATATTTCTCGGTACGCCCTGAGCTTCTTTGATGTTGCATCTTGATCATCTCAGTGTAGTGTACACTATTTCTGTTCTTATGCTTCAAAAACGTAGCTGTTTACTTGCAGTCATCCTTAACATGTATTAGTTATCGTTTTCATCAATTTAATTACATGTTTTTCTTCAATTTTGAGATAAATTCTTCCACATTTTGAAAACCTTGAGAAATGAGATCCAAACAAAATGAGTTAATTATATCATCAATAAATGTCAAGTTAACAAAGTTCTAGTTGGTGTTTTTTCTCGTAATTGATGTTCACTATGCAAGAAGGGTAAAGATGACACCAAAATGAGCATTTATTTTCTACTTTTAAATTTGGTAATTAAATTAAAATCTCACTGTTATAATTTAAGATGTTTAATAATTTTAAATTTTGAGAGATGTTTAAGTAATTTTTTTACTGAAATAATTGGAGAGGTCACGTTGCAAACAGTTATTTATCCATGAATTTGCTTTGGAATCTATGTCGATTATTGACCGTCAGATCAAGTAGGTGGTTGTCCTTCCCACAGAAGTCGGTCGTCATCAAAATGACGTGCCGAAATTATAGGGACGTGTGCAGAAATATAACCATGCGGAGGCAGCAGAAGTAACCCTCCACTTTGGTCTGCTACGTAGGAAAACAGAGCAAGCGATGGAAGCGGCGGTGGCTGCCGGCTTCGATGCCCACTCGGAAGTCGCCGACGCTCTCTCCGGCTTCCTCTCTGAGCCCTCCCACTTCCTCCTCGACGACTTCCTCCATTCTTCAGAGTCCTCCGCCTCCACCTCCGTCCAATTCCATCCCTCCGCCGCTGGCATCCACCCGTCCTTCTCTGCCCCCTCCTCCCTCTTCTCCCCGCTGCCACTTAACGAACCCGGCGGCAGCGGCCTCCTTCAGCATTGGCCGAAGCGCCACCGAAGTTGCGACGACCTGCGCCGCCACCACCTACCGACGCCGGCGAGGGAGGAGCGGACGGAGCTGTCGGCGCAGAGCCGGGCAGCACGGGCGAGGAGGAAGAGAATCGCAGAGAAGACTCAGGAGTTAGGCCGGCTGATCCCCGGCGGGAACAGGATGACGACGGCGGAGATGCTGCAGGCCGCCGCCGGCTACGTCAAATTCATGCAGGCCCAAGTAGGCCTTCTTGGGCTGTTATTTGACGGCCCAATTAAGGTCCAATTAGACATGCGCAATTTTAACTCCTTTTTTTTAATACAGAAACAATGAACTAATTTTATTTTTCTTATTATATTGAAGAATTGGGCTGCTCCACTGGAGACACAGAGAAAGGCTCGAGCTCTGGTATCTTCGCCACGTGTCCAAGAAAAATTGGCTGCGGAGGGGCGGTGCGTGGTGGCGAAGGAGTTGGTGATGGTCATTGCCGAGGACAAGGAGATCAAGTCCAACTTGACCATCGCTCGTGACCTTAACCGGTTCATCGAGTCGATCAATATCGGACTGCGTTAGGGGTTTTTTTTTCCTTGAAAAAAGAATTGTCAATTGAATTCTGAAAATTATATTCCATGTATTTGTTTTTGTGTTAATTTTATTAATATTAATGTTTCAAAATGTGATTATTAACTAAATGGATGGTGTAAAGTCTACCTTCTGAAATTATTAAGTAACACATGTTGTAGAAAACATGGCGTATATAAATCTCGAGCAATAAAAATAGGGTCCTTTGTATTGGAATTATAAAGGGATATTTTTTTATTTTTTTATTTTTTTATCAAAAGAGTAAACGTACTGTTTGATTAATTTTGACTTTTTTTTATTGAACAATTTCAAAAAGATTTGTCTTGTTTGTTCAACAACATTTAAACTATAGTAATTATAGTTTCTTAACTACCATATAATAGATACATAAGTTATCATTTACTTAATGGTTACGATGAAATGAAATGTTACAATGCAGATTTAATTTGTTCATCTAATATTCATATTATATTAGCTACAAAATCTATGACACAGATTTATCATATTCAAGAAAATAGGACCACTCTTTTGATTTTTACCCTAAAATCTTTCCAAATCTCAAGGAAAAGGAAAGTTTGATCTTAGGAAATGAACGACCTTTGGTGATAATGAAATCACTCTATGAGATGGATTATGGTTCACTCAGTCCGGTTGATCTCTCCAAATAGTTCACTTCGTTCGACAAGTTGGACAGTTTACTAGGTCTGGTTCGATCAGTGTGTCATGTTGACAACACTGTCTGTTTTCTAATGGCAGGTTCAGGCCTGCCCAATTAGCTCTGTTCAAATTTCATCTCCGACTGATCCCTCCTATTGCTGTCGATCACCAGTAATCTCCACAGCTGCACGTCCCTCCGGTAACTAGATGGAACCGGCTGTTATCCCTCAAAGATATCTCCCTTTGATATACATTCGATACATACTTTGCGAAATTATGACAATCAATGCAGATTCGGAGGTTCTTTGTGATGCGAATCGACTCATGACAAGCACTGCCCATCAGCCCGAATGCTATGGCCAACTTATCGCTATGCCCAAGCAGTATACTTTCCTTTTGCTCATCATCTACATCATGTAGCACACAACTAAGATCTGGAACATAACCTGCCGCTTTGATCCTCTCATACACCTCAGTAATCTTATCGAAAATTTCTTTCCTTTGGGGATGATAACGGTCGGTGGAAAAGAAAATGTGCATGACCTTGTCGAGTTGGATGGAGCTTCTCCCTGGTTCTTTCGTCAGTTTTTTCAGTTTCATTGACTCCCTCACTCTGGCAACATCTTGCCATCTTCCTGAAGCAGCATAAATATTCGAAAGTATCACATAGCTACTAGCATTGTCAGGTTCCATGTCGAGAAGCTTTCGAGCAACAACTTCGCCAATCGAAATCTTAGCATGCAATCGGCATGCACCTAGAAGTGAATTCCATAGGGCAGATGTCGGTTCGTATGGCATGTTCTTTATCACATCCAGCGCTTCTTCTATTCTGCCAGCGCGCCCGAGTAGATCTATGACACATCCATAATGCCCTATTTCTGGTTTCAACCTTTGATCACTAACCATATAACCAAAAATGTCTAGGCCCTCGTCGATCAATCCACCGTGACTGCAGCCAGATAGCACAGCTAAGAAAGTAACACCATTGGGCTTCACTTCCTGAAACATGGACTTAAAGAGCTGAACAACCTCTCTTCCTAAACCATGCTTACCGTAACCCGTAAGCATTGTATTCCAACTAATCACTGATCTCTCGAGCATGTTATCAAAGACTCTTCTTGAATGCTTCAAGCTTCCGCATTTAGAGTACATGTCAATCAAAGAGTTGTTGAGGACTACATAAAACAGAAGCTCACTTCTGATAACCAAGCCATGCACTTGCCGACCGAAATCCAAAGCAGCAAGTCCAGCGACTGCAGTCAATAGACTGACAAAAGTGACATAGTTACATTCCATTCCCTCTCTATGCAGCTGTTGGAACACTTTCAGAGCTTCCTCATCGAGGCCTGACTGGGCATATCCAGAGATAATAGCCGTACAAGAAACAACATCCCTATGAGGCAACATGTTGAAAACTTTTCGAGCGTCTTTGATTTCACCAGCCTTGGAGTACATGTCAAGCAGTGAACTCCCGACGAACATATGAGAATCAAAGTTAGTTTTCACTGCTAGAGAATGTATTTGCCTGCCATGATCTTGACCAGAGTGTCCTGTACAAGAAGGAAGAACTGTAGCCAATGTGTATTCGTTGGGCAAAATACCTGCAAAATTATGCAAGTTTTAAGGTTGAATAACTTTATTTTCCAACATTTTTTGAGAAGGAAACAGATGCATATGGTTAACAATAAGCTAAAGAAAAGTTTCAACATAAATTTGCCACTGAAACAAAAGTCAGATCAAGGAAACAATTGCTAAACCAAGAGGGCAGCATAATTCATTCCACTAGATCTGCTAAGTAAGATCGAGGAAACAATTGCTAAACAAAGAGGGCAATTTGATTTGTTCCACTAGATCTGCTCCCCAAATTATTGTTAGATTCTGGAAAAAAAAAAATTGAGGATTTCAAATCTAGCAAGCTAACTAAAAGGTAGAAAATTGGTGCAGCCATAGATCCCTATTTCCTTTACACGTCCAATTTGATAATATGAAATTGTTTTTGTGCATCAGCATTGGTTGCTATGATATGCAATGACAAGAAAATTTACATATGAATATCTAAAAACACTATTCCATGCAAGAGGCACATATTTGAAGAGATCAAGCTTCAAGAAATAGACTATGTTTCCATGTCAATAGAAATATTTGGAACATGTAAATCTAGTTTATACAGATTTAACTATGTGGATATAAGATGAACTTGCTGGTACAGCTTGATGACTAGAGTATTTTTGGTCAGAAATAATGTTCAAAATCCTCTCTCGAACACAAATATCAGAACTCTTGACCAAAATCACACATAAGCAATGGGGGAAAAAAAAACAAACCATTGATAACCTAGATGGCACAGCAGAACCATCATTTTTAGTTGTGCTCCAACCAACATGAAACAGATACTTGTTAAGACTGTCCGATGAAGTTCAACACTTTCAGCAGTTGAAAATTGGACAATCTAGCCAATGAAAGGCACCACAGTTAATGAAGTTTAGGTATGCACTAAGTCCCTAACGTTCATTTTTTTTTTTGACTTGAGTGTCAAAATGTGACCTCAATTTCATTACAGAACCAATGGACTCATCTTTCAATGTCTGGACTGAGGCCAGAAAAAGTTGAAAATTATCATCAAACAATGAAGGAAACCAAATGCCACACTTTCATGCATCTTAAACTACAACTCCAAAGCCTCAGAGATCTGTTGTGATGCACACAGTAATATTTGGGCCTCCAAAACCTAATTTAGAACACTACATTTCAATACAACAAAAAGGAACATGTTGTTCTAACAATAAGCTGCACAATTCAGACAAAGAAGACTTGACATTATCAAAATGCCAAAAAGCATTCAGCGCTACCTGTTCTTAGCATCCTGGGGAGTTGCTCCAAGGCCTCAAAGCCGCGACCGTGCTGAGAGTACCCCGACATCATAGCAGTCCAGGAGATCACATCCCTCTGGGACATTCCGTCGAGCAACTGTCGGGCATCCTCCAAGGAACCGCCTTTGACGTACATGACAAGGAGCCGGTTCGCTAGGCGAACGGAAGTGACCAAATGAGACTTGATCATGTGGGCGTGGACGATCCGGCCCTCCTTTATCGCGCGCCTGCGGGTGCACCCTCGCAGAAGACCGTCGTAGTCGTCGAGGCCGAAAGTGGCCGTTGGAGGGATGGAATCGCAGACGCGAAAGGAGATCGTGGTAGAGCATGGAGGAGGGATCGATCGGGGAAAGGTATGGGAAGCGGACTCGCCGGAATGAAAGTGGAGGCTGGCCAGGTGACGGCGGAGAAGAAGCTGGGATCGCCGGTGCATGAGGACTAAATTAGAAATATTGGAGGAGTCGGTGAATTTTTTAGGATAAGTTCATTTTGACCCATGTAGTTTCATAATTTTCAGGCGCATGCTTTTGTTATTATGAAATTTTCATGGGCATTTTTTTTAAAAAGGAGTAAAATCATTACACTTTGAAATATTTCTTTGCCTTAAAAATTTAAATAATGCTCTGCCAATATAAAACACATAAAAAAAATATTATATTGAAAAAATTAAAGAGATAATATACATTATTGAAGTTGCCATCACAATTTTATATCTAGTATTTAAAACACATATAAATTTAAGATTAAAATAAATTTATTTATAATTATTTTATTGCATTATAGTTAATGCTCATACAAAATTTAGGGGTACTTGAAAAAAAAAACAAAGTTGATGTTCCCGTTTTGATTACTTGACTAACTCGTGGATATTAAGTATAAACTTTAAGGGTACAATTGAAAAATTCATCTCTTACTTAATTTGGTCGAGCACGGTCGCCGCGTTGACGGCTCGACTGAACCAAACCGAAGCTCTTCTGGATTACCGGTCTATTTGGCGCCTTGTTTCTTCTTCTTTTTCCTCATCTTCTGCGTTGACTATTGTCTTCCTCTTCCTCGTTGCGGCGGCGATTTCTTCGCCCTGGCCATCGATTGAACCATCAGCTGATCGGCGCCGGGATGCAACAATCGGATGCAGGCAGGATGTCCTCGAGCAGTCGGAATTACTACGCCGATTTCAACCAGAAGATCGACTACGTCTTCAAAGTGGTGCTGATCGGCGACTCGGCGGTGGGGAAGTCGCAGCTGCTCGCCCGGTTCGCCCGCAACGAGTTCAATCTCGACTCCAAGGCCACCATCGGCGTCGAGTTCCAGACCCGCACCCTCACCATCGACCAGAAGACCATCAAGGCCCAGATCTGGGACACCGCCGGCCAAGAAAGGTCATCTCCTCACCTTCCTCCTCGATCTTCCCCCCTTTCCCCGCCCTGCTTTTTCCGTGATTTATCGCCCTAATTTGCTCGTCCTATGTTACCATTTCAAATATCAGATTGTTTGGGCCTTTGTTCTTTCGATCTCTCCTACATAAACAAAACCATGAAGAAGACTTCGTATGAAGATCTCTTTTTTCCTCGTTCTCTGTCCAAAATTTTCATTGACTCCTCAGTCATCTTCTTCCTTGAGCTGCCTGCCTTCTCTTTCAATTTGCTGCGACGAAGTCACTATGATGCTTGCCAGCAGGTACCGGGCGGTGACGAGCGCTTATTACAGAGGCGCAGTGGGAGCGATGCTAGTCTACGACATAACCAAACGGCAATCGTTCGACCATGTGACTAGATGGCTGGAGGAGCTGCGAGGACACGCCGACAAGAACATCGTCATCATGCTCATCGGAAACAAGTCGGACCTCGGGAGCCTTCGCGCGGTGCCGACCGAGGACGCCAAGGAGTTCGCTGAGAATGAGAATTTCTTCTTCATGGAGACTTCCGCCCTCGAGGCCACCAACGTCGAGAGTGCTTTCGTGACCATTCTCACCGAGATTTACCGGATCGTGAGCAAGAAGTCCCTTGTGGCCAACGACGACGCTGAGCCTACCGGGGACTCGAACCTACTGAAAGGAACTCAAATAGCAGTCTCCGGTCAAGAGCCTGCTGGTTCTAAATCTACATGCTGCGCATCTTCTTAGATTTTGAGCGCTCTGTTGAGTAAATGCAGTTATTTTTTCACTGAAACAGATCCCTGTGGAGTTCTATTATTGACTTGTAGCCTCATAAACATGTCACAGGAATTTAAATAGCATGGAAAAGTTTGGATTCTAAAGCCTTTAGTTGACCAATGATACAAGTATTTCTCGGCCATTCTCATGTCTAAACCTATACCCATATTTAGGTTTTGCAATGTCTCCATCAAAATTTTATCTAGACAAAGCCATTAGCCATCCCCAAGTTATCGAATATGAATTAGTGAATACAATAATAACTCAAAAGTGTGTAGTTTCCTAGTGTCATTTCCTCCTCCAACTTCCCTTCTCAAATGCAAGAATTATAAATCTGTATTAACTAAAAAATATTGTGAAAATTTTATCTAGACAAGCATTAATGTATGGCATAAACAATTCGGTTTCACCTATAATAACTTTATCAAATTATACAAGGATTAGCATGCAAGTGTGCAAGACTCAGAAATACTAAAATATTTCCATGTGAAATTTCAAAAAAAAAAAAAAAAACTTCTTGGTCAAAAGATCTTACCAACTTTGTAGAACAACAATCTCAAACCTAACAACTCAGTGATTAGTACTGCTCTGTGGATAATATATTTGTTTAGTACCTACTATTTCTACTTTCATTGCTTTGTTTCCTTGTCCTTGAGTTTCTCATCACTTTATCAATGCCAAATGTTTTGCTAGTCAGATCAGACCAATCAATTATTAGAAACCAGAGGTGAACCTAGTTTGGTTTAACCAGTAGAGACGTCTGATCGAATCAAACTATATACTAGAACAATATATTAGAATGAATATACAATAGTTTTTCCTTGACTATCTTCAACAAAACTAGCTTCACCTTTTTTCTCGAACAAGACATCCAACTTTACATAAAACTAGTCAGGTCGATCTCAACCTCTGGCTCAGTTGGGTTTGAAACCTCTATTCTAACCTACCTTCCAACCTCAAGTGGAAAATGTCTATTGTCCCTGTGCAAAGATAGCTATGTTCAACTTTACTTCGGTGAAAGAAAATGTAGAACTATATAATTATATAATACATGTGCTATTAAATTACAGTGGATGAGGCTACCAAGTGTAGATGTTATAAGGGTCCTCAAAGAATTGGTCGTTAAGCTTAATGGCCAACCAAAATCCTAAAAGATTTCTACAATCGTTCTTTGATTTCACAGAGAGAGAGTCTTCCCCTAACTCAGGCTCTCTCAAGATCAAGAGCCTCTTCAAGGGTTGCGTCTTTCAGCATGCCAGTCATCTGATACACACCCTTGCTAAGAAGAAGTGGAGGCGGCAAAGGAAGGAGCAACAGTTCGAGTTGCTAAATCTGCAACTGAACTGGTCGTCCCCAAATGTCATCAGTCCCATCCCTGAGCTTCCTGTCTTTGGTGAGTTTGATACTTAGTTTGTGCTATGACTCTCCCTGGAATTCAGCATTAATTTTGACTGAGGAATGGACGGTGATGACAAAGCAGAGATGTCGCTTGCAGGACACCTCGAATGGGTTGAGGACGATTTGGAGGCTCTAGGGGAGGAGGATGGAGAGAATGAGATCGACCAGCTTGCGGAGAAGTTTATTGCTAGCTGCCATGAGAAGTTTAGGCTGGAGAAGGAGGACTCTTATAGGTGGTACCAAGAGATGCTGGAAAGAAGCATATAAGGAAGTTAAATATTGTTCTTTTTATGTTCCTGTTCATAGCTAAGGTTCAAATGGTGATGAGATGCTTGGGTTGCAAGACCAATTGTAGAGGTGAATAATGTCATCTCTGCAGGTATTATTGCCTCATCTTCGCTCAAAAAATGAATACCAAATTTTATGAAAGACTATAGAATTAGGTCAACATAAGATAGAAGAAAAAATATGCAAAATGCCAAGTATCATCAGCATCAATAGTCAAGTTGTTAATTGTGCATAAATAACTCATCCGAAATGTTTAGAACCATCTCTTCCTTAGTGATATATAATGAATTGAATCCATGGACAAGGAAAATCAGAACCTGTTTCGATATCTTATGTTGCGAATCTTGGGCTGTCAAGGGCAAGCCCCATGGTATTCAAACCGTTGTCCACATAAACTACAGAACCAGTCACTGCTGAAGCCAGAGGTGACACCAAGAACGCCGCCGTGTTGCCGACTTCCTCTGCACAAACATGTCATTATTTGAACAGAAAGAAAAATGTGGAATGGAACTGGAATGCAATACAATAGAAATTATACAGTAAAGCTTATGGTTTCAACCTGCACGCAGTTCTTTCTGCAACGGGGCATTAGCGTAGGAATAATCTATCATCTTTTCTATGAATCCAATAGCTTTTGCTGCTCGGCTTCCCAATGGCCCTGAGAACATATTAACTTATGAGCATAGGCTTTTAGACGTAATGTTAGTTCCCTAGATACTAAACTTTGAAGAAATAACTTATGAGCATAGGCTTGTTGAGCTGACTATATGCTTTAGTGATAAATATGCAACTTAAGTGGAGAAAAATGACTGCCACCCATCTTGAGCCAACTCATTTTCCCCATAAATGTCCACATTTTATGTTTGACTAGGAAAAAAATATTCACTACTGTGATTTTTCAAAAATAAAAAAAACTACAAAACAAACACTCTCAAAGTAAAATTATCAATCAGGAGAAATATTAAGGGATCAATGATTTTTCTGAGAAGTCTGTACCTGCTGATATTGTATTTACTCGAATTTTGCCTTTTCGTCCTGCTTCAAAAGCCAATACCTGTAGCCAGAAGTAAATGTAGTGAACACAAACACGTAGTTTAAACCACAAATCATCATCAGTATAGTATAACATTAAAGATCAAGGAAACCAAATGCACCCTAGTATCACTCTCCAAGGCTGCTTTTGCTGAACTCATTCCGCCTCCATATCTGCATATAGATATAAAAACGGACATACACAATCTAAACAACTTCAACTGGTTTAACTAGAGAAGCTAGAGAACAGAATATACCCTGGAATGGTTCTTTTGGAAGCAATATATGTTAATGACAATGTAGCACCCCCTGCCACGTTGGAGTTTTAAAATTTAATGGATACAAGCAATTGCTATATTAACATTAAAAAAAACAAAATATCAAAAACTGTCTAGCAAGAAAAAATGAATGATAAT
Source organism: Kaempferia galanga (assembly GCA_037974795.1). Classification (NCBI taxonomy): domain Eukaryota; kingdom Viridiplantae; phylum Streptophyta; class Magnoliopsida; order Zingiberales; family Zingiberaceae; genus Kaempferia; species Kaempferia galanga. Next base: position 5,255,480 of record JBBPFP010000002.1, read on the forward strand.
GATATTCATAAAATCAAGAAAAATATGTATCTAGTGTATGTTAACTTTGTGAAGGGGAGCCTTGGCCCAATGGTAAAGTTATTGCCTTGTGACCTTGAGGTCACATGTTCAAATCCTAGAAACAACCTCTTGCAAAAAAAAAAAAAAAAGGAGGGTAAGGTTGCGTCCAATGGATCCTTCCCCGGGACC
>JBBPFP010000002.1:5255768-5269100 GCA_037974795.1 Kaempferia galanga
TAATGCATAAACAATATCCACAAATAAAAGTTTGTTAAATATATTCATCAATATAAAACTTTATGGAACTTGTAAATAAAAAAAAGCCCTTCAAAATAAGCTAACAAACTCACTAACCAACCAAAGAAGTTTTAAAATATAAACGTTTCTAAACAATTGAATAACTTAAATTGAAAGCTTGAACTAGATTCATTTTAGGTTCAATTTGACTTACCTTGATTACCTTAACAAACAAGTACCAAGTTTGACTCGGTTCGGCTCGAATCATTTACAGTCCTTGTTCAATCTTATTTAAAATGTATCTCGGTCCATCATGTTTCTGAGGCGAGGTTTTTGTTCTAATGCCACATTTAAAGCACAAGCGAAAGGTCAATCCAGCCTAAAATAAGTCAAGGCACTTAGGTAAAGAATCTGAAAGGTGAAGTTTATTCTCTCCTCTCTAATACACCCTTTAACAAAGTCATTCTCCACATCTTGTACCAAAACTCTCACTCAATTCTCCTATTAAAAGAAATTTATCAGTTAATTTGTCAAAAGTAAACTAAGAATCTACCCTACCAATGTACCCTGAGGCCTCCTACTTCTATTTCAATTACATCTCTGGTGTTTTTATCAAAATCAACAGTTAGTTGGAACACAGCCTGTAAGCTGTTCAACACTCCCGTCATAGCCGGGACCAAATTAGAACCTTGAAGCCCTAGAACACCATGAACTATGAGATGACAGCAAGGCAATGTCAAGGCCAATTCAATCCATCCTCTGTATTTTGTGTTTAGCAATCTTGATACTGTGCCTAAAAAACAAGGAAGAATGAAGAACAAGATTCCCTGGACAGAGTAAACAGAAAGAAAGAATAAAGTGGAACTGATAACAATTACTCTTATCGTAATGAATCAAATTGGCGTTGTCGTTGAACTTCTCCAGCCTATTTACCTTTTGACTTTCTCTTAGCATATAACCATTATTAACTCAAGAATGTCTCCACGGGGTACTCAGTCCCCGGCAGTGTTCCTAGGTGCTTCGTTTGGCCGCAATTGAAGGTAATCAGTCACTGCCTCTACTTCTTGGCACTTGCCGGACGACTACAAGCCCACCATTGTCGACCTTCAAGTTGTCTCTTACTTGCCCCAAGATAGGAACCAACACACTCTCGGCTCAGTCATCAAGAGTTGTGCCGCTGAACCACACCCTATGTGGGATGAAGACCCTACAATAATTTAACTATTCGTATAATTCTCTCTACCAAACAAAAAATCTCCACCGTACACAATAATGTCTGTTTATATAAATAAATTGTTAAAATTTATGTCGCTTTAACATCATTTCTTTCATCATGGGCAAACAATAAAGCTACTATGCATGCCAAACTGAAGGTGGTTGACATCAAATGGTGTCTTTAAGATAAAATAAGTCTCAGAAATTGGAGTAAATGACACAAAAAGGTACAAACATCATGGAAATTTTCAGAATTTGCAGTAGAATTTCCCCTCTTTTAATACTAGACGACGAAGATGGCCAATCATGCAGTGTTTAAAACTTGAACTTTAAGCTCCATCTGGCTGGATAAAGGGGTTGGCAATTTCCTCTGTTCCATCAGTTGGAGACACGAGCATTACGGCAGTCCCCCTACATATCTGTACACAAATGCATCAATCAAATAAACCTGTTGGAAATGATCACTTTTAGCCTACAAAAATTGTTCCACTACTTTCAGCAACAACATATGCAGAAAACAAATTAGACAAATATGGTGGGCAATGTTGAGATCCACTAAAAATCACCATTAATGAATTGTTAAAGAAAATAAAAGATAAAAAAAAATACAAGTCTGATTTCATAGAATGTCATTCTGTATTAAGCTAGAAGCAGCAAGGGACAATAAGTTAATGGGTATAAAAAATTCTTACTACAAGGCCAAGGCGTCTTGTCTGGTCTGTAGTCTTCAGTGGATCATCAGAATCTGCAAGCATGTGATTCAAGTTAGTAAAATTCAAAGAGATGGTTGATTACGGTACATTTACAGATAACCAAGCCTGGGAGAGCAAGAAAATCCTAAGCTAAAGATAGTGGGCTAACTGACAACATCATTAGCTTACTAAACTAAATATTTATCCAAGCTAAATATGTGAAGTCATCCCTATCCATGTAGACGTAGTGTTACACAACCTAACAAAATTTAGACCCTATAGGATTGCTGATGCACCATGAAGAGCCGGACTCAAAACTAGCATAACGGAATCACAAATTGAATGTATGATCCAAGTAGTTTGAATGTGTCAAGTGTATGTTTTCTAAAATACCCATTCATAAAGGATGCGGAATGGTGTGCTCTGGACATCAATGCAATGTAAAAAAGAATAAAATTCTAAACATTTATGACAAACTAAAATTGGCTAAACGTCTGAAGCCATCAAAGAAGAAAATTTATTTGTAGACAGACAAAAAAAATATCTAGTTGATCCAAAACACTAATAATAGATAATTCTGTGTAAACATGTTCATGTAAAGTAGTTACCTCTGAGAAACTCTATAGCTTCATCTAGCACCAAGTTAAGCAGCTGATCATAGCCTTTTAAAGTCCCCATCACTGGATCAAGGCAATTACATGGTTAGCAAATTTATTAGCTAAATGAATTACTATGTTCTTCAAATAACTGAAAATAAAACAAATTGGAAAATGCTGGAAATCATGAAGCATCTAGAGACCTACATCAGTAAACACCTGCCAAGCTTATTTATAGTGGAAAATAGCACAAGTTGGAAGAAATTGGAAATCATGAAGTGCCTAGAGACCCACATCAGTAATCACCTGCCAAGCTTATTTCTAGTGGTTTTCATCAAATGTTCAAATGCAACTTTATAAAAACATAAAACTACCACTTGCTAAGTTCCAGACAAGGAACTATTATCTTATATTTGTGAATGTCGTTCCAGTGTTAAACTTATTGTTCGAAATGTACCATCTCTCAAGAGTGTTCTAAACAGTATCATCAATATTATATTCAGAAATCATAGTATATTTTTCCTCAGACCACTTTATTGTAGCGAGGATTATATATTGGAGTTAGTAAAATCTAGGTAATACAATATAAACAAATAAAATAATATAAAAAAGCTAAATTAGCGCAAAACCATTCCGATACAGATGACATTGATAGCCATACCCTTGCTTTGATTGAACACATTGTGCCCTCTTGCAAAGGAGAAATTGCAACAGAAACTCATTTGGTACGAACAAGGTCACAGACTACTAGGTGGCATTGTAAAAGTATCAGAAGTATATTCTAATGAATTGACAAGTCAACATCTAAATTTTGATTCGTATACAATTCCATTTAACATGTATTATTATGAATTATGTATTATATGTTTCATGCAAAATATTTTATATGGGATTGGAGATGACTTAGGATGATTGATTTAATATGCCATGAGTTAAATCTATTTTTTGGATGATTTTTTAGGTTGATTAATTTGACATATTAGGTGGTAGATGTATATTCATTTCTTGATACATTAGATTGGCTTGGCCACATAATGAATGCACACAAATTTTAAAACCTAGTGGCAAATCATTCTCTTCTTGATTTTTTTTTAATTATTCTTTTATTGCTTGTTTCACATATCAAGAAGTGTATACAAAGTAAATAAGATGCACGTATAATATTAAGATAAGAACTAAATTTCATGTAATGGTTGGAAAGACCAAAGTCTCGAACGCATGAAAACTAAATAACCAACCTTGTCTTCCCCCTGTCAACTTCACTTGGACACCCTTGTCGATGAACTTTGCCAAATCTAGAACTGTTTCCTTCCTACCTGACTAAACAAGTAAACAGAAAACATTAAACAGAGGCCAACAACACCAATGCATTGCGGAAAATGAGAATGATATACTCAAAGCCAAGGAAAAACAATCATCATGCACACACTGATATAGTTTAATCTTTTAACCAACAAAATCCGAGTCCACTCAATGTGCCAATGCACACCAATATAACATTTAGTCAGTCATTATATCCTTTAATTGCATACAATATTTACTTAGAAGCTAATGATATTCTAAGGAGATACTATATGAAAATTTACAATTTCGAGAAGGTTGATTAGCAAAACCCAATTATAAGCTATCAACTGCAAGCAGCATAGTATATCCCTTTCCAATTTATAAGTCTCAAGGCGGTCTCGATATTGGCAAAGATGATATATGGTGATTTTCTTGTGTTATATCACCTAATGAGCTGTTGCTTGTTGACTAACCTTTTATTTGGGGCCTCTGATTTATTCCTTGTCCTTAAACCAATCAGGCCACTCTATGTGCGTGCAGGCATGTAGATTACCATCCATCCTTGTCCCATTGGTTCGGCAGTGATTTCACCCGCATTTGTTACTCCGTTTCATATTGTATTTTACAAGTCACTTAAAGTTTGATACGACATATTATCCAAACTTGTGAAACTACAAGATGCTTTTCATTTTTCAAAGAATAGATTTACTAAGGAAGCCCCCAAGGAATGTGTTGCTCAAGCTGGAAATAAAACTTAAATACGAACCTGGTTATTCTTCAACATGTTTTTATTCACGCAAGTATGCTTTGCTGATGTATGGAAATGCCATAACAATGGAGGCAACTATTAGCATGGTATACACATTATGCAAGATTCGAAATTTTCTCACATCTACCTTTTTATGGAGAAAAGAAAGAAAATGCAATCAGATTGTAATAAAAATGTTCACACATAAAAGAAAAGAATTCGGAATATGCATGTAGTTAACTTGGCAAAGGATCATAGATGATGCACTAACAATTACACTTACAATACCCGATACATTATTATTTCCAGTAAATAAACACCACGACCCCTCAATATCATTGCTATCATTGAAGAATTTCATCAACCAAATGAATGGAGAAATATCTGCAGCCACAACAAAATATTCTTACCATCTTGCACTACAAATTCCCTGCAAGCCCAATGAATTTCAATGAGTAGCTTGCTGGAAAGCACCCTACCACCTGGATAAAAATTAGTATCTACAGTAAGTTCAATAAGTAAAATTATTATTAAGTTCAAGAAGTAAATTATTAAATTGTGAAACCTTAACACTGTCCTGAAAGCAAATGGAGGAAGCAACAAAGAGCATCAAATGTTTCGAATCAACATTAAACATAAAAAAATAGAATTTTTTTTCAGGTAGATTAAGCACAGGAAAATCAAACACTAATTCCAAGTTATCTCTTTACAATAAAGAGATCCATTTTGCAAGTTAGATATTATGGCTAGTAGAGATGAGCACCTAACTATGGACCTTTATTATCAGAACTGAAATAGGCATCATAATAGCCAAGTCAAGCATAGAAATGGCCAATCAGGTTGGATTTATTAAAACAAAATAACTATAAATTGCTACTCTGAAAATTTACTACAAACATACAATAACACCTTCAAATATCTGAAATCCTTATAAAACACATCCTATGAAAGAATTATGAATGCTCTCTTTTGCAGATAGATTGTTATAAAGTATAGAAATAAAGATTAATCAGCCAAAAAATTGTCATGTACAAGACCAAGTTATTCATGGTCAGTACGAACTAGCATCAAGATACATGGAAATCCTATACTAGTTATAAGACTAAATGAGATAATAAAATTGACTCATAGACCATATCATACCGGTAAATAATTCATTAAACCCTTAATGGATAGAAGACTAAGTGGAATAATATAATCGGTCTATATGTCACATAACATCAGCCAATCCCCTCAATATATTGAATCAACAGGTCTCGTAGTATCCACTAACCCTCAACCTATTGACCCAAGAATTGGTGGCATCTCAAACCTATCCTCAACAAACAAGAGGAAGCCTCCTTCTACCTGGGAGGAAAGGAACCAACAATCCCAATCCTCCTCAACTCGTGTCGAGGCAAGGCTATCTCACACCCCAAGCTCTTCCCTCCAAACTGATTGTTAAAGGTACAATAATCAATTGTACCCATACAGATCCCATGTTGGAGCAATAGGAAAACAACTTGTCCATAGTGATTACCAAGACAACAAGCTTGGGAACCCACCAAAGCTTCAAGAACAGGAAGTGCCATTGAATAGATTTTACTTACTATTAGTTATCATCAAAGTGTATCAACGCTCTCGACAATAAATAATTGCATTCTATATATTAAGAATAAATAAACAACTAGGTTAACTTACAAAGTTCCACATGTAAAATAAAACAGAGGTTTCTTAAAAACAATTGAAGGGCAAAGTTTGTACCTCAATGGAAACAACCTTTTTTGGAAGCATGCTATCATTACGGTCACCAAGGCCTAAATTTCCATAACGACCCCAACCCCATCCATAGAGATCCCCATTTTCTGTAACTGCAGCAGTATGTTCAGCACCCGCAGCGATCATTTTAACATGTATCCCCTAATGGTTGCTCAAAAATGTTAGAACAAAAACCTATATGAAGGAGCAATCTCCCACCCACATCTTTGAATAGAAAAAACAAGATATGTAAACATGGTTATCCAATGTGTCTATTTGAGATATTGGCAAGGAAAAAAAAATCATAACAGTTTGATTGGTGCAAATGTAACTTAAACCTCAAGTTTTACCCATTCTCAATAGAATGGCCTAGTTGAAGTGAAGTGTTTAAAGTTCAAGTACAAAGAGTTCAGCAGGTTCCTAGTCAGGTAACCCTATGCAGCACACGAGCAGTTCCAATGTGTCTAGATTGATTTGTTTATTTAACATGACACCATGCAATATTTATTCTAGAAAATGTTTCCACAATAACTGTGAAATTATGGGGGAAATCAACAAAAACCTGAGTAGCCTCTTAATCCTATAGGTACATTAGATTAGAGGAGGTATATATAGGTCCCTGTATATGCATGTGAAGATTCAGGACCTTAACACCTCAAGCTACTTCAAAATTCCTTGGAGGGATGACTTGTAAAAATTACATTTATAAATCTAAGATCTCTCAGACTGAATAAGGAAATCTGTTTGATCTTTTAAACTAATGAAAGATGTAACAATCTCTTTTTGCACCTTTCCTCTAATATAAGAAGAAGAGAAACTTTACTTCTTTAACCAAAATTTCATTTTTTTAATAAAAAAATTGAAATTAAAGTTTTCCTTCCACATTAGTTCCCTCTCTTAAATAGTCAGAAGAGAAACTTTACTCAAAGCAAATCAAAACTAGACACATATTTCCTTATCCTTCTCCTAAGTATTTTTTTCCTTGCTCTCTTCTTTCTTTAACTCCATATAGCCGAATGCACGTAGTGGGATTAAGGCTTGGTTGTTATTGTTATTATTATCGTCTCTTCTTTCTTTAACTGTTTCCTTCCCTCAGAGAAAATTAAGCCTAAAATGAGTTTGTAAGCAAGAAGTATAATGTGCTTAATGTACCTGAAAAGCTTGAATCTTTTGTGGTACAAGAGAGTCTTCTGTTGTGCCAAGACCAAGTTGCCCGTTTTGGTTCCGGCCCCAACTATAAATTGAATAGAAAAAAATACGTTGACAAGTTAACTAAAAATATAAAGGATACGAGAAAGCAAGTTCACAAAGAATCCAAGAATAAGTACATAATCTAATGGCACTCAAAGCTCATTTACTTCAATATATGTATGTGCAAAGCCAAGTTCTTGGGTTCATGTTTTTCCAAGCTAGATTTGAGCATAGTTGGCCTAGCTAATATACAAGATTGCAACATATAATAGACAAACGTCACAGCAACACTTAAGCTTAGCTAATGACAAAATTGCAATGCTATAATCCAAACTATAGATTAGCTGGGTAGTTGAACACTTGAAATCGCTTCCAATTATCATAAATGAAACTGTAATTAGTCAATTTCTTACGGCCCAATATTATAATCATTTGGGATAGCCTTAAAAATCTTACAATACATCAAGAATGATCACAGAAAAGGCCTTTTAATATTGCCACTATTGCCACCATCAAATTGTATGATATAGGGATGCAGATTGGCCAGAATTGGCAGGCTCTGTCACAGTTAGGCATACACATCCAATTGTAACTTTTTGGGAAGCAATCTAATATTAATGCAGAGATAGAATACAAGGCTATGGCTTTATGATCTTATATGGTGTTAACTGAATTAACTAATGATCTGACTGGATCATGCAATTAGATGGTGAAAAGCAGATAATCAAGTTGTCGTGCACATTACTTTTAATTGACTATATTTCACAAAGGATAAAAATATAGCAATCAATTCAAATTGTGAAAGAGATGCATATCAGTGGCAGATCAATTACTAAGATTATGTCAGAATTATGGCGGAGATTTCAAGATCTAATTTACCATAATTTGTGTATTTATCAATGACAGATCAATTGCTAATATTATGACAGAAATTATGGCGGAGATTTCAAAATCTAATTTACCATAATTTATGTATTAATTGTATATATTATTACCTAAAGTACAGTAGCAGTAACTAATGTAATTGTTGTTAATATTTTCTTGTCTAGAATAGATTGTACAATAATTCCTATTTAAAGGAAAGATCATCAAAGAAAGAGGCACTCAACCATTTTATCAAATCGTGTCAATGCACTTAAAGGAAATCATTTCCTCATTTGTTAGTTTCAATAATTAGTTAGCACATATGATGACCAAGTCTTTGAAAATATCTGGAATTGAATATTCTTTGAATTTAAGGGGAGTTTTGAGGGCTTTTTGATCATGCCTTATTTTGGAACCTTGGCCTAAATCCCAATTTGAGACAAGTTATGGTTTACGCTTGGGAGAAATAAAATAGATATGGCATAATCAACAAGGTAAAATCTATGTACCTAAATAGCTGGAACTGAAATGGGTTGGTGTTGTTGTTCTATAACAGCCATAGCATTCATACTTGTTTTAGTTGCAATTTTAACCAATGTATATAAATTGTTGTATACTTGCTTGAGTAACATTCTCACAAAAAAGGTACAACAAATAAGTGAAGCCATTTCAATGATTATTGTAATGTGAGGACTACTTCAAGCAGTCAAAGCAGAGTTCATTATCAATGATTCATTTTTTCCTTTTGTAACACTTCAATTAATACAATTAGCTACCTTTGCTAAATAAATCTTCACAAAAAAAAATTGCATTAATATTTCGTGTTAATTAGTCAAACCCTATGAAAACCTATAAATTATGTTATAACAGAAAGCTTCTTATCAAAAGTTACTTAAAAGAGCAAAAATAAATAGGTTAACTGAGGAAAATCAATATAGCTATCTCTATCAACATAATAGCTAAGAGTAACCTTTGCACTTCCCCATCCATAGTCACAGCCAAACAGTGGCTATCTCCACAAGCAATATGTCTAATTTGTAAGCCCTGTAATGCCTTGATCGGCTGTGGAGTAAACACATCGCTAGAATTTCCATGGCCTAACCTTCCAAAGTCACCCCTGAAGTAAAGAAAATGGAAAATCATATAGGGATGATAAACTGCAAACTGTAATTAAACATCATCTCTCCCATCCGAGCTAGAGCAGACTAGAGGAATGTGGCTCTATGCAATTGTCATATGTAATGAAAAACTACTTAAGTTATAAATTAAATCTTCTCTAAACAATATCCATTCTCATTAAAAAAATAAATATTTCAACATAATCAGTACATCTTTTAAGATATGGATGGTTAGGCTAGCCAACTGACAGATTTAGAATTAGTATATGTTCTGTAAACATCACCTGTTTTTACAGAATCTATAATGGCTAAGTTTTTTTCTAGGACTGTAGTTTAGTATGCAATTTGTTTTTTACTATATATACTTGTATTGGACATGGAATTAAATACCAAGTCGTGTCGCCGGACACAATGGGAAAATTTCATTCTAACATCTAGTCAAAACTCAAAACTAGGCAGCATGGGTACTTGACCCTATGACGCCCATGCAGCTGCAGTAGTGGTCTGTATTTCTAATTTTAATCAACTTAAAGTCAATTAAAACTAAATTAATTAACACAATATTTATTAATTAAATAAAGTATTTATTGCTTAAATATAGGATTTGCAAAGTAATAGTTATTGACTTTTTTTTGGTAATGTAAGTATTGAGTTCTTCGAACCAATTAATCTTGAAGGTGAAGCGCTCACGGAGGTCCATCTAAACGGACAGCATTTTAGATTTGTCGTCCCACGACAACTTGGATTTGAACTTTAGATGTCTGGTTAACCTCTTGGAGGGCCTAACCGCTGCACCGTAGCCCCAGGGTGACATATATTTATTTATATAGTAAATTACATTTGAATATTTATCAAAATACAACATTTTTCAAATTGTCTTTGTTAGAAATACAATATTAATGATATTTATTAATTAAATCAGTTTTTACAGATTAAGATTTATTAAAATACAACATTTATTAAAAATATAATTTACAGATTAATATATACTAAAAACATTCATTTATCTATTAGTCACCATTTGTATATTTAATTATCTTTATAAGTATTCTTAAAGTGCGCTGCAGTGGCATAACTAATGAGTTATTCAACTAATTAATGAAACCAACTTTGACTTACAAAATATTTTTAAAATATGATTATGCACTCTATAATTCAAATAATTGATTGTGTTACTTTTTTCATAAATATCTTCGTACTCTATATGAAATTTATAGAGAAATCATTCAAGACAAAGAGACACTGAACATACCATCCCCAACTATAAACCTGCACATCTGATTCGGAATAGGCTGTTGTATGATCAGCTCCACAAACTACAGACACAGTGCCACGGCCGTCCAGAGCACTTAGTATTGTAGGAAGAAGTCGGTCTTCAGCATCCCCATGACCCAACTGTCCATCCTCACCCCTGCCCCAGGAGCAGATCACGTCACCAGCTGCGATAAAATTGCCATTCTTATGTATGAACTATAGCATACATAAAATAACCAGAAGATCTGCAAACTTATTCTACTAAAACTAAATTTCCCGACTAAACTGGCACAATAAAGGCATCTGCATCAATTTCACCATAGCAATTCATCAATAACGTGAAACGCTGAGAGATATTGGTATTTAGCTACAAGAGAGTAGCTCCAGAAGTATTATGTCAAATCGAGGTTGTGATCGCATTGTATTTAATTTAAGCGTGCGGCAGGAAAGCTGGAAAGGCAAACAAGGAGGTAGAATAAAAACAAAGTTAATTAAAAAGGGGGGCACAAAATAATTAGCACCGGACAAAACCCCCCTTAACTTTACAAATGAAGGTCAATCATCGGAACCACCAAAACTGAAGCGCTCAGAAAGGAAATCAAGCAACAATTTCGACCTGTGCACGACTATGCAAAGCCTAGCAACAGGGAACCACCTTCCAGAACAAGGGAAGAGATTTCGCTACTCACAGAGCAGCGCGACGGAGTGACTGGCGCCGGCAGAGATGAGCAGGACCTGGCGAGCCGGCGCGGGATCATCGGCCACGATTTCTGCCCGGCTTTCTTCTTCTTCTTCCGCCATCGAGCGTCCGTTCTCCGCCGCCGCCTCGCTTGATCCGGTGGACAGGAACAAAATTGGGGAAATTCAGCGGGAGGGGACCGAAATGAGTGAGCTGCGCGCAATCTGGTCGGGATGGGGCTCGGGGCACTAATTGCTGCTTGAGAGGAACGGCAGGACACGGACAACGGCAGAGGCGGAGAATTCCAGTGCTGCCCCTCGACTCATCATCATCGGTACTGGTCGGCTCCAGAGCCAGCATTTAATGTGGCGACCGGTCAAGTCGTGCTTTGCCTGCCGACCACAAGTTCTAAGGCGCCGTGGTCTTTCACTTTATTTCTTGGGCAGCTCTCGTCCTTTTCTTCGCTCCCTCCGCCATTAACTGATAAGTGATGATAATTAACTGATCTGGACCGGACAAGAGCCTGAATTATAATAATAATAATTATTATTAGTTTAATCACAATAACAATGTGATTGGTTGCGTCCAATCAATCTTCGTACATAAATTGATTGCTCAGTAGAGGTGGGTACCTCAAGGCAGTATGAGCCCATGCCGGTAATTAATATTATTGATTAATTATAACTTAATAGTTAGGAATTAATTTAGGATATTATGGTCTTATAAAATCATTTCCTTAAAATTAATCTGAATTCTTTAGAATCTTCAGTTGAAACTTAATTAACTCTTGACTAATTTTAATTTACTTGTCTTAAATTTTAATTACGTGAATTAGTTTTTAATTGAATAAATTAATTCTTCGTTTATTTCAATTAAAACATTCTTTAATTGATTAGGATAATTAAATTTTAATTCTTTCATATTTAACCAAGCTAATTAACGTTTAATTATCCACGGAATCTTTAACATTCACGTTTCGATTAACATCTACCATTGAATATAGATGGCAATTATTTATTATTTTAGAAGTCCTTTCAACAATAATAATTGTATAATTATGTCGCGTTGAAGGGCAGCCTTCACCTGTCCCACATGAAAACGTCATAAATATTGATGTCTATAATCATTAAATCGTCTGTCCTACTGTATAAAAGAAACGGCGGTCACATGCTACAAAGACATCTTGAAATTGTTGTATGATTAATATTTTATTTGTTTCAATGAATCCATTTTCACCGAGCAGATACCCTCGAATAATAATTTCTCCCCTCCCTTAACTATTTAACAATAAATTATAAACTTACCTCATAATTTATTTCTTTACAAAACCAAAGAATGGGCTATAAAGAACTACAATTTACTACCATGTATAGTTAATACTTTATAATTTGTCTCAATTAAGCTAAATCCACCTAGATCAACTTAGTTTAATTGATAAGACCATATGATGCCCACGTGACAATGAAATAGTAGCCAAATTGAGCATAGAATCAGAAAATACATCACAAAAGATATTATTTTTTCTAAAAATCTTCCATTTTTTACAATACCATGTATGCAAGTTTTCAAAATATCCAAATCATGTATTTAACTTTTAAATGATGAAATCACATACCCTATATTTATTTTACCCCTAACATTTACACTAGTCAAATTTTTTAAAACCCTATTTATAATTTAAAAACTATTTCTCTTAATATATTAGGTTAAATTAATATTTCAAAAGTTAGACAAATACGTACAATCTAATTTTATGTTATCCAAACTCTTTAAGCCCACCAAAACCAACTTATGGACCTAAAAAATTTAAAATGACCTAAAAAGTTAAAAAAAAGCTTTAACTTTGTAGCAAAAGCCCAAGATCTTTCCGGGTGATGCAATCATTGTTAAGCAAGCATATTAGAGGAAGCACATACATACACCACAATGAACTCTAAAGAAATATTCGAATTGG
>JBBPFP010000002.1:5269200-5280175 GCA_037974795.1 Kaempferia galanga
CGCGTTGAAGGGCAGCCTTCACCTGTCCCACATGAAAACCTCATAAATATTGATGTCTATAATCATTAAATCGTTTGTCCTGCTGTATAAAAGAAACGGCAGTCACATGCTACAAAGACATCTTGAAATTGTTGTATGATTAATACTTTATTTGTTTCAATGAATCCATTTTCACCGAACAGATACCCTCGAATAATAATTTCTCCCCTCCCTTAAGTATTTAACAATAAATTATAAACTTACCTCATAATTTATTTCTTTACAAAACCAAAGAATGGGCTATAAAAAACTACAATTTACTACCGTGTATAATTAATACTTTTATAATTTGTCTTAACTAAACTAAATTCACCTAGATCAACTTAGTTTAATTGATAAAACCATATGATGTCCATGTGACAATGAAATAGTAGCCAAATTGAGCATAGAATCAGAAAATGCATCACAAAAGATATTATTTTAGTCTTCAATTTTTTACAATACCATGTATCCAAATTTTTAAAATATCCAAATCACGTATTTAACTTTTAAATGATAAAATCACCTACCCTATATTTATTTTACCCCTATCATTTACACTAGTAAATATTTTTAAAAGCCTATTTATATTTTAAAATTTATATATTAGGTTAGATTAATATTTAGAAAGTTAGACAAATACATGCAATCTAATTTTATGTTATCCAAACTCTTTAAGTCCATCAAAACCAACTGATGGACCTAAAAAATTTAAAATGACATGACATTAATCACTATGTATTTATCTAATTCTCTGATCATATTCACATTCTGAAATATCAATTTAATATAATATATTTAAAATAATAATTTTTTTAATATGAACAAGTCTAGTAAAAAACTATTTATTTAAAAAAATTACATGATAGTGATAAAATAAGTATAGAGCATATGATTTCGTCATTTTAAAAGCTGAGTATGTGATTAGAAAATTTTAAAATCTAGTATATGATTTCGTCATTCATTCGGTAAAAAAGTTTAAAAATTCTTTTAAATTTGTAGCAAAAGCCCAAGATCTTTCCGGGTAATACAATCATTGTTAAGCAAGCATATTAGAGGAAGCACATACATACACCACAATGAACTCTAAAGAAATATTCGAATTGGATTCAGAAGCCCAAATCAAACGTAGGCAAATCATCCCCAAGTAGATCTTCAATGGATGAACTCCCACTATGAAGTTTGTCGGATATCATATGGGTAGCGGCGGATGCATCCAAAATTTGGTTGATCCCCATTTTCCCATCTTGTTTAATATCCTCCTCTTTCAACAGCTAGAACAAAGAAAGAAGCCATTAAACAGTCAGCGGAAATGTCTCGCTTTGAGATATTCAAATCGAGACTAAAATGACAGGTGGAACTGATGGAAAGATATCCTTGAAGAAGATATAGAATAATAATTCCAGGTTAAGAATCTCAGACCTGGCAACAGGATTGATCACTAATCTCAGAAGCATTCCAAGTCATAGCACAAGTCCTTTCTATTGCATACATCGATGGTAGGAGTTGGTAAGTCAAGAGAAAAAAATGTCTCAGAAGATAAATATTGCCACAGAGACTACGTACCAGTATCAGAATTATTATTCTCTAGAAATTTATCTGAAATATCAGCAATGTTTTCAACTTGATTTGGCAGACAGTCCTTTCGAACAGGCAGCATCTCGTTCGCTAAATCATATGGCTCCATTGAGGCCTGATTGCCAGAACATTTTACTGCTGATAGCCCCTCAATATCTCTGTAAAAAGAGCAAAAGTGAAGTTATACAGAGGTTGGTATAGTCACAAAATCAAGTGATAAATTAGGTGTATCTCCTACAGTCAGTATCCTAGGGGAGGGTCCCTTGATTTTGGGTTACTATATGATTGGTTTGTGGACAGTCTCAAGATTTAGGCGATTGAAGGATATAACAAGTAGATATGACCCTACTCATGGCAACATATTTATATTTTTAGTACAAATAACTACAACTTTGGCTATGACCTTACCAATACTTTTTCATCTATCCAATGCATAATGACTGAGGCCAACTATCACTTGTCCTATTGTCACTAATAAAATAAAAGGAAGAAAAAATGAGGAAGAAAGCTACTCTTGAAAGGAGGCAGACTAAATAGGAACAAGCAGGATCCACCAAAGAAATTTCTTTTACATATCCACCTAGTTTCTTGATTTTTTTTTCCAAAAATTAAAGAACATACAAATTATTTGTACATGACAAAAAAAGATTCATGAAAACCTACATAACTATTGGGTTTCTACAAATGTTATTTGTTGCTTCCGTCAATTGATCTGCATTTCATTTTTTGCAGATCAGGTTTTTTCCTATTTGTTGAAGTAGAGCATATAGTAGCTGATTCTTCAACTACATCTACAAATATAATTCATGATAAATCACTTTACAGTATCAATTCCCTTGGATAGACTGCAAAAGCATATCAAAAATTTTCCAATTCAAGTTAATAATTTTGGCTATCTGTAAGGGGGAATACATGTGGCTATTCAGAAATAGTTCAAGACAACATTGCATGGCAGGATGAGGATGTTGAATTCATTGGAGGGGTTGAATTTTTCAGGGGATAATATGTCTGCTCTGAGTGGTTGGGAAAATGAGGATGATTTGCTAAAATTAGAGAGAGAAAATGTTGCAAATGGAAGTAATTTATATTATCATGGGAGATGGGGATAAAACATCGCCCAACTAAGGATATCAGAAATATCATTTCTTTAGCTGCATCAGTTATTTGTAATCAATTGGACCAGCTGCAGAAGTGAGGGAAGACTCTGTTTCCCTTCACTTGTGGGTGTATGATCAGAAAGGATCACATCAGACAATTGGTGTGTGCAGCAATATCTACTTTTCCTACCTTCATCTGAGCATGTGAGTATTGTGTTGTGGGTACCACCTTTTAAGGGGTATTCAAGGATGAGTGTTAAATTAACCTAAATAGTTCTCTTGCATGTTGATGTGTATTATGCAGTGAAATCGGGGAGAACAACAACCAAAGTTGAAGGGCATTAAGTTAGCTTATGCCAGCAAACTTTATATAAAGTCGGATGCTTGTTTCTTATGTAAGATTTTCTCCATCAAATTAGAGGTATCGCTAGCAATATTCCAAACAAATGAATCATTTTTATTACATTTTAGAACATCCTTCTGCATCTACCTCCAACACTTTTTAGTTCTAATTGATTCAATTTGTCTCAACATATATCCGAATGCTACACTGAAATCTATTTCTATATTAGTAGTGGTAATTTTTTTGTGGCTATAAGTTGACTCAATTTATTTGTGATCTTGGTAATTTTGTGCACAAAGCCACTTTAAGTTTGAGCAAACAACTACTCACATAATAGTCTATGAAGCATTTAAGCCCCAGAAACATAGGACACACTGGCTAGTTTTTCTCCCAACTGCCACTATATACAATACTATCAACAGAATTTGTGTGAATGAAGTATTCAAACACAATGCTGCAATAACGATCACATCAAATTTACAGCAAGAACATTCAACCTATTACCAGTTGGATCAAGCAGAAGATCCAATAACATTGTATCATCTTATTCTCATATATTTTTTCTTTGTAATGACATCTTAGGTTAAAATAGAAAAGGAAAAATGTGATCCTAAAATCCGAATGTACAACTGATTCTCTTTATTATATGAGGAAGATCTTACTGTGATAGTGTTGATTTTATATCTGGAGTTTTTGACAATGAAGTTTGTGTAGCATATTCAGTAGAGTTAACCTCGCCGCTATCACCCCCTTGTAAACTAAGATTCCTGATGTGCTTTCTTGCATTCTCAGAAGGGAACCCATTAGCTTGCACCATTGGATTATTGATCAGACAGTTTTCGTGATCCAGTAATGGCTTCTTAAGATTGTGAAGAATTTGGAGCGCTGAATACCAACAGAAAAAAAAAAAACTAATTAACAACAATAATTCATCAGGGAAAAGTGGTTCAGGCTTATTTTATCTTGAGGAACAAAAAGGCTATGTTGAACACAAAATAGCATTGGGTTGTTTTAATAATTTAACGAAAGCAAAAACTGACAGGTAGCTGGTTAGGATATACAAACCATTGCGAACTGGTTTGTTACTCTGTAGGGTAGGTTCAGCATCTTTGGGAGAACAAGAACTGCAAGAACTGATTACTTGTTGTGTACAAGTCTTACATATGTTTTCTGCATACAAGTCAAGAACAACTCGCCAACTCAAATAATGTCTGTTATGCTGCTAGGATGTGATGCTGTCAGAAACAACAAAATTTGTAGAAAATAGAATGTCGTGCAGTTTATAATTATAAGACTATCAACAAATGGATGGGGGTTGATCAAAATTGACAAACCATCATATAATGTCTCACTGCTTTGTAGTTGGCTACAATCTCTGAATTTGGCATAATCATAGCTGCAAGAAGCACCTACATTTTTCAACTGAGGCCTGTAAATGTTGTCATAAAAATGCCAAAAGCTATGAAACAAAACCAATTTCAAATATAGTATCAACTAAGAAAATGACAAATTTACGGCATTTACTTCATACTTGACTTGATGTTGCTTGAACAACTCGAGCTCGCAAACACTGTTGATTGTACTTTTGGTAGATGCTCTGCAAATTTGATTTAGAACAGTCTCGCCTTCAGTTAAAAACCAATAGTCATGGTAAAGAACTATATAAATACTATTTTGGTTAAGATGCATCAGAAGATACTCGCTGGGTTATGCATGCTAGAAAAATTAATTAAATATATTTACCTGCACAACTAGTCCGCGGTTCAAAAATTTCAACAAGATGGTTGGGCAATTGGAACTTATTTCCAGTTTTAACACATTCGACGGTCTCAAGGTATTTGCTACTCAGTACTGAACCATCTTCACTCAGCAACAAAACCTGACAAGATATTATTGAAAGCTACAAATAAAATGGAGATGATTCACCACCATAACAAGATGAAAAGAGAATGGCCTCATGTAATATCTACATATTTTGAATATTTGTATCAACAGGCAATACAAATATTCTGTTAAACAAATATGCAGTAGGTCTACATGCTCCATGGTAATATATATTTGGTTCTCAGTGTTCAGAGAATATTTCTAAATTTTATCCCCATTAATTTTTAGTTTCATTTTGATAGATTAGATTTAATTTGGAGGACCTAGACATGAACTTAGAGGGGTGTGTTGATGGATAAGGGGTTGGATTGAAGAATAAGCTCAATCCAGAACCTAATCTAATCAAACTCCATGAGAAATCAATTTTGATTTGGACTGGGTTCATAGAAACTAATCATTGATGCTCATTGGAGAGCGATCACTCGCTGAAGATTATTTCTCCTTGTACATCACTTGAGAGAAGCAGTAGTGAAGAGGAAATGTTGGATGCAATATGAGATGTAAGAGTGAACACTCAAGCACATCATATTTCAAAGTCAGGCTAGGAACAGCAACAAACAACGTCAAAGCGAGCAGGTATTAGGCAATATTTTAACTCCTCTACTTGGAGCATAATGCTTCTTCTAGTTCGATTGATTCTTCCTTGAAGGACAAGCATTTGATCTCTGTTAGTTTACTTTGTGATTATGTTTGTGTTGAGACTTTCATATGAATGTTGGGAGAGTTTCATGAGGTATAATTGATACAAATATAGGCCTAGCAGAGGAGGCAATCATTGTTCACAGTGCTCAACCCAGAACCAATATTTGATATGGGTATGAACCCAAGTGTTACGCAATTTTTTTCAAAGAAATGCATGAGAACTCATAGAAAATGGTCCCAATTTAGGACAGGTACCAAAACACAATAATGAAGCTAAAATTAATCTATTAACTTAATCTATTTAATTTTTATTAAATAAGTTAATACATTGGATGATTAATCTATTAACCATAAACTTAAGATTAACTTAATTACTATAATTTAAGTTCATAAATCAATCTATTTAATCATTTTTTACTAAATATAATTTAACTCATAAGATGTCTAAGTTATAAATAATATAAAGTCAATTTCCCCTAACCCACCCTTAGCCTAATTCCATGCCCTCCCCTTGAGATATCGTGTGTGACACCACCATCCCCGAGCAATGTCTCTCACCATGTCAACCTCCCTGTACAATGTACTTGCAAAACCAAACAAGTTGTTAACTAAGCACACTCTCTTCTCGAGCCATGAAACTTGCCCCTGAGAACCCAAAAAGGAAACCTTCCTCATCCGCTTCTATTTCTTCCTCTTGCTCTTCATTTCACCTTAAACAAGTTATGAGAGAGGAATACCAGATTTGAGTAACAAAGCTAAACATAGGCCTAGGAGTTCACATATATAGCCACCTAGGTGTTTTAGACAAGGGATGCATAACATATCTGATATACAATCCCTTTACACAATTTGGGTATCCATGCAGCTTAGGACCTTTAGATAGGCCATCTATAGACACAAGAAATAGATAATGAGATCTAGAAAAAACTTGGTTAAAAATAGATAAAGGTACATTGTAATTCCGGGGATTGGTAATGATACTTCTTTTGTATATAGGAGCAGCCAAGGAAAATACACATGATCTAGGAGATACTAGGACAAAGATATGAATAAAATAAGTTCACTCTTGGTTGTTGTATCTTGATATCTTGATTATCTTGGTCATATCTTTTTGGTTGTTCCTCTCCCCAGTCACCCCACTGTCAATCATAGCCCACCTCCCTCCCTTGATCCCTGTCCTCCTAATCCTCCTCTCTCGATTCCTGTACTCTCCTCTCCCCACCCGCCCCATTGCCAATTGTAGCCACTGCTAGCTGCACATTGCCATCGGCTAGCCCCTAGTCCTCTTCTTCCCTCTCCTCCAACAGCCCTTCTCTCTTTTTGGTACCTCACTTCCTTTTGTCACTTTTTTTCAGCTATGCATGACCCCCATAACTCAACTCTGGTGTTGTCTTTTTTAACAAAATGCTCATCAAATATCTTTAAAAAAAACCACCAAAGTGAATTTAAGATTTTAACTAACCTGAGTCATATGTGATCCACGTGATAAAAGTCGCAATATGCCATCATGATACTTCTTTGCCTTCTTTGTTATCTGAGTAGTGTATAAAACATTCCACTCTATAGAAGAAAGCAAATGTAAACAGAGTACAAAACCATGTAGAACAACATAAAACTGATTGCTTTTGAAGAAACAACTCAAAACTTCAAAGGAAATTTTATAACTTTACAATACAATGGTTAAGGATAGAAATGTAAATTATTTTGGCTTAAGAAAGAAAAGAAGAATCTTGAAGAAAAAAAAATCTAGTGATCCAAGGAAAAGACACATGCAATATTGAAAATTTTTAATGATAAAATTTGACTTGGCAGAAGTAATTTTCATGATGCCCTCAATACATACAAAATAAAAATATTTAAGAGTATAGCTATTTTGGAAATTATCTTGAGTGTATATTGTGTATGTCTGGACATACGCCACTGAAAATAAGTTTCCTATCCAAAAACATCATTTTGTGTACTAAACAATTCAAATCAGTTGGCATGCCATTAGTAACAACAAGTACCATTGTCAATCAACTACCAACTTAGAATTTCACATCTAAATACATTACAAGCATAAATATAAATAAAAGCTGGGATGATTTTAGTCGTTCATCTCTCGCAATGACTACAGTACATTTTAATCCTCTACTCTCCATAATGTACATCGAAGGATTGCCTAAATAAATACAGAAAAATTTCTAAGGAGAGCAGAATATTGTTGAATTAGTAACAACAAATCACAAAAGACAACCAAAATACAAACCTTTTGGTTTACTTTGGACAGCATATTGAGGTTGCATTATTTTCAAGTTATCAAGTTCACTCTTGGTTGCTGTATCAAACACACAAAAGCAAGCTAGATTGTTATACATATTTTTCATAGCAAAGATAAAATAATCAAGAAATATAAAGGAATATATAAAATTGTCATTAACTTCTTAAAGAAACAAGGAAATGCAAAATGAGACTAGTAGATTTTAAAACAACAATGAAGGTGTGAAGGTGCATGGCATAACATATATGCAACAAAAGGCAAACCCTTTGTTTTGCTGCTGCTTGTAGCACTCAAACTGTTATGCAGTTTACTTGTGAATTTGTCTTTTTTCATTTCCAAAGATAAGGGTGCTATTGTCATACAGAATTAAAATTTAGACTAACATTAATCCATGTCACTTATAAGCAGCTGATTTATGAATTCAGAAATGTTAGAAAAAGACAAACCTCTGTTTCTGCAGTTCATCCTATTTAGAAATTTAGGTGGCATTTTACTAATCCCTCCTTTCTCATTCTCTGCAAAAGGTACAATATCTCAACTAAAACTGGTATAGGAGTGAGTAAGATAAGGCTTCAGAGTCAGTATCTAACAAACCTACCCCATTGCATTATTCTCTGCAAAAAGGTGTACTATAACTCAACTAAAACTGAGATAGGAATAAATAAGATGAGGCTTCACAATGAGTGTCTAAGAAACTTAGACCACTGAAACATCCAGTAATTAACATCAGTTCCCGTCAGTTCAACAAATCTGATCCAACCAGATTTGACTTGACCTAACTATGATTTACAGTAATAACAAAAAAAAAAAAATGGAACATAAATTTACAAAAAAAACAATAAGCATGAGATTCTTCATTCAGCTATAAATATATCTAAACACAAACTACAAGATCTAAAAATCCCAAAATGATTTAAACCGATCAAATGGGAATTTTTCTAAAATTCAAGTTGAGATTTTCCAATAACCCAAAAATCAAACTGAGGTTGGTAAGGTTTTTCTATGCCCAATTTATAAGGTGGAAAATAAAGATACCAAAACTAGGTATTAGGTAATAGTTCAAAATGAAAGACAAACCTACCCTTTTGTTGCAAGGCCTGAGCCTTCTTATCTAACTTCAAGTTGATAGTGACATTTTCCTTTTTAATAGGAACTTTGTCCCCTTCAAGGCTTCCAATGTCAACAAGATGGGCTTCAAAGGTCAAAGTTCCACCACTTTCAATCATCTCACCTTTCTTCAGGAACCGACTATCTATGAGCTTTTCACAATCATCATATAACAAAACCTGATAAGGCAAGGATACAAGTTACTAAGCAAACAGGCCACAAGAAACAGCAAATGCGCCCTTAACTTCTGTAAGTTTATTTCAAATACCATTATACATCACATGACCCGAGTGATTCTAGGGTAGATGCTACTATACTTTCAGGCATGTTGATATTTCATACACCTTAATTAAATACAATTATATAATGAATATCCACAGTTGTTTAATTTTATATGTTCTGTCAAATTAAACTAAGAGTATCAATGTTAATCTGGACTTCCAATCATCATTCTTATATCCAAAAAAAATAGTAATTTTTAGATCAGAAAAAAAAAATTCATTTTTCCTTTTTTTTCCTCTTTCTACCCTTCTCTTTCTTCTTTCCTTTTATCTCCTTCCTCCTGTTGTCACTACCACAACTGATCCTAGTACGAGGTAGTACTACCCTAGGGTATCAACAATTAGATAGGGTGCTGTGTCTAGCATGAACATGAGTTGATCATGCACATAAAAGTTAAGGAATGAAATTGTAAAGAAAGCAGTCTTATATGAGATAACAATATAGTCCACGTGTATGGTTTGAAGCATTTATACAAACCTTTCACATATTCATTTGTCTTTCATGACAAAATAAGAAACAAAAAATAAGTCAAACTTAGAAAAGTTGGACAAAACCCCAAAGCACGTACTAAATAGTTAAGAGAGATTATCAAAGTTCAAAGGACCTAGAAAATAAACAAAAGAAACTTGTGGCCGTTCAGTTTCACAGGATGATAGTTCTGATGATGTTAAGCAAGATTAATATATGAATATTCAGTTGAAGAATTTGGGACTATTCTGCAGCTTAACATACATTAGCAACTGTGCAACTACAATATTACAGAAACTAGATGAGATCCATTTGTTTGATCAAAAATGGAAAGTGCATTCATGGTTCCACCAAGCAATTGGTGAACACAGGAATATGAGAAAGCTTAACAGGATTCTTTGTGACCAGGAATGGAGGGGGTTTTCCAGAGCCAGAAGCTTTGCTATTGGAATCAAAATGTCTCTGACAATGCACCTTGTATACTTAAATCATTTGATGTGTCCAAAAGTTAGAGGTGGTTTAAGTTTTTCAATTGCTGGAATAAATGTCCTAGGATCCTCAAGTTTGTGCCTGTCGCATGGGCAAGTCTATTATTAATCCAAAAGTTGGTAGACCAATTTCAATGTTAATACAAAAAATTTAAGAAGGTGAGACAGTAGCTGAAGAGGTTGCAATCTTAGTAAACCTTAAAGCATAGAACATTGAATTATTTAAGGACAAGCTTGAGCGTATATGAAGCAATTTGAGCTGAATTACATCACAAAGAGGCTGATATGAAATAAGAGTTTAGATCACATAGATAATGAAGAATGTCAGTTGAGAGAGAAATTGAGGTGGCTAAATGCATTATTAGGAACTAAGAGATGAAAATAGTGGATTCTTCTACAATGAAATTTCAAAATCAGAAGCAACTTGAATTTTATAAATCCTAATATAAGCTGTCGGAGCATCTTGGTTGATGGTTTCAAGCTGAAAAAGGATGCGCCGGATTTTTATTTTAAAAGGCAGTACTCAGTGCCCTGAGAGAAGCTATGTTATACAGTCGGATTCACATCTTCTACTGATTAATCATGGTTATGTGATTAAATTGTTGTTATTGGAGTATTATAGATCTGAACTCGTGTTGGTGAGGGCTGATTTGATGCTAACTGATCTCCAGTTTGTGTCAAATAAGAGGTTTTATGGACTCACCTTGGGCAGATTTATATAACTGTATATGGACACAGCAAAATGCTAATTGACTTGTCGTGCACCAGATCAGTTACATCAGACTATCAGACTGATGCAGAAGCTTTC
>JBBPFP010000002.1:5319426-5339110 GCA_037974795.1 Kaempferia galanga
TTTCACTCAAGTCATTGAGCAACTTTCCTCCACAGCTTCTCGTCCCTCGGAGTGTCGCGCACCTTCTCGTCCGCTGGTGTACTCTTCCACACCTTCTGTGTCCGCTGGTGTACTCTTCCACTGAAGGCACCTTCCCCTTGCAGGAGGCGCGCGGGTGCCTCTTTTGCCTCCAAGGCGCCTCTAAGACTCTTGTAGGTGCCTTCTCCATTGCTGGCAGCTTCCGACTTCTTCTCAAGTTGGCTCCAATTGCTTCCGGTCACTCCAGGTCGCTTGGGTGATCTTGGACATCCGGAATAGGGTACACCCGAACCCTTTTTCCTTCCTTCTCCTTGAACAGATTTCCTTCCCGGCTTCTCGTCCCTCGAAACGTCGCACACGTCCTTCTCGTCTGCTAGTGTACTCTTCCACAGCCTCCACATCCCTCAGATGCACCAAGCCCGTCGACTCTCTCCCGCGCCATCCTTCTCGTCTGCTGCATCTTCCACTCTATTTCTTGTGCTCCTAAGATCTTGCACACTTAGACACAAGAATCAGAAAACACAGGACCTAACTTAACTTAGTTGGTCACATTGAAACTAGCTTGGGACACCAATAGTTGCATGTTAAAACATGTTTCCTAAACATGTGTAGAGAAAAACAATAATAATTACTAATTATTACATCGCACGCACTACACGCATACATGATACAACTCATGCAGACATGGTCGCATGATAAAATTTTTACGGAAAGTAATTTATGCTAAGTATACCTAAAGGTTCGTTAATTAATGAACCTTGGTAGGGAACGTTTGATAACTTCCTTCGAAATCAACCAAGCAACGCTAAGAAGCCTCACCTCTATTCATATCCACACTGAGTTCTTCAAGATAACTCCGAGAGCAATAATGTTTGCCTTCAATAGATACTAGCCAAGCATGGAGGCGATACAATTGAAGAGGTGTGAACATCCTTGTAGTGGCCGATGGCAAAGAGAGGGGAGGAAGAGAGAAGAAGACTTTCAAAACTCAAACCTAACACTAACTAATTATTGTGTTATCTTATGTTTAACCCTCTTCATCTATATCATGTATATAAATCTCTTATTTGCCTTAATATTATTATACCTAATAATCTCTTAATTGATTTAATCTATATCAATTATACTAAATTCTCTCCTAATTGATTTAGTCTAATAATCTCCGATTAACTGGGAACCTATTATTTGGTATATCAATAATCTCTTGATTAATATTGATGGATAATAGAACAGGTTAAAAAACTAAAAGAACATGTTAAATAACTAACACTGAAAACTTAGACAGGAATGATGCTATCAAGGCACCATATAGACAAACCGTAAGAGTTGTAAAACCATTAACATGCAGAACTAATCAAAAAGTTATCATGGCCTTCGAATAGAAAATAAAAGAGTTCAAGGATCAACTATATCGTGTATCAACTTAATGGCACAGCCATTATATTTTTCATCTTTGCTATTAGGCTACTTAACAAAGATTATTTTGTTGATTAACTAGATATTAGGTATTTACTGCTGTTCAATTTTGGCATACCAAACTAAACTGTTACATAGCCAAACAAAGTTGTTCGTGATGCTACGTAAGATAGAATCTTTTGTCACCTCTAAACAAACTCAGACACCATCACAATGAAATCAGTGCTATGAAAGAGAGAATCACACAACGCCATCCAAGTGCTTGGGGGTAATGATAAAAGATGCTCCAAAGCAACGTCGTAATGTGAATAATCTACAACCTGGATTCCATATCAACTAGCCCGCATGACACTTTTACTGGGTCCGCATCCTACTGTTCTCTGCTGCTCTAACTTGAAGAAAATATGGATGTGCCTGCACAGATTATTATATATTAAGCATGTTACTGCAAATCTCACATTTATGACTTTCTTCTAAAATATGAATATGTATATTGTGGTTGTTTGCTTGCCAGAGTTCAGGGCATCTATCAATGAACAATGATAAAGCATTTGGCCAGTTCTTTCAGATCTCTGAAGTCTACTCAAATTGAGGACATAGATGACCAAAAAGTTTTTTTAGAGAAATTCAGAATATCCCTTAAACAGATCTTAGCTACCTTCTATAACTAAAGCTTCATTCTATATCATATTTCAGGGTGTGATGTCTTAAAATCATCTTAGCCCTAGGTATTTTGATGATACACAAACTGTAGTAAATGAACATAAATTCAGATGATACCATTGCTTCTCGTGCAGTGAGCCTATCCTGATGATCGTATCGCAGGAGTTTATCAAGAAAATCTATTGCCTGCACAGGTTGTTGCCAGCCATGACAGAGGACAATGTTGAATATACACATTGTTAGCAAAATTAAATTTGAAAACAGTAATTTTTTTTCTTTCAGCAAATTTGAAGTGAACGCAAATAGAAACCTCTGGAGAAACAAGGTGTTGATTGTCAGCATTAATGAATTTAGACCATGGTTTTCTGCTGTGCCTGAAGAAAGCAAAGCAAGAATATGAATTTGGGAAATATTAGAGCTTATGAACATTCCATCATGAGTACCTCATACCTTCCAACGAGAGCATCAAGTTGTGGATCAAGCTCGAGCCGATACTTGTTTAGGTACACATTTAGTTCATCAGTACCAAGAACCTGGAAAAGAAGATGAATGAATATCCAATCATTATAAGTCTCCTGCAAAAGCATAGGGATGGTAATGGGTACCCTAACAATGAACCAGTGTGATATTTTATATTTAAGTAGTTATTTTCTTTTGATGGGTCAATGGTGATAGTATTGGTAATTTCTTGTTGTGTAGCTACATTTACAATAATTTAATGATTTTATTAGCAATTGACTAATATGCTGTCATTATATTTGTTAATCTTAATTAACAATAATTTTATACTTGGAAAGAATTCAATTACCCATTTATTTGGATACCCATGAACTACTCAATGCAATTGCAGCAGGTCATGGTATCAGTTTGGCTAAACAGATAAGCATAGGCATTAGTTATTAACATCTATGCAAGAATTAAGCAGGTAAGGCTACCGTTTAATTAAATGGGAACAGTTTGAGTTAGTATGGCAAAATGCGAGTACTGTAATATCAGCTAAATCTCGCAATGCACCAAAACATTGTAAATTTATTAGTAATTGGCTATAAAATGGCAAAATTTTAGGTCAGGCCAGTTTGATATCCTGCAAACTGAAGGGGAAAGAGAAATGAGAGACATTGTTCTATTTCCATGTAAATATGTAATCTCATTCCAATGCCCCCATTATGAACATCAATAAGATCCTATTTTCCAAAGGAAGAAAAACACTTTTAACTAATAAAGAACATAAACTTTGTGATCATCATTTGTATCTATGAAATCTTAGAAAAAAAAATATTCTCATATAAACATCAATTAACACTTTCTCTATCTAAGAAATGTTAGAATAAAAACATTCCATGTCACAAAAAATATGAAATCATCTCAACTGAGCATAAATAAAAACAAATATAAAGTAATCAATCATACATATAATAGCCAAAGATTCAAGCATAAAAACAAATTATATAACTAAAAGTCCATAAAACCATAAATATAGATAACAGCATAGAAAATACAACAACAAAAAGTAACATATATTGAAAATATAGACCAACGTACAAACTAAAACTATTTTAACTCAGTAACCTAAACTCTCATCTTCAATTCATTTGAAACGGATAAATTAAAGTGCAACAGGATTGACCCATTTTTGATTTATAGGTGTTATACTATGTGGATTTTCAATTTTAGTGCTGATTGAGATATCAATGGACCAAACACTGACTTCATTTAAGGTAGATCTTGCTACCTTAGCAATTTTGACAAGCTGATCATGATTGTCATGGCCATAGAAGAAAGGTTCTTTTCGAAATATCTGAAATCAAACAACAGAAGAACATCAATGTATTTGGCACTAGAAGATTGGGAAGCCATCAAGGAAACAATATTTAGAAGTGCATTAATTCCCCAGCAGGTACACTCACCATTCCAGCAAACATGCAACCAAGACTCCACATGTCTAGAGAATAGTCATAATCTTGCAAGTCAACCAAGAGCTCAGGGCCCTTGAAATATCTGCGTACAAACCACACCCACAGTTAAATTTCATTCCAGAGATTACATGACGATTTGGCATATTAACAAAATAAATTTCGTTACTATTTAAACAAATGGCTATAAAATAATACCATTGGATTTTGCTTCAGACAGCTTGCTGAAGCTATAGCAAGAATTAACAAACAATGATGATACTGCTTCACTGGAAACTCAAATATCTGGAAGAATAGATTCCACCAAGTTTTTCTTTTTAAAATAAATTTTCATGACGAATTAAAAATAAAAATAATAATAGTTCCTTTAAACCAGAATTTCCCTGTAATTCTTATTCCTCTACCAATTTTCTTTAATTTCCATAATAATGCTAAAATTATATTTATTGGTGCGTGGAAGATTTGGGGTATTTCTAAAAAAAACACACAGAAATCATCTGCAATAGCCAGTGAAAGAAGAATAGTAGACAATTAAGCTTGGTTTATTTCCTACAGGGGTGAGGTATTTGGAAGATCTACTGAAGTAAAGATTTCTCCAACATCAACAGAAAGTTTACCCAAGTGGGTGAACACGTTTTGCAAAGTAAAAAAAGAAAACCAAACTCTATCATCATGATGGTTCTTTTCTCTGAAAGGCCAACTTAAACAAGGAAATTAGTACATGTTGGTGCACTATGTGAAAGAGGCGGAAAAGGTCAAAAGAAAAATTAAGGGAAAATTACCAACATCAAGAATATTGATGAATCTCTCAGCAAATATACTGCATTACTTAAAGTGGTGCCTATAATATTTGACAAAAAATTATCACTATTGTGATTGAATAGCAATAAAGCAAAATACATGCTGATGATAGAGTGCAACAGGGGATAAGATCTATATAACCTATCTCAAATAGTTGAGTTACCGACATAGATTGACAATGATAATGATTAACATATATATAATGTGGCTGTAATCCCACTGGATTACACTGACCACCTTCCTTGGTTGTGCACGCACATCTACAGCTGATGTTGTCTAATCCAAGCAGTGATAGACAATCACCCAAATGAATAGTGCATATGTAGTGTGTGTATATATATAACTTGTCACTTGCAAAAGTGTTTGCTTAACTTACAAGCTACCCAATAACGTAATTTAGGTTCTTAAATCTATTTAGTTCAATCTACAAAGGTGCAAATTATACAAAATAGGTTTTTTCTTCTTCTTTTTCACAATATACACAGGCATATACACCATGCAATCCTCTTCCAAATCTGCCAAGGCAACTGCATAGCTGCTAAGTGGTCCTTCACAAAATCATGTGTCTAATCCAGTCAGGCACATATGCCACTGTACTGACATCCAAACTTCAAAAAGGCCGACATTAATCTATTACAGAATGTAATTTCATCATCCATTCCAATGGATTGAATATTAAAGGGTTTATTTCAGGATATCTAACAATAGACAATTGAAAATTTCATGAAGTTCATTGCATGGCATACCTTGAAGCTACACGAACATTGTACTCCTTGCCAGGATGGTAGAATTCAGCAAGTCCCCAGTCTATCAACCGGAGCTTCCGGAGCTCATGGTCTATCATCACATTATGAGGCTTAACATCTCGATGCATAATTCCCTGAGAATGGCAGTAATCCATTGCCTGGAAGTGCACGAAGTTATAAATGAACAGAGCAATATGAAACACATTAGAGGAAATTATTTTGTGGTACTTTGAAAAAGAGAGAACAAATAATAAGTCGATACAACGAGTATAGTTGGGCAGGACAGCATAATGGCCAATCAAATCCATCTTTAAGGATTAAAAAAACTGTAAGAGCAAAATAACAGTTGCAGCTGAAATAGAAATATTTCATCATGGGTCCCAAATTTTAACAAGTAGAAATTATCACATCAACATCATTCCAAATGTATTTATGAAGAAAACCACATTTCATACACACAATCTGCGATGGGATTTGAAAGCAAAAAGAAAGAAAGAAAGAAAAAAAATCCAAATCTGATAAGCATCACAACAAATGATAGATTTGAGACCATAACTCAATGTAAAAAAGAAAATTACAACGAAAACCAAAACAAAGTCACCACTTATACTGCTGCCACTCCTTCCAATAAATTTACCAACCTTTTAAATACATATAGTTTTCTCTATTATTGATCAAATCCTCAAATAGTCTAGGGAAACAAGCAAACAATATAGCAGCCCATGCCAAGATGGGGAAAATTAGCATTCTAGTTAGTTATCTGATAGAGAGGTTTAGAATTTAGTAAATGTTGAATGTCATACTAATAGCACAAAACATGTGAAAACATAAGGCATTTTGTATTTCCAATTTTATTTAAATTTGTTGAAAATTTTAATGTTGTCTAAGTTCTTTAAAATTTTAGTGTTATATTTCCAGGAAATTTGTTAGAACATTTGCAAGATTCTTTAATTTTTTTATAAAAAATCAATAATAGATTTACTTGGGATGAACTAAATCATTATTTAATAGAAAAAGGAGTTGTGCTCTCAGTCAATAAAAACCTCAATTGACACCTTTAGAGGACCAACAACAGAACTAGACTATAAAATCCTCACTTGTTAGATCTAGGAAATTTGTTAGAGAATTTTAAATCTTTAGTTTTTTATAAAAAGTCAATTACAGATGTATTTGGGATGAATTGAATCATTATTTTATTAAAAAAATGAGCTGTACTATCAATCTATGAAATCCACACATGACTACTTTAGAGAACTTGATCTAGACTTAGGCTTATAAAGTATAACTAGTTCATGTTTCCCAGAAAATCCAAAAACAAGAATTGAACAGAAGTAACATCATAAACTAAGAATGCAAGACTCTAATTGTAAAATTGAGAAATCAATTAAAATTCAAATTAGCATGTGTACTTTTTTAATTATTCATGTTTTGAAAACTCATCACCCTAGAGAGTTTTTAGTGTGCTGATACAAGACAAGAGGCACGTAGCAATACTAGAAACAAATTTACACATGTAAACATTGTTATAAATTATTATAAAGTACATAATGATATGATGAATTCTCATCTTGCATTTACGAACTCAAATTGTTCCATATTATATACTTTAAAAGCATTCATGTTTAATGGCATTGGGAAGAGCTGATCATAATGCATGTTTATTTATAATGTTGGCTTATTTAACCGCAAGTTCAAATTTTAAATTAGATAGTAATTTGCAATACGAAATTCAATTCTTCAACCTTGTATGTAAACTTTTTCAGGGTTATGTTCTGAGTATTGTGAAACCATGGTCATCATCCTCGCGATCCTTTTTATTTATTAGAAAGGGAAAAGACAGAGTGCATCAACTTCTTACTCACTGGAAAGGTCGTCCAAGAAAGGATAACAGTAAAAACTTTAATAGACTTCATAAGGTCATCATTACTTATTCGTGGAATTGATTGAAGACAATGCCAACAATTTACCTGGAGTCAAATTCTCCAAGGTCGAGAAGAATAATGCAATAGGAATTTTCAAAATCCTATTTTAAAATGATAAAAATTCAAAGCTGTTTAAAATTTTATTGTTTGTTCTATTTCTATGAAATTTGTTGGAGACCAAATCAGCCCAGCTCAATTAGTTGGGAGCACGTTGGCTGATGATAATGGCCTCATAATTAAGGAAATTTTTGTGTTCCCTTTGCAACAACAAATCAAATTACATTCCTTTGGACCAGAAAATAAGTTGGTGGTAGAGTATTTATCTCCACAACTTACAAAATGCATTGTTTTAAGATATTTTGGCCATCCATCATAAATTGTTATTGAGAGACTAATACAAGAGAAATGCATAATATCTTCTATCTAAAAGCATGTAAAAAAAATATGTAAGTCAGTCATATATTACAAGAGGGCTAAACACAAACCTTGAGTAGTTCATAAATGTAGTATCGTATGTCATAATCTGTCAATGTAGGATATAACACCTTAAAGTCAGTACTATTGACATATTCAAATATCAAGCTTGGAGTTTTTGAGTGTTGATCCCTGACAATGTCGTAAAGTTTGACAATATTTGGACCACCACAAAGGTTCTGAAGAATTTTAATCTCTCTCTTTATCTGCATAATAGAGGAAACAGAATTCATCTTTGTAAGAAAAAATACAAACTCACAAAAACTTATAAACAATAAGCACAATTCCCATTGAATATTATTAAGAAAAAACAAGCCATGAAAGGATACAAAATCAAAATGTAAGAACATAAGAAGAATAATATTTGATTGAGAGCTTTGTCAAGAATGATGTTCACAAGGTCAGCGAAAGATTAATAATTAGCCAACCATGCTGACCAAGAGACAATACAAGTACACTAAAAAGAACATCCTATACAGAATTTATAGAGAATACAAATACACCAAGAGAGCCAGTAATATCCTAATTTGTTACTTGCGAAAATGGATAGTTTACTCAAAACAGAGTAGTTGAAGACATACTCAAATCTAGTTGATTCTCCAGGAGGTTAGACCATCAAGACAAGACCAGAAAAAGTGAAATGGAGAATATGGGAGGTTATACTGTTTTCCAATTTATCATTTTTTGAATAATAAACAAGTGTTTTTCAATCAAAATAAGCAGCAAGGAAGATCAACATATTAGAAAGATAAGAAGTGAGCGGAAAAATAGCATAATTGAGAAGCATTCTTTTACTTATAATTGGTTCCATTGTCTTTATGTGCACAAGAATCATGTTGTCCCTCTTTCTCCAGGCCATGCATCCTGTGAGTTTGATGGATTGATGTCTGGAGTAAGCAAGCACAATTCCTTTAGGAAATATTTTCAAGAAGATACATTAAGGCTCTGTTTACTCCAAGATATGGATTGAGGAAGGAAAGGAATCCAAGGTGGAAAAAAAATCCCTATGGCAAAGGAAGAGAAAAAAAAAAGAAGGGAATAGAAAAAAAAAATCCCAAGGGAAAAAGAAGAGAAAAAAAAAAAGAAAGGAAGAGAGGAAGGAAGAGAATGGAAAAGAAAAAATGAGTTCAAGTTGCATGCAAGGTTGGCCATGCCCATGAGCAAGATTTTCTGCTGCACAAGGCCAGACAACCACGCAGTGCTTCCCATGGCTCCCAAGGCAGCCGCATAGTGCCACCCGCGATGAGAGGTGAGGACGCCTGTGGCTCATGGCTGCGTGAGGTCACAATTGAGAGAGATTTGACTGGGAAGCAAGACAAGTGAGAAAGGAAAGTCGTGTTCCGTCCGATTTGGGCGGATAAAAAAATATCCAAATAATATCCACAGATGGATTCTTAAATCTGTCCGTCCATTATTTTATAATAAGGAAATAATGGAAAGGATTAGTCCATTCTTTTTCACGAAATAAACACCTGAAAACTTTCCACGCAGAAAACTTTCAAGGAATTTTATTTCCATCCTCCCAAGTAAACAGAGATTAAGACGATGTAGTTCAAGTGTTTAAACTTAATTATCATACAAGGTCACTGGAGGCAATGGAGGTTCAATTTCGATCCTAAATTGTGAGGGTAGCAATTTTCAAGTAGCCACACTTAACTGCCCACTTATGCTTGCAAACATAGTGATTGATTTCAAACAAGATTTGGGTAGAGATATTAGATAAACACATCAGACTTGAATCTAGTTTGAGTTTGGTTCATTCACAGGAACATGCAGATTACATTAGACTAAAGATATGCATCATGTTTGGATTAGGGTTAAAAAGGTGGGAAATTAATCGAGTTCCTATTCAAACAGGAACAAATTGATGAGTTCTTATGCTTGAAGTCTTCATCTACCCCCTTTATTCAACACTTGGAAACCAGCATTCTAAGCGGACAGTCTAAATTTTCTTTTGACCATGTGTAAATACCTTCAGAAATAACCATGCCAAACATCGATTCACCCTCATGTCAGATGCTCATACATGAGTCTAAGTAACATATATGACAGGTGCCCTATGTGTTTCCATCCGTACCCCATCCAACTTTCTCTCTGATGAACCTAACTTTAGGCATACATTGAATTTGATAACATATAATCACCCTATCAAGCATCCATGTATCTTCTTTTCCTTTTACAATTAGTCTGTGAGAAACTAGATTCTATGCTTTGACAGTAAGATTAAGTTTACTGTTAACCCTAAAAGAAAGTCCATATACAAAAGAGAAACTTGATGCTATACATAATAACAAGTTAGCACACTGAAGGACATATCAATACCTTCTTTTTCTTCACAGGCTTTAGGATCTTGATAATGCACTTCTCATTATTTGTTACATTTATACCTTCAAAGACTTCACTATACTTTCCCCTTCCAACTTTCCGCACAACCTCATAATCATCTTGATTCCTGACAAAATAAGCTTTGGAACCTTGTAAAGCATATTTCTTCATTTTTGTGTGAATAAAAAAAAGTGCATCATTTATTCTTATTGGTAAATAATGATTGAAAATAATAAATAGACATCATTCAGTAGGGACCACATGCATATATAATATGCAAGCACATATATGGCAGACATATTAGCCAAACTTCTCACAGATATCACACTTGTATCTCTCATCAACAGAATCAAGCAAAATTCTTTAATTTCTATTGTAAAGAAAAAAAAATGATCAAGATTTTCTCCTTTATTGAAAAATTCATTAGCACTTGAAGAGTATGCAGCTAGACTCAGCCTCGGTTAAATTTAAATCCCTTTCATGCTGAACCATCAAATGAATATTCCATTAATCAGTACGTTTTCAAAGAATCTATTCCTTCTCATTATGTTGAATGTTTTGCAACTGGACTGAATTGATGTACTAGATTAATGGATTTTTCAAAGATTTATGATGATGGTTGAGCGAATAAACTAAGTTGGTCTAGTTGACCCGAATTGAAGATTAAAATAATGTGGTAATCCAATGTCTATGGAGTACTGAATATGTATTGACATGTGCAACAGAATGGGCCACTTTGAAAAAATGCTGTAACAAACAAAGTGCAGATCCTGACACAATAACAGAGTAAGTTGGGAACCACTGATACAGAAGCAATAATTAGAAGATTGGTAGGCAAAATATGTTAAGGTGTCCAATGGTTAACTGAAGGGGAAACAAGGTGTTTGAAGATTCAACCATGTCTATCAGTGATAGTTCTTGTTAAGGGTTTGTTCAGAGATCACAAAAATGGGTTGCACAAGTCATATGTGGTGTAAACAAGATGAGCCCATGGAAACATATAGACAATGCTTGGAAGAAATAAATTGCAAAGTATTCGAGCACCGGAGAAGTGAGGCTTGAAAAGAAGTCAATTGAAAGGATAGATCATTATTCATCAGCTAGATTGCCAAGATTTGGCACCACTGGTTAGTCGTATAGCATCTCTAGGTCGTGTCTATGTAATCAACTCACGCATGCGGTCTGTGTAAGGAACACGTATGCTACGGTAATTTTTATATTTCTATTTTGAGATCCGGAAAACCTCGACTGCTGCTCCTGTATCCCCTTTTTTACTTATCCTTAACCTAAAAAAAAAAACTAATCCATGGGCAAAGCACGGTAGAAGCAAATAGACGCGGAGCTAATGGATCGCTCGCTGATCCCCAATCTGTACAGAAACGGAAAAAAAAAACTAAAAAGGATCAAGGTGATCGAAGCCTAATCCAGCCCTAGGGTTGGGGAAAAGGAACTCTTACCCCCACTGGACGGTGAGCGATTCGTAATCCCAGTACTCCTTGGGCCGGAGAACGTTAACATCGGTGTACACCCGGGACTTCGACATGGCGGAGTCTCCTCCCGCGAGATCCAGACAATCGCAGCGGCAAGATGCAATGAGAGGAGCGTGAGTGCGCAGCGGAGGGGAGGATCGACAGCCAGAGCAAGCGGCAAAAGCGAAGAGACCGGTCCTGGTCAGGCTCGTCCGGATTGCTTAGATGGGCCGGTTCGGCCCACAGAATATAGGGAAGGAGTACAAAGCTGGTGGGACACCCTTCGGCTTAAAGTTGAGATTCCGATCCCGAGTCGAGAATGACATCATCTGTCATTATGTCCAGCTCAGCTCAAATCATCTATATTTGACTCATTATCTAGGAGACGTGGTCCCCTCAAACCCTAGACGGACATGTGGCGAGCTGGCATCCAACACGGCCAGTGTTGGATGACATGTAAATGGTCTGACTCGGCCTATTTCGTTTCTGGCCCATTCAGCCCGTTTTACCTCCACACGCGCGCCTATCTGCAATACTCATCCCCGGCCGTGGTCAGTTACACGGCGTCGTCGTCCACTAGGAGTCGTCAGGTTCCGCCTCCACCGTAGGGTTTTGCATTTCTTAAATCTTAATCCCTGCTCGGATTCGGTTGGTCTCTGCCATGGGGTACGTAGAAGAGGCCAGAGAAAGCCGCCTCAAGAAGAAGGTGGAAGAAGGTATCTTCCTCTCTCCTGCTTCCTGTCGTATCCACGATTCTAAATCTGCTTTCTCTGTGCTCACTTCGCGAATCTTGATTCTGCATTATTTTCTCTGATGTTTAAGTATTTTTCTGTTCTCGTGTTGCTGGTGTTGCGATTTTTGGGAGACGATCAGTCGCCCTACTATATCTTATAAATATGCCGGGTGTTGGAATTGTTGGAACCTTGTCATGCCTAATTAACATACAAGATAAGTATAGAAACATGTTGACCAAAAGTAAATATGATGATTACTGAGAAAGCAAAGTACAACATTTTGGGAAGAGTGATTAAGTGATATTGTACACTTATTAACAAATTGGTTAACTGGTAAACGATAATAAACTTTGAATTGGTTCAATCAGAACCACTTTGAATGAAGTAGTTTAGGCTACGGGCTTGTACAAGGCATCGAGCCAAAGGACGAGGTGTTGAGATCTGGTCTGGCACTGGTTGCAAGATCCCTCTTTTTGCCTCTTGAGAGTCACCTTCTACAAAGGAAAGTAGTTGAACTGGTAGAGGCAAAAAAAAAACTGTGGCTGTGAAGATGTGGTTTAGCTTGCAGGTAATTTTATTTCAATAGTGGGACTATTTCTTCTGTTTTGGACTTGACCAGGAAGTTTCTCTCCACATTATGAGAGTATTCCCAGTTTAAGGTTAAATTCCTCTCAACAATACCGTTATGTTGATTTGAACCTCCAGCCTTTGGTCGGAAACTCTATTTATCTAGTTTGCTTACCATTATAACAAATAACTGGTGTTTACATTAGGATCTTTAACATTGAAATAATTGTCCGCATTTTCAACATTTCCTTGCAACATAATCATATGAGTATAGGCATGGTTAAGCCATGTTAACTTCCATGGTTTTTAACATTTTGTTGTTTACTAATTAAATAATTCCAGGTTTACGCAGCAAAATGAAGCAAAAGGCACTGAAGGAGTGTGATCATCTCTGTGCCAAATATGCTGAATGTGCTGCCGGAAGAACTATTTCTATAGTTTGGCACTGTAGGAAAGCAGCTAAAGAGTTAAATGAATGCCTTCATCAATAGTAAGTTCATGGCTTTCTAGTGGTATCATCCATGTCTAATCCTCATCTTTCCAAGTTCTATATTAACATCCAAATTAATTTGCCTAAAGTGAGAATGATATAAACCCTTTCATTTGACTTTCTTTTATTTTTTTAATGGGGCTTAAATCGTGTTTATTCTTGTATGTTAATAACTTTCATACTTAGTCAGGAAAAGGTGTTAGCTGTACTGTTGCCTCTATAGAAACCAATCATTCTGGATAGTTTGAGCATTAAAATTTCAAATGCTCAAAAATCTAATGCACATAACAACTGCACAAAATCCATGCATAACTTCATTAATAACGTTGCTGAAAATATATACATGCATATAAAACTCTTAATCAAAATAAGTCCCTGCTCATCCATCTTTCCTAGATCAATTTTTTTTCATACAAAAATTAATTTCATGTTCTCAATCTTAAAATCTTAGTCTTAATTCAAATTATTAACTTATAAAGTTTCAAATTAATGTTTTGGTTGAAATTATTAAAATTGTATTGGTTCAACATGAAAATATTTAGTGATATATCTATGAATTTATATTTTCTTGGTACTTTTTAACTAATTTCTCATGGTGATTGATGCTTTGGCTAGTTTTTCAGGATCAATCTTTGTAATTATTAGGTATAATACATTAGTTAATAATGATCCTGTAAAACTGAAGAAAAAACAGCTTCTAGTAATAAAGATTCATGCCAGAAGTCTCTTTGATGTTTATATTAGGAAATGAAAAATGTTATGTTTTCCTTATGTATGGCATCCAAAAGGAACGTTGGTATTGCTAAATCATTGTTTAGATAACACAAAAGAACATAATTATCATCAAGTGGTATATCTCTACTCCAATAGTAATATTGTTCTGGATGGTTATCAATGAAGATCCAAATAGAATATGCACTTTTTAGAGAATTACATAAATTATATACTTTCATTTAGTATTTCACATTCAATTCTTTTGATCCTTTGTACTCAATTAAATCCTCTTATATGATTGAATTGATTGCTATGAGTTCATATTTGGTAATTCCTGAATTATTTCTTTTGTATTGTGGGTCAGCAAAAAAATTAATAATCCTAACTCTCTTAAATACCCTGTTTTAGTATTTTAATTGAAAAGTCAAAATATGGTACTAGTTCATTCTCGTATTCTTAATCATATTGTATTCGGATGATTATTCTATTTCTTCTCTTTTCACTAATTGAAATACTAAAATAGGGTATTAGATTATTCTCTTGTTCTTGTTCATACTATAACGGATGATG
Source organism: Kaempferia galanga (assembly GCA_037974795.1). NCBI lineage: Eukaryota > Viridiplantae > Streptophyta > Magnoliopsida > Zingiberales > Zingiberaceae > Kaempferia > Kaempferia galanga. Next base: position 5,334,249 of record JBBPFP010000002.1, read on the forward strand.
TTTCTATTTCTTCACTTATTCGCTAAGAAATGAGAATTTCCTTGGATAATAGGAATATAACATTCCAATGACCATTAGATATGGTTTCTTTTGGTCTTGTTGAAACATTACTCTAGCCATTAAACATCGTTGGTTTATGTGAATTGTTATTTTTCATGTACTTTGCATTGCATGATTTGATATATGAAAATAACAAATTTCAAAATATATTAATTTATATTTTCAGAAATGCACTAATTACTTTTTTTATTTGGAAGATTAAAATAGATGTATCAATTCATATATTTTTTTTGTTATTGTAGCTTTGTTTATCCATGTAAATTTTGTTTTCTAATACCTCGATGTTTGGCATTTATTTGTCTGCGTAGCACTTTCGCGTCCACATACCACTTGTGTACATATACATATATTATCTGTATATTCTCTTTGAATTTTGTTTTTGCTTAATGTGAATTCCAAACGAACCTGTGTACATGCATTTACCTCCCTCCATATCCGTGGAGGCCTAAGGTAGCGGATCTATTTTTTTTAGTTATCCTCTTTTTTTGCTTTATTAGAGTTTGTGCAAGGGATAACTTGCAGTGGTATTGTTTGAGAAACTATACTAAATTATTAGTCTATCACAGCACCAATGACACAATCTTGGAAGAAATGAAGAAAAGTTATATCCTCGAACAAGAAAGCAAAGTCGAAAATAAGAACTGAGCATATTTTTGCATTCATCCAAGGGATTTCTCAAAGGATAATTGAGGTTCAATTTGTGCCATGCTGTTTTTTGCTGGCTAATTTGGTGGTGTACGGAAGAATTGCATTGATGCAGAACTATCAGTTGATTTGCACCTACAATGTTGAAAATGAAAATTTGTGTTCAGCTTCCCCTTGCTGACTGTTTCCTCACCAAAATCTTTTAATAAGTTTGTGTTTTACAGAAACTTTTTGTGACCTTATAAAAGTTCAGCTTCAAGATACATTCATGCTGAAGGCCTAATAAGCTCGAAGTCTGTTGTCTGACTTTTGAGATAACCAGGTAATACTATTTCTTTCTTTTTGGTTTTGTCGCAGAAATTAAGCATACCATGATACAGTTCTTTTACATGCGTATATTTGGATCACATCACATTCGATGGAAAATGACATCAATTTTTACTCCATTCAATTCTTCAAATATTAAATATTTCGAGTGGCAGATTAGACGGACCCATAGATTTAGTAGGCCTCGCAAATTAGATGATGAAATAGACTCGGCAGGATAGGGATGCCAACTTTGGGAGGGTTGTGCCGGCAAGGTGAACTGCACTTGTCTAAGCTGAACGAGCTAATCAAACCGGTTGAATTGAGTTGGTTGAACCAGATGAATAGTCAAGGCAGATTGAATATACCTTTTTTTGTTTTTTTGTTTTTGGGTCATTGGTTCTTGGCCTCTAATGCCGGCCTTGCCTTATTGGACTTGGAATCAAACAAGTGGCATGAAACGAAAGGAAACAAATGCCAAAGGTCACAGTGCCATGAAAAGGATTTGTGATCTAATTTGTCGGCATTAATTGATGTAAATGTCCTAGAATAATTATTCTGATGTGGAATCTGCTGATATATCCGGACAGCATGCTTAGGATTCATAGTAATTATTCTACCGATTAGTTTGCTGATGGAACGAATGCATGTTCAGTAACTGCCTCTCAACCTATTGTTTGATTTCTTTCCTTCCTCTCACGCCAAAACTCTGTTTTAGAATATATATATAATCAATCGACCTGTATGTCTAGATGCGGTTGGACTAAAGGACAAACTTAAATTTATTCAAACTTTTAATATTTATATAATTATGTGATATCCTTCGTTTTATGCATGTGTGATGGGATCCTTAGGTTCTAGTTCATTTGCTTATTGAGGAACGACAATTTAACAAGTGAAAACTATGAGATCTTTAGAAACTAGTGAACCGCAAAGAGAAATTTAAAGTCTTCCTTGTAAGATTTCTACTTGAGTAAATAAATGGTGACAAAAGGTGATTGCACTTGGCTCAAGTGCCCCTGTCAATCTGTCACAGGGTCAACACGGAGGAGGTAAATTACGGGTGGCTACTAGCACTTAGAATAGTGACTAGCACATAAGGGAGGCATTTACCTCGGGATCCACACGATATATTGATTGTAAAGGAAAGAGAGAGAGGTTGTAATTCTACTATCTATAATTATGACGGTGAGAAAGTATCAGGAGAAAGCTTAAGTAAAAAATGATATTAGTACTAGAGACACATAGAAGATATCAGAGGAGATTGAATAATGTTCTAATGTCTACTCAAACAAAAAGAAACAAAGACTAGAAGAGAGATAATTGCTAACATACTGATAAAGGCTGATGAAAGAGTTCTAGACAACTACAGTTCAATATTAAATTAAGAGAGAACTTTTGAGAGAGACCAAATTATTTATCATCTTTTTCCATGATGGAAAATATTTTGAGAGATAGAGTCATACTCATAGCTCAATATCAAGTCTAAAAAAGGTAAGATATTAGAAGAGACGAAAAAAATTAATCTCATCTCAAATCATCCAAAAATATTGAAAATTGAAAATTATATTCAAAATGTAAGGTTACTCAAACTCAAGACAGCTTGAGAGTGGAAGGCTCAATTGCACATCAAAATCTAATATTTTTTTGTCCAATTATTACTGTCATCTCTTGTTTTAGAATGTATATTTTTTACTTTTTATCAACCCCTTTTTGGTTGTTGTAACCTCCTTAATCAAAATTGTCCTTTTTCTGTAATTTAATAATTTTGGTTGTCATCCTCATTTATCCCAATTCAAGTATTTCCTTCTTTTCTATTTTGTAGCATTTTTTATTGGAAAAGAAATGTTTGAACATCATTGCTTTCAGGAATGTGGGTGATACCTATGAAGTCATGATCGAACAACCACTCGCGAGTTTTTATTTATTTTTATTATATTTTGTTATGTTATTAAGTAAATGCATTTTAATGGGTTCGAAATTTTGAATCCGTTAACTTAGTAATGTGTACTGGGTTAATAGATTTATTGGATTAATGGATAATAATTTATATTTTATGATATAACATTATAACCCCATCCTTTTACAAACCCTAATTTTCACAAACCTGGCCTTTGAGTTTGGATGACGGTGGAAGTGAAAGGTAGAGTTCTTGCTGAGGAGGTTGAAGAATGAAGATGACATTAGGGTAGTGTGTTTGTGCTTGTAGTGGTTAGGATCTAGAGTGGGTGCTAGGGAGAAGATGCCGGGGACTGTAGCCAAATTAGTTTTTTTTTGGATGCAGCCAAATTAGTTTTTTTTGGATGCATGGCTGCAATTAGATTTTTGGACATGGCTTCAGGCAATTAGTGTTTTGGAATGCATGCTTCTGCCAATTAGTTTTTTGGACATGGCTCCGGGCAAATAGTTTTTTGGAATGCATGCTTCTACCAATTAGTTTTTAGCCATTAATCTAGTTTTAACTCAACTTTGTATGAGTTGAAATTCTATTTTGTCTATGATATGAGTTGTAAATTATTGAACAAACTTGTTATTCTATTTGTAAAACTTAATGAAATAAGAACCTGTTTTATTACATGAAGGAACTCATATTTATACAAAGTTAGGGTTGACCTATTCTATGGAAATAAATTAAAATTTAATCTAAATTATCTCTAGACATATTTAGAGATATTCAAATTATTCCTATCTATACCTAGGGATATTAAATTATCCCTAGTTATATTTATAATATTCTAACAATTATGTTTGTTAATCCAATATTATATAGTTGAAGGTTATGAGTGTATAACTATGTATAAGATTTGATTTTTTTTTCATGGTCACATGTGAATTTGATGTAAGTATTGAATAGAAATGAGTTTTATGCTCGAACAAGTCAAAAAGGATATGATTAAGTGGACTGATGAAATGGATAACATTTTAATAAATGTTATATTAGGTCAACAAGTTAATGGCAACCGAATAGGTAGCACTTTCACATCTATTGTATACAAAGAAATGGTTATCATTTGCCGTGAGAAGACTAAAATTCTATTGACAAATGACCATTTGAAGAATAGAATGAAAACATTGAAACTAACTTTAATTTGTGTTACGATTTGTTTAAGAATGCAAGTGAAATTCAATGACATGCTAAGAGTAGGAGATTTGAGGCTGAGGAAGAAGTTTGGAAGCAACTTATTGATGTAAGTATTAATGGTAGATATTAGATGTTATATTTTATAAGTTTATATAACTATTATCTTTATGATTAATTTTATTTTTATCTAGGTTAATCCTTCAATTAAGAAGTGGAGATATACCTCTGCATCTCATTATAAGAAGTTGTTTGAGTTATTCGCTTATGACAGAGCGAATGGTCGAGGAACTTTCACTGCCGTAGAAAAAAATGTTGAAATTATTCAAGAGGAAGAACAAAGGGATGATGTACAAGTGAATTCTAAAGTGAACCATGATAGTTCACCATTTGTTGAGGGATTAAAGAAAAGAAAATTTGCATCTGTTGATGTATATGGCAGTAAGAAAAGTTTAACCTTTGACTTAAGTATAAGAAGGTTGTTGCTGTAATTGACCGTTCAAGTTCAATTATCAAGAATTTTTGTCAACAAAAGTTAAATGAGAAACTCTATAATGATTTAGTTTATATTGGTGTTTCAAATGAAAATATACTTAATGTCTATATAATTCTAGGAGAGAATAAGCAGAAGATAATGCTTGTTATGGGATATCCAGTGCAGAAGAAATTTGCTATTCTAAAGAAGATGTTTTCTTTCTAATTTTGAATTGTGATGTTTTGAATAATTGCAGTTTGCAATATGCTATATCGGCTTATCAGTAATTATTAGTAT
>JBBPFP010000002.1:5361936-5385243 GCA_037974795.1 Kaempferia galanga
ACTATTTCAAGCTAATGCCCCAATCACATTTTGGGGAGAAGCAATCCTCAATGCTACATACCTCATAAATCGCCTGCCCTCCAGAGTTTTCAAACACCACACTCCATTGCAGACACTACAAAAATTGTTTCCCCAGTCTCGTCTCGCCTGATCTACAACCTTCCTCTCAAACTCTTCGGCTATATCGCTTTTGTGCATATTCACTCTTAATACCGAGGCAACTTTGATACTCGGGCTTATAAATATATCTTTCTTGGTTATTCCTCTAACAAAAAAAGGATACAAATGTTATTCACCCAGCCACCAAAAGTTCTACAACACTATGGATGTTACATTCTTTGAGACTATCCCTTACTACTCTAATACTACAATTCAGGGGAGAACAATACAAGTGAATTGCAGGAGTGTATACCCCTTCTTGAGTTATCATTGTTTGAGCCATCGTTTGAGTCTTCCGTTCAGCCTTCCCCAAAATATGGTGATTCACTGTCTCCAAATATTTGATAGTCACCCTCCTTATTATCCTTCTCTACAGGTGCATGAAAGAAGGAAACATCGAGTGTCGATTCTATCTCAACCCTTCCAAGAGAATTCCCCAAGAAAGGTTGAACCTAACTCACAACGGGAGACAATAGGTTCTAGTCCATGGCTGGATTTTACATTAAATCTATCAATTGCACACAGGAAAGGTATAAGATCATGTACTCAACACCCTCTTTGCAGTTGCATTTTCTACGCGAAGCTATCGCTATCATTTCATGCATTTGTGATCTCTTTAGATAGAATCAATATTCCTAACTCTGTGGATGAAGTTCTTAAAATTCATGAATGGAAGAAGGTGACTCTCAAAATATAATGCAATAGAAAAGAATGGCACGTGAGTGATAATAATGCTACCACCAAGAAAGAAAACTATGTGGTGTAGGTGGTTGTTCTCAATTAAACAAAATGCAGATAGGAGCATAGACCAGTACAAATCACGCCTAGTGGCGAAAGGATGTATTCAATCATATGGAATTGATTATCAGGAGACATTTGCACTAGTGTCTAAACTCAACACAGTTTGTGTTGTACTGTCCATTACTGCTAACTTGGAGTGACTCATTGTATTAGCTCGATGTTAAAAATGTCTTTCTTAATGGAGACTTGACTGAAGTACACATAGGCATCCCAACTCACTTTGAGACAAGTGATATAAAAGAAAAAGTATGCAAACTCAAAAAGGCATTGTATGGCTGAAACAGTCACTGAAAGCATGATTTGACAATTCACAAAAGTCTTAAAGAATGATGGATACTCTCAATCACAAGTTGATCACACTTTGTTCACTAAGTACTTCCCAGATGGGAAAATCACAGTTTTGATTGTTTATGTTGATGGCATTGTCCTTTCAAGAAATCATGGTGACAAAATTATAAGGCTCAAGTCTCTTATGTCCAAAGAATTCGAGATCAAAGACTTGGGGGCACGTAAAGTGTTTCTTGGGAATGGAAGTGGCACAAAGCAACAAAGGCATATTTGTTTCCCAACACAAATACGTACTTGATCTGTTGCATAAAACTAGAATGAGTGGGGGCAAGACGACTGAAACACCGATGGATCCCAATACTAAGGTTATTCCTAAAACTAGTGAATTAGCAACTAACAAGGAGCAATACCAACTGTTAGTGGGTAAGCTAATCTACCTAACTAATACATGTCCGGACATAAGTTTTTCAGTGAGTTGGGTGAGTCAGCTGCTAAGTAATCCATCTATGGATTATATGGAGGCAATGAGTCGTATATTGAGATACTTGAAGAAAGACCAGGGAAAGGTCTTATGTTCAAGAAATCAAGTAGCAGATCTTTAGAAGTATATATTAATGTTGATTGGGTAGTCTCTAAATGATAGAAGGTTTACATCATCTAAGGAAACCTAGTAACATGGCAAAGCAAGAAGCAAACTGTGGTTACTAGAAGTAGTGCAGAAGCCGAGTTTAGAGCACTAGCCTCGGGTATTTACGAGGGGATATGGCTAAAGTAGTTGCTAAACGATTTCAAAGTTGAGACAGACCCTACTCAAATCTTATGCGTCAACTAGTCCTATCGCAATTGCCAAGAATCCTATCCACCATGATCGTACAAAACATGTGGAAATTGATCGACATTTCATTAGCCAGAAAATTAAAGATAAGTCAATCAACCTCAACTACATCCTTACCAAGGCTCAAACCTAATCTAAGTGAGATGAACATGATCCTTGGATTGGAAAGCATCTACCACATAGATTGAGACAGAGTGTGGAGAACCAATCTAGGCATATTATTGCAAATTTATTGCAGATTTATTGCACAGATTTATTACAGATTTGATTTGATCTTGTATAATTAGGAAAATTCGATTTGATAATAGATGTAATTGATTAGGGGATATTATGTGATTTCAATTCCTTAAATAGGAAAATATAATTTGTATATAAAAGTAGGCAAGGTTATTGAAATCAAGGTAAAATTTTCTAGAGAAAAACCTCAGTAAATAAACATTATGCTGTCCCATATATAATTCAGCATGTTACAAATTTCTGGTCCCTTTAGAAACTATCATCCAAAGAAAACATGTTCAATCAGTTGCATCAACTTCTGTCCTAATCAAAATAAGAACATATTCCTGCCTTCAGAGAATCCAGTTAGGTTCTAGATGGATTCAGTAAACCAACTAGTCCACCTCGCTTATAACTGATTCCAGTTAAAGGCGGTTAGGAAATGTAAAAATAATTAAATAAGTTAATCCAATAAAATGAACTTCAGTTGAAAGTAAATACGGCATGTACTATTTAAATTTTAATAAGAAAAAGACTCACAGCTTGTCCGATTTCAGACATCAAACATGCAAGGCCGCCAATTATTTTCTCATCTTTATTAAGAATAGCTGATCTCAGAAGCACATCTTTTAGATATTGTATTCTAATCAATAAGACCTGTGGTAAGCCCTGTAGAGGTCAAGAGAAGTTGAGCAGTTAAAGTCAGAATACTAGCAGCAGATGAAAGAAAAACTATAATTTGAAATCTTGTATCCATTCCGTAAATTATCAAAATCCGATATTGATTGGCATGTAATGTCTTATGTGTAGCCTATGTCGCTCATGCTGATGAGTACAGGTTATGCTGAGACTTGGCACACTTTGGCATGCTACAACACGTGTCAAGTACTTATTTTTTATTTTATATAGCTTGTTACCCTAAAATTTCAATTCAATTAATTATCTAATCACGAAAGACTATTATTAACTTGCCAAGTGGCCCACCTCGTGGCTAACACCTACATCCTCCAGAGTTGTCACTAATATTAGTTTTACCTAAATCTACAAGTATTTGTCAGCATTGACCATACGTTTACTATCTGTATAAGATGAAATTATTTTTAAAAAACTACGAGCGTAATTTGTGTAAGTTGGTAAAGTTAGGAGGGAGGGGAGCCATGAAACTTTTCTTTGTTTCTTTCAGACGAGAAATATGGTTTTAAAAAGCATTACATCATAATATAGAAATACAATTGTAATAAATTCCAATAATCAATCTTCAAGAGAACTTAAAATTCTTTGATAAACACATAAAATGCAAAGGAGACTTACTTCATACCGACTAACTAGCTCAATTAAAACTTCAACGGCCACATCGAATGAGGATGAAACCTGTCCAAAATTATGCCTACATGTTTAAGTGAATGAGTACTGCATTAGTTTACTGCGGATGGGAATGAAAAGTTAACCTGCAAGGAATTGAATACAAAGCTAAGTAGTGGATGTGTGGGTAAGGATGCAGGTGGAATCTCTGAAAAGCATCCCGCACGTACCTGCAGTCCATAAAAATCTTTGTTACAGCGATGATGAGAAGAAAGGTAGAATGAAGAGTATATGATTTTTATAGAAAGAAAATGAACAGGTAAACAAAACGTGAAATAAAGAAAATAGTAGATACATCAGTTAGCACAGAGGTACATCCAAGAAAATTAAGGAAATTATGAATGTTGCAGAATTATTTAACCAGTTCACAGCATAAGTGAAACTCACATAGAGTAGAAAGCTTGTTGAAGAAAAGAAATGAAAGGTTAGCATATCTTCTGGGGAACATTACTAACCCTAATGACATACTTAACTAAGTAGATAAGGAGTATTCATATGTCCTTAGAAGTAAGTTGGGTGAAGTCCAAATCCAAATGTTTGATGATTTGGGAGATCAACTCATAAAGAAAAACAATGTCCAATTGGCCTAACTAAGCATACTCCTAATTGTCAACCTAATTAGCAATCAGGTAGATAGACTCAGAATGGTTGACCACAATGCAATTAAGAACGACAAAGGTGCAAGCACTCACCCAACTAAGCAAACATCGTAATACCCTCCTGTTTTTCTCTTGAAGCTTAATCTCATTGTCTAATCTTTGCTCCGACTGAAGCAAAAGGAACTGAAGAACAGTGGGAGTATGAGAGAGGAGCTGCAAAACATAGAAAGTTCATTGATGACAAGAATCTAAAACAAGAGACTGCAACTTCAACTTACTGAGTGAAGCTTTCATCAAACCTCTCGTGTGAATTGGCTTCTTTTTTCTGTGCTGATATTGCGATCCCAATTTCGGTCCTCTACTACTTCCTCTGGGAGAACAGTGAGCATCTCTAGCACTGCAAGGTTCCCATTCTCCTGGGTCTCATGCTGGTGCAAGCTGGAGAAGAGCTGGTCAATGGGCATGCTTTGCTCAATTGACCGTAGAATGAGAGCAGAAAGTGCAAGACATATCTGGGTTAGAAGCTGCAATTATCAAGAGAAGACGAAACAAATCCTTAAAGGTTGCACTCTTGAACCTGACCAAAAGAATGAACGAATGACAGACAGTAATGCTTCAATTATTATGACTATCAGATCCCGAGAAAACCATCAATGGACCAAATCCACAAACAGTTTGGAGACGGCAAGCACCAATGGACATCTGTTGAGGATCAAGGTGCAATACGTGTCTTCTTCCCATAAGAAGAAGAAGAAGAAGAGAGCCAGATATACAGGCACACCTGTGCGGGTCCCGAGCAGAAGCGTTGCGCAGCGAGAATAAGTGCGTTGAGCAAGGCGTCTTTGGCAGCCAGCTGCAGGTAATAGCCTTCATTTTGAACCTAGGAAACAAGGGCGTCGTCATCAGTATCGCACCTTCGACGCAAGAAGAGGAGTGGAGGAGTTGAAAGTTCACGCAGAGGCACCTTGCGGCGAAGTATTTGGGCAGCGAAGAACTCGACCTCAAAGTCAGAGGGGGCGGCGGTGGAGGTGAGAATGGAGGCGGCGACCTCCCAGGCAGAGTCGGACTGCTGGAACTGGACCAGCCACTGATTGGCCGCCACCCGGTTGCAGGACTCCCCGTCGTGGTTGAGGACGTGCACTGCCTGGGCCACCTTCCTCTGCAGCTCGCCGCTGCTCATCGTTGAACGAATCCGGCGGCAGTGACGGAACAAGCCGTACGGAAGGCCGGAGCTCCGGATTCGCCCTCCCGTTACCAGATTGTATAAGGTGATGCAAGGGAAGGGGAGAGATGATGGGGAAAGGATCGGACGGTTGGGGATCGGAGACTTTGCTGACAGCGGAGGCGGGAGAGAGAGCGAGGCGCTTCTCTGGCATCCAAGGGTTTTGATGAAGCGAAGCTTCTTGTCGCCTGATTGGGGCTTCTCTTCCTCCCTTTTTACTCCTATGCGTTGATCGGGCGCAAATAATATAAAAAAAGTTTTTCAGCAAATATATTGTTTTATATATTTATATTTTCAATATTTGTGAATATCCTATTAATAATCACAGCTTGTCGCTGTTATTTTAACATTAATATCCCTATTAAATTATTTTACAAATATTGAAGTAATTGACATGACCAATGCGTAAAATCTATTTAATTAAATGAATCTGATCCGATCATACGGTTCGGTTATGGATCATTTGGCGTCGATTTGTATTTAGCCGATGATATTGAAATATTTAGGATGAACGATATCATAATTTACCATAAATTTAAAGGTCATTTGAACGTTAGTATGGCAATTTATTTTCACTGATCAAGGTAGGAAGTTTTGATTGCACTCATCTCGTCTATAAATTTACTAACAACTCTCCTTGTAAATTTTATTTATGATCATAAATATGATTTACAGATAATTTATAATTTTTATTCACGATGTTATATCCAAATTTATTCATCAAATTTATTTAAGTTCTTTAATTATTTTCATTTAATTGACCTTACACATATTAAATTCACGTACATTTAGTCCGTTTACAGCCTTAAGCCTTATTGACACAAAATACACTATCCAATAGATACCAACCTCTAAGTCACAAAACTTCAATTTGATATATTATTATCGATACTTAAAAATATTCAACCTGCTAATTCAAAATTAAGTTAGATGAAATCTTACAAAAGATCAAATTGATAGAATTTAATCTTCAAACTGAAATTAAAGAGGAACAATTGTAACCTCACCAGAATGCGTAGCCAAACAATTTTCCTCCATTAGATCTATATACAAATAACATGGAGATAAGTATTGAAACAAGAACACAAGGTTGCATGATTAGCACATCTCTATTGACAAGAATTAATCTGATTAACAGTAGCTGTGACTTTTGTACATATTCAATGCTTATTAGCAAGCAAGCTCGTTTATTGGCAGCAAGAGAAAGTAAACATAGAAAAACAGTCTTTGCAATCTAAGGAACAAATATACTGATGTTTTTAACCCAAAAAGAAAACCGATATGTACTATTGTTTCTTTAGTTATTCCCTCATTTGGAAGTACTTATTTCAGCTTCAAATAAGGCACAGCTATGAGGCTTCAGTTCATAAGATGATGATCCTTTGTACTGGTGTACATTTGTATCAGAACTATTTGAAAAGAATCCAGGAAATTCAAGGGAAGTATCAACAAGACGAAGCCAAACGCTTCCATCCAACTGATCTGGTAAAACCGTAATCTCTGGTTGATCACTGGCATTAAAACATATAAACAAATCGCCAAGACTCGAATTTGAGTTATCAGATTGCAGTTCTGATTTTAAGACCACGGCCAAGAAATTGGATGTCGAATCATCCCATTGTGGTTGAGATTGATTGCTTCCATACCAAACAATCCTTTCTGCTTCCAGGAAGTGTTTTCTCTGGAAAATATCCTTTCGCCGCACTCTAAGTGAGCTTAGGAATGCAATGAACTGTCTTATTTGTCTACTAAAGCTTGTTCCTTCACGAGTCCAATCTATCGGCTTCCTGTCCTTGTACAACGGTGAACCTCCAGTAGAGTAACCAAATTCATCCCCCATGTTCAGCACTGGAACACCGAGCGAAACAAACAGGATGAACAAGAAATTCCTTGTTTGTTGAAGGCGTGTTTCAAGCACAGCGCTTGTATTTGTAAGACCTTCATCACCACAATTCCAGCTTAGTTCTGAAGCAAGATTAGCACCGCTGAAGCTGACCAAATCGACAAGAGGAAGCCCAAAGTTCTTTGTCACAAAATTGAAAGAAAAGGCTGGGCCTCTGGAAGAAAATAAATCACCACTACCACAAAGTCTAGAAGCAAAATCACCCAAGTGATCATTACCTCTCAAGAAGTTCCTCACATCATTGCAAAATCTCACATTCATCTCTGCCCAACGATTCCAGTGAGGAACTAGGAATTCCTTGTATGACATGTTAAGAGGAGACCAGCAATCAGCAATAATCTTTGTCTTTGACAGCACGGGATCAAATGCTATAGCTTCCATCAAAGGTGGCCGCGATAAGTGGTTCCCATGTTCTCCTCGAGACATTAAAGAAGAATTAAGGAAGCAAAAGCCATCTATATGGAACTCAATCACCCAATACCGGAGGCTGTCAATAATCAGTTCTTGGATGAGGGAATTATTGCATTTCAGTATAGTATTAGTATCTGAACCATGCTTCCCCTTATCAACTTTGTAACACAAAGAGCTATCAATGCCACAGAGTGATACTACTTGACAACCCTCCCCAGTGTGAGTATAAACAACCTCCATCAGGACCTCTATACCTTCGGCATGCAGTGCCTTGATCATCTCCTTCATAGAATTGGCGGATGAAGCTGCACTTCGCTCTTCACCGTACTGATGTGTCACCGAGAAGAAATGATATGGAAAGTAACAGCCTTTCTCAACATTAAATGGAAATATTGGCTCTAGCAGGATTGAATTGACACCGAGCTCTTTAAAATGTTTTACTTTCTTGCTCACACCAACAAAAGTCCCAGCAAGATCTCCTGATAGCCCATTAGACTTACCCTTGGTAAATTGCTCCACATTTAATCTGTAGACCACCAGTTCCTCCATTGGCAAAAATGGATGGGAATCACCATCCCAATTGAACAAGGTTTCCTTCTCCAGTGAACCGAGAAGCAAAGGTTCACCTTGCTGAGGATGAAGATTTCGAACTATTTTCGCATATGGATCTAGCAGCGGGTGATGTGCATGAAATGCATCCCCTCTTCCTGCTGGTTTCTTGCAGTAAAAACCGTAGCTGGCATAGCCCTCAATGCTCTCCAGCGCGATATGCCAAACATTGCCTGTGCGATTGACGTGAGGGTCCAGTTCAATCTCTAGTGATGGAACCTCGGCTTTCTCATCGTAAAGACATAGTATAACCTTCTCAGAAGTCCTTGAAACCAAAGAGAAATTGGCCATTCCGTGATCAGAAAAGGAAACGCCCAATGGAGCAGGATACCCTCGTCCAAAGCCCACAGGCACGCGAAAGTTCGTCTTTCTATGAGTTCTAATCTCCGCGCCGCCAGAAGATAAATGCAGCAAAAATGACAGAAAAAAGGGAGCTTTTGCGAAAGCAAACTCCAAATCCAATGCGTACCTCCCAGAACAAATTCGAACAAAAGGAACGCTAATCAAACTCGTCTCACTTTTGGCATCTTCAACACGTGACCGAGAGGAACTAGGCCTGGCGACTTGATAAATCAAGACTAGGTCATCATCAGAGATGGAGAAAACCTCAATATGCGCCGTAAAGCCCACACCTTCAGCTCCCACCACCACCGCCTTCACGAGGTCACCTCTTTCCGATCTGAAGGAGTAGGAGAACTCCCTCGTCTTCACTTCTTGAGCTACGTCGCTTATCTTCGCCATGATCCTCTGTTGGCGGAGAGAGAACAAGGGGGCTGCGCAAGATACTGAATTAGGATACGTAGGCGAACCGAAAACTGCAGCTCTGGGGCAAAGATTCTCTTTATTGCTGCATCTTCCGCGCGGTGTCGAATCTGGACAGCGTCGTCTCACGAATCCAGCAATTGGAACGCCGCGAGCCTGCGCCGCTGCGGTTGGCAACCAAATGTTCGCCATAAGAAGACTATGGGGATTTGGGAGTAAACAAGGACAGAGATGGATGGAGAGAGTATTGGGGGGCGAGAAGGGAAAGAAGCAATTTATAGACGAGAGGGAAAACGGATCGTGGGAGGTAGCGGTGGAGGAGGAAGACGATGACAACGCCGAGCGAGTGCGATTTTTTTTCTATTTTTTCTTTTGTCTTCTAAATAAATGTGTATTTGTCCTTGTTGCCTTTGCTCTATCGCATACAAATAGTTATAGGGACTCAATATTTGTGCGTTATTTTTTTCTTCTCAAACTATAAACTTCTTATTGGCCGGTGCAATAGAACGATTCTGTAGGGATAACTACTCTTGAATTTTTTTAATAAAAATATTTTGGAATAAAATAATTTTAATTAAGCTTACTGTAATATTAATCAAAATTATTTTAAATTAATAAAAATCATTTCAACATCGATCCAAATTATTTTAAATTTTAACTAATATTCAAATAGTTTGGATTAATATTAGGTAATTGTTTATCCGTATTAAAGAATTTTGATAATATTAAAGAAACTTGAAAGATGAGAATTGAAGTAATTTTTACTAGCATTAGAATAATTTTAATAGATTTTAAGAGATTTTTTACTAATTTAATTTTAATTAAGGTAGGAACAGTGGACTAAACTGGTAAATTATCCTAAACTATTTATGCAAAGTTTTAACTTTGCCGTAAGTTTCTATGTTAGAGAATATTTATTTCAACTTCTCGTGTAAAATTTTAACTTTATCGTCATTATTTGTCCACATATTTTGAGACTATTATAAAATATAGGTATAAAAAAATCTACAAAAGCATAATTCCTTTTAAATTCAGTATCATTTAAACTCAAATCTAATACGTTACTTATATACATAATTTTTAGATGCGTAACAAAATATAGGTGTATATAATGAAATATAATTCCTCCTAAATTTAGCATTATTCTTATGCACATATTTTT
The DNA here is from genome assembly GCA_037974795.1 of Kaempferia galanga. Lineage (NCBI taxonomy): Eukaryota > Viridiplantae > Streptophyta > Magnoliopsida > Zingiberales > Zingiberaceae > Kaempferia > Kaempferia galanga. The sequence goes on from JBBPFP010000002.1 coordinate 5,372,266, forward strand.
AGATACATGATAAAATATAGATACAAAAAGTTCATAACAAGATATAATTCCTCCTAAATTTAGCATCATTTAAACTAAAATTCTATCCAATTCAGTATTATCTATAATAGATCAATTAATATCATCTATATATATATATATATATAACCTACTTCGTTAGCTATAAAATATCTAAAATTAAGTATATATATTTAATTAGGTATAAATATATAAGATCCTATGTATGTATGTAGTGAATTAGATAAATTGTCATGGATTAGGAAAACAAATATTATAAGGTAAAATTGAAATTTTGCATCAGAATTTTAAGACAACTGTTGAACTAATTTTAAAATAATTTTAATCAAAGTGGAATAATTTTAACTAATATTAACATATTTTTGATAAGGAAATATTTTTGAAAAGAAAAAAATAGAGTGGAAAATCAATAAGAAGATGCAAGGCCCCAAAATCGACCCAAATAAAATACGGTATTATATTAGTGGAACAACTGAGTAAACGGCCGTGAACTAAAATCCATGAATTTGTCTTCACAAGCGGAATATCAATTCAACATGGAATGATCTTATATGGACAACGTCAATAGCAAAGGTCTACCCGCCAACAGAATAATGATGCACAGGTACTATCGCTTCCAAGTTTCTAAGGCTCCAGCACCGCAGCACGATCCACACGGTGGCTTGCTTTCATCTTTAACGGATGTAGCCAAACAGTGAGAATCATTGTAAAGGATTGAATAGATCAGTGGGCAACTTGAACACGCAGCCAATCAATCACTAAAGCACAGCATATCTTGAAAGGGAGAAAAAAATACAAGCAAATATTATAAAACGATCAAAGTATGTTAGAGACAATTTGTGCAAGTTGCGAAATCCCAAACACATTGCAGGCTTACACAGCATGCTTCATGAGCAAACAATAACACCATTAGCTTGATCAAATCTGCATTACTTTAGCTTTCCAATTTGGGAGCTCTTCCAGTTTGGAAAATGGAATTGATAACAACAAAAAATGGGGAAAAGAATTTTTTTGAAGAAAAAAAATGATCAGACAAAGACTGATATACCATGATCCTACACGTAGGAATATATAAGACTATCCGACTAAATCTACAAATAACTAGATTGGTAAGCACCTACACAGTCCTTCCACCGCTGCATTTGATGGATAATTGCTGATACAACTATTTACAATGAGGGCAATCACTTTGCTCATCTTCAAAGCAGAAAACTCCCTTTACAGAATCACCAGTCAGCTGAAGATTGAGTACTTCTAAGAAAGTATCTACGTGATTGATCCTCATAAACAGCCTAGATATGTGTAATTCAATCAGAAGGGGGGCATGACATTAGATTTCCATAAACAAGAATTCAACATGTGCAGCTCACAATGTCACTGATAAAATTTACCACTTTAAAGAAAAATCATCTTGGTCTCCAATAGCCACACCCTGCCAGCCAGAAGGGTTAACTTTACAACATGAAAAATTTGTGGAATCCAAGGAACAATAAAATAAATAAATTAACACGTGATCAAGAAGGTATTCTTGAATCACAAATACCACCTTCCATTCTTGGAGCTGGAACCTCTGGCAATCTTGAAGTTGGTGCCGAGAAATTTGACATTGGTGGACGTGACCAACCACTACATGCAACTGGAGGTTCTGGTGGATGGCCATAATGGGGCAGAGAATTAGATGGTGTTTCAATATTGCCATAGACGGATGAACCTTTAAAAGGGGGGAAGATAAGGGGAAAAAAATCAGGTATACAATATAAAATTTTCTTCAGAAAAAATACAATGGTACTCAAACCACAGATGAACACAGTACCAGGCTGAGTAGCTGGAGAAAAATTGCTTCTTGCTACTATCTCATGTTGAAACTGCCTACCTGTAACTTGATCAGAATGAAAATTCCCTCGATGGATATTATCCTGTATATACTGATATCTCTCGGGGATAGGATAATTACCACACATTTGTGGTCTTTGCTGAGGTTCAGCTTGAACATAAGAAAAGTGATTTGAAACTGTTGGTGGAGGCGGCTGCACGTGGTAAACTGTATCTGTCAAAGTAGTGCTAACTGAGGGCTGCAAACTATTCTGAGAATGTACAAATGGATGAGTAGTAGTAGTTCCATAAGAAGCAGATACAGTTGGTGGAGGCATCTGACCAGGAGCACTACCATAATTGGGAGCATAATATGATGCAGGCTTGGGCATCAAACTATCATGTTGATTCGCAGGTTGTTGGGTTAAAATATGAGGCTGTTGGCTTTGCATGTTCTGTGTAAATAAAGTAATGATTCATAAATAATTCGGACCAGGAATATTAGTTTAGAAATTTGTTTGAGTGATACTCACAAGGGCATTTCTAGTAGAATGTAAATCAGCAGCGTCATTAAGGCTCTGACTTCTTAAATGACACTGTGCAGAAAGACCATGTCCATTCGAACAAGAAGAAACTGGAGGAGGAGATGATGGCAGCGGGGGTGGGGATGGTGGTTTTGCATCTGGAAGTGGAGGAGCAAAGGGCAATGGATATTGATGATTAACTTCATGAGAATTAAGATCAGCAGCACTTGCAACAGGACATGTTGAGTTTATGCTGTCTTCACGGGGAGGAGATACATCCTCCATCTCAAGTTCAACATCGACGTCTTCCAATACATGTCGATTCTTCTCAGAGGAAGCATGTGCCTTTTGATCAATTGGAGCAGATCCTTCAGGTGTGACAGCCTCAAAGCTTTTTTCATCAGAAGTATTTCCATCATCTTCAAGCACATTAGCTCGCAGCAGGCAAGGAAGTTGAAAATTTGTGTTGCTGATGTTAAGAAAACAATGAAAATAAACAAGATTAGTTGGGTCAGGGAACATTTCTACCCACATAAATGGAAGAATTATAAACTCAAGAAAATTAATAAATGAATAATACAGAAGTTTAACAGTTAAATAAGCAAGTATAAGGAACCTAATCATTCTACAAATAATAATCCTAGAATTACACTAAACTTTCTGCACCAATCAAGAGAAAAGTTGAAGTCATATCATCCAATTAATACCCTTTCCAATAGATTTCACATGCAGTACATAAGATATATATAACTTTTGCATGTATCGTCATAAATGATTAATTTATGTAAAGCAATCATGAGAGGAATTGCACCTTCCATACTCATCAACAAGCATTCCCTCCATATCCCTGACAGGATCATTAATAGCCCTTTCTGTTTTCAATGGACGTCGAGAAGAAGAGGCATATGGAAATTCGTTTGCAGAATCAAGTTCCCGCATGTGATAACGAACCACTGATTCTGGCAACGTTTTTCTTTCAAACCATAATCTCAAAACCTAGTGCAACAAATGGCATTCGTTAGGATTAGCATTACATGTTAAAAAAATCATGAAAAAAAAAATTCCTGATGTCCTTGCCTTAAGGCATTGCCTACGATTCTCTGATGCAGCATTTCCACGAGGGGCAGCAAGGGACAAAAGGCGTGGAAGCACTGATTGGACAAGAGAAGGGTAAACATCGCTAGCGCCACCTAGAAATTTAAAGAGAAAGCACTAAAAATTAAATATCACTACAACATCAATACAAATAAAGAAATAAAAGAGAACGGCCTCAACAAAATACCTTTCTGAATGTGAGAACATTGAGTAATTGAATCCACAAGGAAGAAAAGATCTACCCTTTTGTGCAAGCTTTGTTCTCTTTCCAGAAACTGGAGTATTAGTTCAATTACCTAGTAAGATTATTAACATGCACATGAGATAACCATTTTGATGCAAACTAAGATGACAAGAAAATATGACCATAGCAACCCAAGAGAAGACCTACATTTATCCAAATAACTTTAAAAATCGTTCATGATGGCAACATTGTGAAGTCAAAGAAGCTTCATTATCAGATTGACAACCAAATGATTGTTGGTGCTTTATTTATCAAACCATCTATCATATAAATGAGTATAGAACAACAAGCACAATGCCACATTCTAATATAGACATCAATAAACCACTTGATAATTCTCTCCAGATGGAGCTTAATTTCCTAACGCATACAAGTATCTAGAGAGGGAGAAGAGATATCACATCAACAATTCATGATTTTAAGTAAGCAATAACCAACTTTTTCCTTCATGTATCTTTGAAAACCATGAAACAAACTTTCAGACACAAAAAGTGTAGGTGAGATTCCAAGAATGATTTGGCTAACAATGAGACATGAAAGTCAAGTTACTACCATACAGTAAATTCTGTTTCCTACAACTTGAGGACAATAAACATTTCGATTGCAATCTAAGAAGGCAATTTTAAAACCTTGTTTGGACCCACTTAGAGATGACAGACATTCCAAAAGCAGCACGTCCTACTTAAGAAAAAAGTAAAATGAATAGTGGACAAGTTGGCAAGAGTTTGTTCCTTAATTTTTTAAAAACTTTAGTCAATCTATTTCTAGCTTGCCACTTATTAACATGATGGGTATATTCCCCAAGTGTTGGACAATAAATTCTTTGACCATTTAGTCACTCAATGTAATTTATCTGTTAATAGCAACCATCCAGCATGCCTCCACAAAATTTTGACACTAATGGCTTTAGGCAAGAAACAATGTTTCCACAATAATCTCAAACATCATAATTTGCAACAAAAAACTCTTGCATGTGGATAATAAATGTTGGTGACAAAAAATGTTGCAAGTGCCAATACATTGACACAAAATTTAAAATCCAAACAGCACAGAAAAACAATCATGTGTTGGAATCTAATAAGAATAAATTGCTGTAAAAAACAATTCATATATAAAAAAATAAAACAGTATGAAAATTAAGATATTTGAAAGCAAGCCAAGTGAAAAATAACGTCAAATTGAAACTAAAGTAAGAAAAAGAAAATGCTCCAAACCTCTCTAGCCATTCCATATTTGGCACAATCAATTGCAAGACGTGTTGCTCTGCCTATACTCTCTTTTGTTCTTGATAAAGTGCACAACAAAGCTTCAAAAGTTTTCCTTGCTGCACTTGCTTCTGGACGGATAGATTTGTTTGTTCCTTTCAGCCGAATACTAACATGAGGACCTTTGCCATCATTCTGGAGAACATGAATCCCATCATCAACAGTCAATTTATGGTCGACCAAACCATTACAAGGTATACCATGCCCAGGAGAATCTTGTCTGTGGACTAGGGATGGGCTTACTACTGTATCTGGAATCAGTTTACTGTCTAAATAGTTATGAGTAAATGAAGTGCAGTGAGACAAAGTTCGCTTGAACTGAGCTGCAGCAATCAATTCTTTCATGGGTGTCAAATCTGGAGAACTGCATCTACCATTTGAAGTTTCTTTTGAAGAACAATGCCTAAGTGCAAAAGAAGCAAATAGATCTAACAATTAAACCATTGAATATTAAATTACTAGTCTATGCCAAAGCAAACTGGATTGGTTATCATAGTAGCAGCACATGAAATAGAAGATAAAAAAATGCTGGTGGAAAGGTTAATCAAGTATCAACAGTCACAAGCTACTACTACATCAGAACTTAACCATTAAAAAGGATCAATAGAAATTCCTACAAGACACTTTTAAATATCTTGGACCTATTATATTAATGAAGAGGAATAAACGACAAGTATTGAAACAGAGAGTAGCTTCTGGAGTGGTGTGATATTAGAGCAACACTCATTGAGTTTTGGGGCCCTTAAATCACATGTAAAAGTTAATGTAAATAAGAATAGTAACATCAATAAATGAAGTTACTGGAAAATTAAAAAAAAACAAAAATACTAATATTCAAAGTAAAGGGATGCATCTCAGTTATACGATAAACTGATAGAAATATAAATAAAGATTAATCTAGCATAGGCATGTTGAAAGGTTATCCATTAATCAAAAAATAAAAGAAGTTGGATCAATTAAACTTAAGGGGTGAGGTATGAGGCCATAGAAAATTTTAGTTGATATAATTATATGTGATTTAAGGTACCTAGACATCAGGGATAAGGGTCAATGTGGCATACCCATTGGGGACTACATATGTGTGATGTTGATGGTATTGCCTATAAACATTTCTCAACCAAGACCTACAAGAAAAATGAAAAGAAACAAAGAGGGAACATTCCTTTCTTATGCCATCTGACTGATAATTCATGCCTAGATATCTCAAGCTAATTTTAACAAGTGTTTATGGAAATTGATTGAGTTTGTTTTATTAATAACAAGCTGGAGAAAGGGATGGACTATGACATTTATTAGGTAATATGCCAGAACATATAGATAAAAATTCAACACGGTGCTGGAAACTTTCCAACTTCTTCTTTGTTTTTCTTGCATTACTCTTTGAGCTTCCAATAAATACTTGCTAAATGATAAATTAAGATAAATAATAAAAAAGGTTCCTTGGTATTTTAACCTCTCAAGGCATGCAACACTTCTAGATTCGCCTCAATTTGATTGGATCAAACTAAACCCAAGAACTAAACCCAAGAATAAACATGTTTCATCTAAGTATCCAAGTACTATCAGCATTTAAGTAATTATTTAGTACCAAATGCAGTCATTCAAATAAACATGTGTAGTAATTATTTACTACACAGGGAATCATAAAGTAGCCCAAAGTGCTGCATATTACTTTTATTTCAACATAAACTACCAACCTAAAATACTGCACTATGTGGGATAAAGACTGGATGATCAGTTTTACTACATCTAAAGCCAACTTGAGCAATTTGAGAGAACTTTTCCAATCACATTTGATTGTTTGAGATACACAAATTGTGTTTTCTATCATAAGTATTTTAATTTCCTCCTGAGCAACATAACCTATAAATAGCTCCATATAAACTTATGTAGAAAAGCCGTTGTGCAAAACTGCATTTTTGACCATTGGCCTACTATTTAGCAACATGGAGGAATATCATGAAGTAATCCACACCAACGGCCTTTGTGTATCCTTTGGAAATCAATCTTTCTTTACAATGATCAATTTGGCCATTAGATAAGAATTTAACGGTGAATACCCATCCGCAAGATACACATTGTAGACCGATAGAACAAGAAACAAGTTCACATATTCCTTGTGATAAAATCGCAAACATCTTCTCATCCATCGTCTACTTCTAATGGGGATCTAAGAGCTCATAGTGTAACCTTAAAATCTTCATAGATAAGAACATAGCAAGGATAAACTTATTTTTTTCAAAAGAAATAAAATTGGCATTAGGAACAGTGGAAGTACCTTTGTCATTTTTAGGGCAATAGGTACAACAATGTGACAATGTCTGATGGAAGGGAGTCGATGTTGAAGGATCTAGAGGCAAAGTTGATGGAGGATATGAATCTGATGAAAATTTCTTTGATACAATTGTAATTGAGTAGTAGATGTTTCTAGGAGATGTGAATGTAGTTGATGGTGGAAGTGATATGGTTTTGAAAGACAATGAAGGAAAATCCCATAAATATAATAGCCTTAAAAATATGACATAGAAAAGATATAGGGATGATAAGGCAATGGATCATAACACCTGTATACCATATTTTCAAATGCAAGAGTATCCAAAAAAGATGTGAATAACTCTAGGACCAAGCTTGTTGTATCAAGGTATAAACATAACATAAACAACTGAAAACTCTCGAAGGTGAAGAAAAGACAAATCCTTCAACCATAAACTCTTAAAGAAATCTAGCCCTTGCAGAATGCATTTTGCCTGTGAGAGTACAACTATAAATGTTCTCTTATTTAAAAAAAACATAGAGAGAGAGAACATCATTGACAAAGTTATTGTTAGCTCAATATTGTTCAGAAGCCATGTAGAGGACCCAAAGGAGAAAAGAGAGTTTAGCATCAGTGGTTGATGAGGGTATCATGATGGAAAAGATGCCAACAATAGAGAATAAGTTTTTTAAGATTTAAATGAACATAACAGCGGACAAGTTAGGGTTGAATTTTTTATTTTGAGAAGAACGAGACGAAAGAGGGAAAGTGACTCGAAGTCAATGGGATTGCAAAAAAGGAACCAAGGAAAGCATGGTCACAAACAGAGATGAGGAGGGGTGGCAGAGTGGTTGACTAATTACGAGCGTGTAGGGGTGAGAGAGAAATGGGTGTGTTGCCTTACAAAGGAGCTTGAGTACAACCTTAGGAGGCAGTGCCAAGACACTGATGGTTTGTGAAAACTAGGTTGTGAATGGATTTTCATGGTGTTAGGTCAGTTGTAATTGGGGGACAAGGGGGGTTAGTCTATCAAAAGAATCTGAAATATGTTCCTTCATGTGTTTGATCTTCCACTTTCCGCCAGGAGATAGTCCATCAAGAGAGGTTGAAGAATGAAAGCAAGAGTTTGTTACACATGTCTGGACTTTCACTTTCTACCGCAGATTGCAGGGGTGAACCTAGAATTGTGTTGGGAAGGAGTGTCAATGAGAGGGGAGATTCTTCTCTCCATGTTGGGAGTGGGAAACAAGAGATGAGGTTTGGTTATGCATAGGATTTGGTCGAGCATGGGTCATGCATTGAAATCCTGTACCATGACCGAAAAGTACCATTCCAATAAATTATCAAAACTCAATACTACTCTACATAGGCAATGTCTCCTTCCACTGCTTTCTCTCCTTCCTCCTTCAATGTCCAATTCGCTATCGACACTATGCCTTGGAACGTTACCACAATAAGAACACATTATTGTTCCCGTCAAAGGCCTAATCTTTAACGCAGCTAAACATTTTGAACTTTGGCATGGGCAAGTCGAGAGGATCATTGAGGGAAAGGCAGCAACAGAGAAAGATGAGAAACTAGATCGAGAAGACTAGGAGTTTCTTTAATAAATAAATAAATAGTGAAAGGGCAATATTGACAAAAAGCTCTTGTTGTCTTGGACTAGGGGTGAGCATTCGGTAAATTTGATATTAATTTTGTATAATTTTTTTATTATTTTTTTAAACAAATTCGGTATTAATTCAGTTAATTCGGTATTAATTTTGTATAAACATTGATTCGATTCAGTTAGTTAATATTAAATTGATTTTCAGTTAATTCAATTATTTTACTACCGAATTAACCGAATGCTCACCCTACTCTTTGTAATAATCTAAGAGGCAGCTCTTAGGAAGGTAATTGCATAAAATGGAATAGATGGGATAAGCTTAGATACAAAGAAGTTGATATTTTATTTTATAAACTTTGAAATATGAACTTACAAACTTCACAATATCTAAGTAAATTTAGAACTAAGTGGCTTATTCAGATTCCTATTTTTCTGTTAGACTTTTGCATATTCTTTGCAGCACAAGTGTAATTCCATTTTAGAGCATTCAACTTGTAATATCTTTTACATCAAAACATGAGTTACAATTGAATATTCATATGCATGCTTCCTTCAAAAACGAATTTGGAGAAGGTTTAAACAAGCAAATTTAACTAAAAATTTAGTTAACAAATACCCAATAGGAAAGTGGACAAACAAGGATAAAGAGCATATACAACTAAATTTTAAAGATGGAATTCTGATAGCTAAAATGCAGTTTTAAAGGGTAGCAATATTTGTCTTAAATCATTCATCATAAGATGAAGAATAAATTGTATTAAGAAAAATGTGTAACTAACTGATAAAACAACAACTATTTTTAGCAACAAGTAGCAGAACACAACTGTTAGCTGACAGTTAAAATCCAATGCTAAAGCTTACATGTTACCAGTTTGGCAGTCTTCATCAGACTGAAAACTAGAAGCCCTTGTTGCCACAGAAGCACTGCTTGTCATTGAGACCACATCTGTAGCTGATACAATTGAAACAGCTTCATCATGACGAAAAGAATGAAGATCATCTTGGGCAGTCAAAAGAGAACCATCCTTGTGCATATTGGAATCAGAAGTGTCATCCCTGTTAACCTCATTCACCTGGACAATACCTCTTCCTTCCTTGTTTCCCATTATGTATTTATTTGAATTGTTTAAGTGCAAGCATACCTTATCAGACATATCTTTAGTGGAGGAAACTCTAACTTCATCTTCTATAAATTTCAAAGAATACGCCTGTGGACTTTTCTTTTCAGTAGTAACAACTGTAAATTTGGACATAGTACCATTGCATTTATCAAGGTCCGCCACAATTTCATTGCAGTCAGTGTGTGGGTCGCTGACAATTTCAGGGCAAATCTCACAAGACTCTACTTTAGAAGTTAATGGAGATTTGATTATATTCTGCAATGGCAAGGTTGATTGATTAGTTGCATGTACATGACAATCAGAAGCATTTGTACTCTGCAATCTCTCAGGGATCGCAATCTTTGCATCAGAAGAAAAATTAAAAGCCTTTGTTGCCTTTGTCTCACAAACATCCAGAGATGCAGTAGATTTTGTGGCCTTTGAAGATTCAGGAAAATCATTCAGACATTGAGCAGTATTAGCAGACATAGCTTCTAGGGCACGATGTAGGCGTTTTGATGGAGGCAAAGCTGCTTCAACATCCAGAGCAGAAACATTCAAATGATACTTGGTCGTCCATAAAATAAGGTTTGTTCTGGTAGGAGAGTCATTATTTATTGATGAGGTATTTAACTCTTCCTTGACGAGCATCCCATTAAGATCATCATCATTTCCTAAACTAGATGGCATATCACGTCCATCAAATTTATTCACCTTTGGCATGTGCAAATTCTCATCATTACCAACAAGCTCACCATGTTGTCTCCCAACTTCTAGTGGCTTGCCCATTCTAACCCTTGCTCTTTTCACCAAAGGAAGGTGCTCATCTCCATCTCCAGTGCCAATTATTTCTTTCATTTCAGCAAACAAATTTGGTGAACTACTACTAAGGACAACTGGTAAATCCTTTTTTTTAGTTTCTGAATTTTCTGTAGCCTTTTCTCGATCAGTTTTCCTTTTCTTATTGACCGGAGATTTCAAGCAAAATTTGTCATTTTTATTTGACCTTTCTTTATTATCCAAGTATTGGTCTGTCAAGGCATCAAGATGACAACCAGAGTCAACAATGCCTCGAGTGAACTTGTTGGGCTCATGTTTTAATGCCACATCAGCAACAACTTCCATGCAGCAACCATTTGAACTAGCAGAGTGTGACAGACCATGTTCGTTATTGTTTTCTGGATTATCATTTTGGCTAGGATCAGGAACAAAAGTACCAGATAGATCAGAATCAGACACCGAAGAGGATTCAAGAGCTTTTGAAGAATCAGCAAGTAAAGAACTCCTTGATTTCTTATGTGCTGGCACAGTTTTTGGCAAGAGCGAACTTTTATGAGAAGAATCCTTCAATCTTTTCTTCCTCGAAGAACTGGTGACTAACGGGTCTTGTCTAATTTGATCGAGGATGGACAACTTCTGAATTTGCACATTCTTCTGTGAATCATCAGCAATTGAGTTTGCAGAAATTTCTTCAAAGTTGATCCTATTAGTGTTTTCTATTAAGTTACATGCAGCTTCTAGCTCACAGTTGGAAGCTATATGTGAGTGAAAGTCCAGACTGTCATTAAAATTAGAAGAATTGCTTGTGGTTCTTACACAGTTTATATCTTCAGCACATGACTCATCTTCATCATCTCCTGAAATAGTTTGATCTGCTTTTTGCTTCGAAGTTTCATAAACATCAATTATCTCATCAAGTGCTCGCACAAAATCAGCCCCTTTACCTTGACGCTTAAGCAAAAGAGTTTTCTTTTTCTCTTCAGTGAAAGCTTCAACGTCAGTGCAATTGCAGAAGGCACTAACCAGTCAATTTCACATCAGAAAGACAGCAAAAAGTAAAAAAGAACATATGGGAAATTCAATCTATTAATAGGATGTAACATACTAGTATCACATGGCCAAGAGTAACTGAGTTCTTAAAGCATCATAAATATTTAATCATAAACATCATAGGGAAGTAAATAAACCACAAATAACAAGTCATAGTATGATCAAAATTTAGAAAACTTTAAGTCTATTACAGAAAACAAAACACATGAAACAGGTTATATAAGTTATGCTAAAATCAAGATAGACACATCCTGAAATAGGTAAAAAAAAGGATATGGGTTATACAAGGCATTAAAGTACAAATTTGGTCATTTGAGATAGTAGATTAGATGTGTCATAACCATAGTTTGAAATCTCGTACCGTGCTAGGCATAACAGTAGAAACATATCATTCCAATAAATTACCGAAACTAGCTACCATTCGATACTACGGTTCAAAATCTCAAATCGTGTCATAGTTTCAGTCCTTGGAAATATATTGTTCCAATATCACTCTGATACATGGTGCCAGTGAAGTTTTTGGAGGAAGGAGATGATTCAAAGAAAGGAGACATTGTTTGTTTTAAAAATTTACCAAAATGATATATTTCAACAATTTCATCCGGTCTGGTACAAGATTTAAAATCATGCTCAGCACAAACAAAGTTTTCTTCCTATGCTTCATTTTTCGGCACGATACTGAAACACTACTCCAAATTTTAAACCTTATCTATTGCATAGAGTAGGAAAAAAAATTATAAAGGTCATTACAAAGGTGTAGTGAAGCTTATAAGTTAAAACGAAAGGCAATGAATGATTCAAATTGAATTATAACATATGAATTTAAATAAAGATATGTTGTGGTGCCTGAAAATTAAATATACATTCTATCTTAATTTTTTAAAAGATAGTTAATTGACTTTGAAGCTACGGGCAAGAGGACTTTTAACAATTAAGAGGTCGTACATTTATATTACATTTATATTCCATCCAAGACTTTTGATTAATATTCCAACTAAGCAAGGTTCTAAAATTCGCTAAGCGCTAGTCGAGCATCAAACCAGTGCCTAGACCGCCTAGGCGGGGATTTGGTGTAGCTAGGCGAATTTCACAGTATCAACATAAATCACATTCGATAACTCCAACACAATAACATCAAAGTTAAAATAAATTCAAAATTACACAACTAATAAAATATCACAAATTTATTCTACTTCTTCTCCATAATTTTTAACAATTTGTTCTTCA